>JAGFNQ010004446.1:433527-846794 GCA_024364735.1 Boesenbergia rotunda
GGATCTCAAAAGTTTTTCTCCTAGGAAATTATGTGAAATGTGTCAAAAGGGATTGGAAGACTTGGGTAAGTCTTAACCCTAGGTTTTGGCACATTCAAAAGGGAATTTAGGGAGAAAAGGATGAAAATAGGGTTATATTGAAGAAAAGTGAGGTTAAATGTGTGAATACCATATAATTCAGTGATGGAAATGACATATTAAGGAGAAGTTGGAATTAGAATTTTTGGGATGAGTTTAAAAGACACATTTTAGATAAAGTTGAGTTTCGTGCTAATCTTGGGATCCAGAGTACATTTGTTTGGAAACGTATTTTTTCCAAGTAGACATTGGCCCCACAAATCTCCCCACGAAATTTCATAATTTTTGGAGATTTGTGAAATTATTTAGGCATTACTGAAATTGGGCTGAAAAACCTGAAACTCAGGTATCAGTCGACTACCATGGGGGCAGTCGACTGGTCTCAGCTCAGAAACATTCTGTGAGTTTTGGGAGTCGACTGCCCCTGACTGATCCAGTAGGGCTAGTGAGAAAAGGTATTTTGGATGATAAGAAATGACCTTAAAGTAAAATCCTTCATTATACTCTTTAAATAAAGCCTTGACTCATGATTTAATGGTAACTATATAATATGAGTTATGTGGATATCATAGAATTTAAGAAAGATTGGTAAGGGCTTTAAATTCAATGAATGATATTAAATGATAAATGCTTGATGAATAGAAAGGAAAGAATTGAGGACAATTTCATGTGCCGAATTATGATGGGTAGCTTTGACAAACACATGGAATTAGAGATACATTTGAAAATTGATACAAAATCTTTTGAGGAAATTAGGAGTTGTACCAAAAGTCAAGCACATTTGTGGTTTTCATGAAATCATATTTTTCTAGGATAGGGTACATCCTAGCAAATGTGCTTGCAAACTTTTTTTGACTTTTCTAAGTATTGTTGAGTTCTTTTTGGCACTAGGGATAAGGTTGCTTGGGAGCAATCCTTTAATGGTGGCCAAGGGAGAAGAACTTGGTTGTTAGGTTGGGTAGAACCTAATTTGAGTCTATGGTGTTAAGTTGGGTAGAACTTGACCTTGGTCAAATGAAAATTAGGAAAAGGCATAGGTTAAGGGGGAGATTGCCTCCTAGTGGCCTTGATTTTCATAGAAAAATTTTTGAATTTTGTGTCAAACTTGGGAATGGTGATAGATACATGGTGGAATGTATTTTTTCCAAGTAGGTATAGGTACCACAAAGTTCTCCACGAAATTTGGGAATTTTTGGAGATTTGTGAAATTTCTGGCGCATTTCTGAATGTTGCCTGAAAAACTGACTTTCAGAGTATCAGTCGACTGCCAACAGGGGCAGTCGACTAGTCAGGGCTGGTGTGGATATCCAGCAGCTGACTTGGATCCAAATGGTGTGAAACAAGTGTATAAGGTCTAGTACACAGTGTTTGGAATCATTGGGGATTAAAAGAACCAATAATTGGGATATTATTGGGGTCTTTTTGATGTATGGCAAAGGGAGAGAAGTGTTGGGTTTAAGTTGGGAAACCAAACACACCTTTGCTAGAAACCCTAGGTTTAGGGGAGCTAAGATTAAGGGGGAGCATGATTGCTCCATTCTTGGCGTAAGGCGAACCTGGGAAAGGTTCTTAAAAAGCCTTTGTAAGTCCAATGTAGGGGGAGCTTGGGAAAAGCTTTAAAAAGCCCGTTTTGGTGAAATTCCTAACTTGGAGGGTTAGGTGTGTGAAAAGTCCTAGCTTAGAGGGCTAGGTGTGAAAATTCCTAACTTGGAGGGCTAGGTGGTGAAAATCCTAACTTGGAGGGTTAGGTGGTGAAATTCCTAACTTGGAGGTTAGGTGTGGGATGCCTTGGGATAGGATCCATTTTTTTGCATTGTTTTTGTTGGATCGAGAAATGCGAGAGAGGGGGGGTGAATGTCGCAAATCGTTCGGATTTAAAAAGAGTAAGTGCGCAGCGGAAATAAGACACAAAAATAATGCTAACACGGTCGTTTTACTTGGTTCGGAGCCTGTGTCGACTCCTACTCCAAGGCCCACGGTCGTTGACCGTTTTCTGCGGGCAATTCTATACGTTCGAGAAAGTTTACAATAAAAAGTATTACAGAATCAGCCTAGTAAACTTAATTAAGCTCTTCGTTACCGACGTCCGGTGTAGATCGAAGTGTTGGAGCAGCAGGACGTCGTCAGCTCGAGTTGGAAGAGTTCTGGAGCGTGTCGTGGAAGCAGAAGAGCGTGGAAGCGTCGCAGTAATTGATGCTCTGAAGAAGGAGGTCGAGGGCCCTTTATATAGGGCCTGGGGGCGCCCTGGTCGACGGGGGCGCCCTGGTCGACGGGGGCGCCCCCCCCCCCCCACGTGGCGCTTGATCCCTAAAAGGCACGGTCAAGGGTTTATCCCTAAGAACTCGGGATAACCCTTTGACGGGGGCGCCCTTAACGCTGGGGGCGCCCTGGTTGACTCGGCCAGCTCTTATCCGCAGCGCTGAGGTCTCCTCGGCAAGTCTGGCTGGGGGCGCCCGGGACAGCGGGGGCGCCCTGGGCGTGTAGCGCAGACGCGGCAGAGTTGGTTTGCAATGGGGGCGCCCGGGACAGCGGGGGCGCCCTGGGTATGTACTGTCGAAGTCCTTCTTGTCTTGTTGTGTTTTGTGTTCACCATGGGGGCGCCCGGGACACTCCGGGCGCCCTGGTCAGCTGTTGCCTCACTCCTTTGAGGCACTCTGAGCTGCAGACACTCGTTCCTTCGGTCCTGCATCCAGGGTTAGTCCAAAACACAATAAAACAATAAAATAATAGGTTATACAGCCTCAGCTGTCTTGGTTCTGACTTTGGTCTCCAAAATGGAGCCCTAGGTCGAACCGACGCCTAATGTTCCCTCGGAGGGGAACGCGTCCTCACCTACTCCTCTCGGGAGAGTTTACCTGGTGCCAACCGGATCCTCCAGTTGGACTTTTGCCCGGCAGCCCTTTGCTAGGTCTTGGTTTTCGCCTAGCAGCCCTTTGCCAGGACTTGGTTTTCGCCTAGCAGCCCTTCGCCAGGACTTGGTTTTCGCCCAGCAACCCTTCGCCAGGACTTGGTTTCTTGACAGCCCATCGTCAGGTGCCTAGCATCCCTTCGCTAGGACTTGGTTTTCGCCCAGCAACCCTTCGCCAAGACTTGGTTTCCTGACAGCCCATCGTCAGGTGCCTAGCAGCCCTTCGCTAGGACTTTGTTTCCTGCACTCTCAAGCAGCATTGGTAGACAACAAATAACCCTTAACTTTGAATCCTTTGCCAATATCAAAACAAGGTTCGATCTGGTGCTTCCTGCACCAACAATCTCCCCCTTTTTGATTATGGCAACACAATTCAAAGTTAAGGAAAAAGATAGCAGTTTAAGCATAAACGTTAAGACTAATAAAACATATCAATTCGTAACAGTCTAAACCCAAATGTAATTTGAACAGTGAAAAGAGAGAGAGAACAAAAATTTCTCATGCTCATTCTCCCCCTGAATAATTAACTTAACTCTTAACTTTGACCTTTCCTCCCCCTTTGACATATATCAAAAACAAGCATGGGTGAACAAGGTATCTAACAGGGATTTATGAGTTTTTCTAAGTGCTTTATGTTTTTGACAAAGTATTTTTCAAGAATCGAGTAAAAGCATTTTCAAAACTTTTTACACTTAGATAATTTACCATTATGAAAAAAAATTCAGGCTTAAAAAGTTTTTAAACTTTGGAGCAAGTACTTTTTAGAAGAATTTGAAAATTAAGTGTCAAGTACTTGATTGAGAAAATTAAGTAAAAAAATACCCGTTAAATACTTAAGTACTTAGAAATGATTTTTGAAAAGAATGATTTTTGAAAAGAATTGTTAAGTACTTAGAAATATTATTTAATACTTAAAATGATAAAGTTAAGTATTTAACTTGATTTGGGAGAATATGTTTTTGAAAAAGAATTAAGTGCTTAATATGTTTTTGAAAGAGTTAAGTAAGTACTTAAAACATTTTGAAAAAGAAGTTAATACTTTTTGAAGAGAGACAAAAAAAATTTTAATTTGAAAGTTTTGATTCCCACTCTTCTTTCCAATCTCTCCCCCTGGATATATATCAATAACGGAATATGTTTTGAAAGAAGTTTTGAGAAGAAATTGTGTATCAGAGCTTATGAGTTTTGAAAACATAAAAATACTTGGTATAACTCTTAAAAGCATAGCAAAAGCTTAAATTTCCAGATTAAGTCCATTTTGAAGAGTATTATGCAAAAAAAATATTTTGTATTTGTAAAAAAAATTTCGAAAAAGAGTTTTGAAAAGATTTTTCAAGTACTTTTGAGATAAATTATGATTTGAAATACATACGTACTTTTAGAAAAGTATTAGATTTTTTTTTTTGAAAACAAAATATTTCACTTGACTAGGTTTCTTTTCCAGTCTGACACAATCCTAGGAAACCTTGTTAACTACAAGGACATTTCCCTAAGTGTCCTGGAAATTTTCAAACTCAAGTAAATTTAAAAAAAATGATAGTACTTAAAAATATATTCTAAAAAAGTGTGTGAACTTTTGAAGGTTCAATGTTTTACTTAACTTGGTTCATTTTCCAGTCTGACATCATCCTAGGAAACCTTGTTGACTACAAGGACATTTCCTAAGTGTCCTGGAAATTTTCCAACCTAAGTAAATGTTATTTCGAAAACAATTTCATAAGTCACACAAATTCTAACAAATAGTATTTTGAAAGACTTAGATTTTTGCAAGAGTTTGAAATAAAGCATGTTATTAAATAATTTCTTTAATTTTGACCTCCCCCTAAACTTGACTCAGTCCTGGGAAGCTTGTTGACCACAAGAACTCTTCCTTTGAGTCTTAAGGTTTGAGTCAGATTAGAAAGAACTGTTTAACAAAGACATAAGTAAAAAAGAAACTTTTTCTGAAGTTTTTCTTTTGACTTAGACTCCCCCTTAATTTGACACATCCTAGGAGTCCTTGAAGATCATGAAGTGGACCTTTCCTCTGTGTCTTTAGGGTTTGTCAAGATCAAAAGAAGCACTTTTGAACAATCTTCTGAGTATGATAACTTTCAAGGAGATAAATTTTTGAAAACTCAATTTGGAATAATAACACAGTTTAAAAAAATTTGAAATGATAATAATTTTTCCAAAGCGATAGTAATATATTAAGGTTTTTGAATCAACTTTTGAAAACCTTATTTTGAGATAATAATAAGTTTTAGAGCACGAGGTTTTTGAAAAATCTGAATTTTTGAAAAAGATTAAGAGGAACTCCCCCTGTATCCGACACAGACTGACTTTATCTAAATTCCTTAAGGGATTTCAGTGTTGAGCAGGTTTGACTATGTTGACTAGGGTTGACTGTTTTGACCAAGTTTGACTCAGTTGATAATGTTTGACAATCAATAACTAAAACAAAACAAGCCCTAGATTATATTTAAAATGAGTCTATCGAGATATTTAACATGAAATTTCATATTAAAAAAAATGTTAGGAATGAAAAGTAGGGTACAAAAAAAAAAAAGGTAAGCTTAAATAACTCTTGCAAACTGAATCATACTTTTAGCTCCTAGATGTCTCACCCAGTTCTATGTGATCAAGCATGTTAACCTTATGGGTTTTGTGAGACAGGTTTGAAGGTAAAAATGATTTTGAAGAAGAGAATGATTATTTTAAAAAAAAATTAATTTTGAAAAAGAAGTGATTAAATTTGAAAAATATTTAATTTTGAAAAAGAAGTGATTAAATTTGAAAAATGTTTGAATTTGAAAAAGAAGTGATTAAATTTGAAAAATGTTTGAATTTAAAAAAGAAGTGATTAATTTTGAAGAAGAGTTTTGTAAATAGGTTTGAATCTATAATTATTTGAAATTTGTGTTAGATTCGAATTTGACAAAAGATAATTTGAATTTGAATTTCAAAAATTGGCTTCCAGGTCTTAGCGAGGCACTAGGTCTTCTTTGGCCTTAGCCTTATGGGATCATCCACCCTTTCCTTGACAAAGCCTTTTAATGAAATTTCATTTTCAAATTAAATTAGGTCATTTTCTGGTCTAACTAGCTTGGGTCTTGGATCGGTAGCTTCGGCTGGTTTTACCAGTCTAAAGAGACCAAGTAGACTTGATCTTATTAGAGTTGGTTTCCTCAACGTACTATCATCTCATCTCCTCCCAATACTATGTTTTCAAATTTCAAGTAATTGGTTAAGTCCTTAAGCTATCTAGTCCTATGAATAGCCAAAACAAAACTTCAGATAATGTCATAGTGAGGAGAAATTTCTGGATTTTCTAAGTTTGCAAAATTATTAATCAGTTTTTCTTGTATATCAATTTTAATTTTCAAAGTCTCATTTTCTTGTCTTAACATTTTGAATTTTGACTTTGCTAATATACATGATTTCATTAAGTTATCTAAGCATGCATCCATATCTAAATTTGACCACGGGAGATTAATTAAACTATCAGTATTCAAGGTAAAGAGTTGATTTGGATGTAAATTACAGTTACCCATTTTGGTTGGTTTCCCTGGATCTTTGTAACGTTTATCTGTGCATTCCTCTTTGTAATGCCCAAACTCTTGACACTTGAAGCATTGAATGCGACTCTTGTTCTTTCGTGCTTTTGGAGCTCGTTTCTTTGTTGCCGTCGGTGGTATCGTTTGAATCTTACGAGTAGGACACTTAGTTTGGTAGTGCCCTCTCTCCCTGCATATGTAACAAATTATATGATTTTTAAAATTTAAATTTGTAATTTTACCTTTTGATTCCTTATTGGGAATCTCCCCCTTAATTGTTGCTGTCTCAGATCTAGATTCATCTTCTGGTTCCGTGTCTGAGTCGGACTCAGGTACTTGTTGAAGCTCCTTCTTTGGTAGTTGTTTAGGAGATTTCCCTGCAATAGAAATTATACCTTCCTCGACCATTATAGTATCTGTTTGATTATTTAATTCTAATTTTGAAAAGCATTTAAAATTACTTACCATCTCTGTCAGTTCGTCGTTTGATTCTGGTTCAGACTCTGACTCGGCTGTTTGTGCTTGGACCGAAAAGGCAAGATAATTTACCTGATCTTCTTCTTCATCTGAGATCTCTTGATGAAGGTTAATCAGTTTTTCCCAGATTTCTCTAGCACATCTGAATGGACCTACTAGTTTGAGTTGCTCGTTGGTTAGACCACATTGCAAGATTACTGTTGCCTTAGCATCAGTCTCGATCTTCCTCAGAGTTGGTTCGTCCAATTTCTCCCAAGCGATCGACATTCCATCTTCTACAGGAAAAGAAAATCCCGTTTGGATGATTAGCCATAGGTCCATGTGGGCTTTTAGAAGCGACTCCATTTGACTTCTCCAAGAGTTGAAGTTCTTGCCGGAGAAGAGTGGTGGACGGGTACTGTTTCATTCTTGATTGGCCATTAAGGATAAATCTTGCACACAAGGGAAAAAAAATAGAGATGTACCAAGACTTGGTCTTGGATTAGTAGTGCGGGAGAGAGAGAAAAACAAGCTCAAAAGGTGTTTGTACGAATTTCGAGGTAAAATAATAATAAAAAAATTTTGAAAATGTTGACCTTAACAATTTTGATTAAGGAAGAAAAAAGTAAGAAAAAAATTTCTCGAATTAAGATAGCACGAATTTCGAGAAAAAATATTAAAATAATAATAAAAAAGATTTTACGACAAGTTTTCACAAATTGATTCTTTTATCAATTCTGACTTATGGTGAGAAAATGAGAATTCAGAATTGTTGGATCGATAACCCCGCTCTGATACCACTTGTTGGATCGAGAAATGCGAGAGAGGGGGGGTGAATGTCGCAAATCGTTCGGATTTAAAAAGAGTAAGTGCGCAGCGGAAATAAGACACAAAAACAATGCTAACACGGTCGTTTTACTTGGTTCGGAGCCTGTGTCGACTCCTACTCCAAGGCCCACGGTCGTTGACCGTTTTCTGTGGGCAATTCTATACGTTCGAGAAAGTTTACAATAAAAAGTATTACAGAATCAGCCTAGTAAACTTAATTAAGCTCTTCGTTACCGACGTCCGGTGTAGATCGAAGTGTTGGAGCAGCAAGACGTCGTCAGCTCGAGTTGGAAGAGTTCTGGAGCGTGTCGTGGAAGCAGAAGAGCGTGGAAGCGTCGCAGTAATTGATGCTCTAAAGAAGGAGGTCGAGGGCCCTTTATATAAGGCCTGGGGGCGCCCTGGTCGACGGGGGCACCCCCCCACGTGGCGCTTGATCCCCAAAAGGCACGGTCAAGGGTTTATCCCTAAGAACTCGGGATAACCCTTTTACGGGGGCGCCCTTGACGCTGGGGGCGCCCTGGTTGACTCGGCCAGCTCTTATCCGCAGCGCTGAGGTCTCCTCGGCAAGTCTGGCTGGGGGCGCCCGGGACAGCGGGGGCACCCTGGGCGTGTAGCGCAGACGCGGCAGAGTTGGTTTGCAATGGGGGCGCCCGGGACAGCGGGGGCGCCCTGGGTATGTACTGTCGAAGTCCTTCTTGTCTTGTTGTGTTTTATGTTCACCATGGGGGCGCCCGGGACACTCCGGGCGCCCTGGTCAGCTGTTGCCTCACTCCTTTGAGGCACTCTGAGCTGCAGACACTCGTTCCTTCGGTCCTGCATCCAGGGTTAGTCCAAAACACAATAAAACAATAAAATAATAGGTTATACAGCCTCAGCTGTCTTGGTTCTGACTTTGGTCTCCAAAATGGAGCCCTAGGTCGAACCGACGCCTAATGTTCCCTCGGAGGGGAACGCGTCCTCACCTACTCCTCTCGGGAGAGTTTACCTGGTGCCAACCGGATCCTCCAGTTGGACTTTTGCCCGGCAGCCCTTCGCCAGGTCTTGGTTTTCGCCTAGCAGCCCTTCGCCAGGACTTGGTTTTCGCCTAGCAGCCCTTCGCCAGGACTTGGTTTTCGCCCAGCAACCCTTCGCCAGGACTTGGTTTCTTGACAGCCCATCGTCAGGTGCCTAGCATCCCTTCGCTAGGACTTGGTTTTCGCCCAGCAACCCTTCGCCAGGACTTGGTTTCCTGACAGCCCATCGTCAGGTGCCTAGCAGCCCTTCGCTAGGACTTTGTTTCCTGCACTCTCAAGCAGCATTGGTAGACAACAAATAACCCTTAACTTTGAATCCTTTGCCAATATCAAAACAAGGTTCGATCTGGTGCTTCCTGCACCAACAGTTTTTGTCATTGACTACTATTTTGCTTTCCCTAACTTAAACGAATTGCCAAACATAAAAAAGAGGGAGATTGTTGGAGCAATAGCCCCTAAGATGGTCCGGAGTGACCATAGGTTTTGATGTTTGGGCAAAGGGTTTAAGTTAGGTTTACCCTTGTGTTCTTATATGTGTATGTTGAGTGTGCAGGTAGTACAGGTTACACATATGGACTTGACTGGACGGTCTCGGTACGGTGAAGGATGGCATGGAGGCAGGCTGGAGGCTTGCGTGCTCATCCGAGGAACCTTGGAGAGCAGGGAAGATGAGCTGATGGGCACGGACTTCGAGGCATGCGTGAAGGATGGCATGGAGGCAAGCTGGAGGCTTGCGTGCATCCGAGGAACGGGAGCCGAAGATGAAGAGGGCGTGAAGGCTAATAGTCGAGGCTGCGGAGGAGGAGTCAGTCGAGTCGTGAGGGTCGAGTGCTGTGTGAATGTACTCGGGAAGGGTTTCAGCTAGGGACCAGTCGACTGCCCTTGGAGCAGTCGACTGGTAGGTGTTGGAACCCGGATGGCTAGAGAGGGGGGTGAATATAGCCACTCAGCATCAGGTGACACCATCTCCTGCAGCCTCCAGCTGCTTCCCTGCCAACGCCAGCTACCATTGAGCTCTCCCTGGACTTCCTGAGCCTCCCTCAGGCAAGCTCCAGTTAGCAGCTCCAGTCTGCAGCTCCAGCCGTTGCAACCTGAGATGGAAAACGGATAAACCTGCTCCAAGGAAAGGCCACCATTGAATCTCCTTGAGTGTTTGAATCCTTCCCTGTCACCTGCAGCTTAATCAGTGTGTTAGAGCAGCATATCACACAGCAAATCATATATCAGATGTTAAGCGTAGAGAATCGGATACATTCAGACGCGATCAGAGCGTCTGACAGTCACCGGACCGATCAGAGAGCCTCCTTATCGGTCACCAGACCGATCAGGCTGGGTCCAGACCGATCAGGCTCCATCCTGATCGGTTCCCAACGCTCAATTAGAAATCGTGATTTCTTTGGGACTCTCCTGGATCGATCACCAGTCCGATCACAGGTTGTGGATCGATCACCCGACCGATCCACACCTTTATCGGGCGATTTCTGAGTTTCGCAGTCCAACCCTCCTGATCGGTCACCGGACCGATCAGAGAGCCTCCTGATCGGTCACCAGACTGATCAGGTCATGACCAAACAGATTAGGCTCCGTCCTGATCGATCATAGAGAGGAACTTACGACGCTGGATCGTTCTCCAGAACGATCTGCACAGTGATCCTGATCGGTCATCAGACCGATCAAGAGCAGTTCAGCAAGGGAACTCAACCTCACTATTTGCTCCATGATCGGTCACCCGACCGATCAGGAGACAAGCAATGGGTGAAACGCATACTTTCTGATCGGTCACCAGACCGATCAGTCATCTCTGGATCGGTCAACAGACCGATCCACGAAGGAGCACCGACCCAACTCCCTGATCGGTCTCCAGACCGATCCAGGGGCTCCAGCCACCTTAGCCCTCCAAGCTAAGGATTTTTCACCTAACCATCCAAGTTGGGAATTTGCACCTAACCCTCCAAGTTAGGACTTTTCACTTAGCCCTCCAAGCTAGGACTTTTCACCCAACTCTTCCGGATTAGGACTTTTCCAAACCTAGCCCTCCAAGCTAGGACCTGACCCTCCAAGCCAGGACTTTTTCACCTAACTCTCCAATATGGGACTTTTCACCTAACCCTCCAAGTTAGGACTTTTCACCTAGCCCTCCAAGCTAGGACTTTTCACCCACCTCTTCCGAATTAGGACTTTTCACACACCTAGCCCTCCAAGCTAGGATTTTCCACACCTCACCCTCCAGGTTAGGATTTTCCACACCTAGCCCTCCAAGCTAGGATTTTCCATATCATGCCTGATCCCTGATCAGGACTTAATCATAATCATCATAACCATCAACTTAAACTAAAATCGATGTCAACACCAAAACAACAATCAGGGTCAGACTGCATCAACAATCTCTCCCTTTTTGTTGTTTGACAATCCGATTTTAAGTTTAGGGATTCTCAATCAAGTGTTTCAAATTCAGAATCATAGGGGAATCAAGATCCTCCCCCTACAACATTATCATCCTAAACTTAACCAATCAACACTCTCCCCCTTTGTCGAACACCGAAAATGGTCTAGACGGGCTGTTAAGTTTAACCATACTCCCCCTCAACCCTAGGGGTATCCCCAAAACCATAAAGATTGAATGTAATTTTGGAACACATATGACATCATGTGAAAAGATAGATCAAGATATAGCATTCACATGCAGCATATGAACATGGCATCATAAGCATAAGCATGGCAATGTAGCAAACATGCAGATAAATTGTTCGATGTAAGTAAATTCAATAAAGTTAATATCATGCCATAGCAGACAAAAATCAAGTCGGACACATCCGTCAAATAGTCAGAATTTATCAAACAAGATCATAGAGCAGTCAATCGTCAACTGGATCATAATCTGAATCATCAATGTATATGATATCCCCTGGTGAAATGCCATTGGGGACGCACCATCCGAAAATGTATGATGATACCACTCCTCATACCATGTGTCCTGTAGTGAGATGACCTTAGAGATGTTGGATGCTAGAGCATCTAGACGGCGATCAAAAGACTGAAACTCTGAGCGGACCTCCTGTCGCTAGAGCTCGGAGATATGCAACTCGCACTCCATCATCCGCTCTAGCTTCGCAACCTGCCAGCGGAGGTCAGGAGCCCACTCATCATAATCTGCAGCATCAGCTGGAGGCTCCGGATCATAGGCTGCTCTCGGTAGCTCCCCTCCATGTCTCCTATCCTTCCACCTTAGCCCTTGTGTCCCAACAACAATGGGCACAATACGGCCTTGTGAAACATCGATACCCACTGACTCAAGTCAAGCCGTAATGATATGGCCAAATGCCATGTGAACTGTCTGGCTGTACCTCAGACTATGGACTATGATGGAGAAATAGATGGATGACACGATATCAAAGTCTAACTACCGATGCATCCAATAGAGCATCAAGCAGTGGAATGGATGAATCTCATCGAGATGCTTTGTTGTAGTAGGAAGGAGACAGTTGGTGATGATCTTAAACAGGACATAATCAATGGAGGAAAGTTGGAGAGCAGGAAATGTGGGAAAATCACAGACGCGCGCACCAGAACCCCTTGGACTGGGATGGCCTAGAAAGTGCTCATGGATAGAGTCAGGAGTGACTCCACCAAAGGGAACTGGTAAGGGATCCGGAAGGTAAGGATAGAATGAAAAGGCATTCTCGGACCGGCGACATCCAAGAAAGGTAGAGAAAGCAGACAGACTAAAGTCAAGGTCAACGCTAGCGACACGGGTCCTCCACCCCGTGCCCTCTCCACTAACCATATTATTGTAGAATTCAGAGACCAAATCAAAGTTAATTGGTCTCTCTAAGAAAAGGATGGGTTGAAGCTTATAGTATTCAATAATTTGTCGTATCATTGGACAATATTCGTAGATAAATGTTTGGTCTACTGTCCGACATGGCATGAGTTTGAAATTGTGTCATTGGAAGTTTAGAGCCAAAGTAATATTCTGAAATCTAGTATATGGAGGTGGTGGAGGCCTTGAGAGAGGGGTAGATGATGAAGGGGCTTTCCCCTTCGAGCTGCCCTCAGCAGCTTCTTTACCCTTAGAAGATTTTCTAAAGATTGAATAAACAAATTTGATCAAGATAGGTAAACCAAATCACAAGAAAAGGATTCGATCAGATTGAACAAGACAAGGTAAGATTAAAGGAACACAGTTTAGTCAGAGACACAAG
Source organism: Boesenbergia rotunda (assembly GCA_024364735.1). Taxonomy (NCBI): domain Eukaryota; kingdom Viridiplantae; phylum Streptophyta; class Magnoliopsida; order Zingiberales; family Zingiberaceae; genus Boesenbergia; species Boesenbergia rotunda. Next base: position 446,549 of record JAGFNQ010004446.1, read on the forward strand.
GTAGACATGATCATAATAACACAATTCAATCATAAGATAGAATTGATCAAAGGTAAGATATGGCACAGATGGGTCACGGCCAAAAACAAGAGGTCACGGCACAACAAGAAAATAAAGACCATGATTAGCGCAAAAACATATACTATGAACCGATTTGCAAGAAAAACTAAGTCAAAAACTCACTTTGGTGCCATTGGTGAAGTTCTTGAAGTCTGGAAGGGAAAAAGGCTTGCGCACCAAAAAGCTCTCGCCGAAAGAGATGAGCGCAAGAAAACCTTCAGCGAGAGAGAGACTTCACAGGAAGAAGGAAGAAGGAAGAACTTGTAGTAGCCCTTCCCAGGATTACACGCACAGAAGCTCTCTCGAGCAAGAAGAGGATGCAGGGAGGTTTCTCGACGCAGGGAGGTTTCTCGCTCACGATGAAGTGCACAAGTGGTGATTCGGCGCTAGGGTTCGGCAATGACGGGTTTCGAAGGAGTTAATCGGTTGGTGGATCAGTCCACCAACCAGACTTTAATTCGATTGAACGGATCACCGTTCGATCTGATAGCACCCAGACCGATCAGGATATAGCCTGATCGGACTGACCTGGGCCTGATCGGTCAGGTGACCGATCAGGCGCGCTCCTGATCGATCGGCTGATCGATCAGGACACGAACAGTAGGGTTCGGAGGGAAACCTGTGAGCCCCCTGATCGGTCTGTGGACCGATCACCATAGGGTGCCAGATCGGTCCGAGGACCGATCCAGGCTAGCTCAGTAAGTTTGGTCAGGATTTCGTAAAGTCACTGCTACCCCTCTGATCGGTCTGTGGACCGATCGTTACAGGATGGATCCAGATCAGTCCAGGGACCGATCAGCCTTACACCTGATCGGTCCAGTGACCGATTAGGGTTCCTGAAACTTTCAGATACGATCTGAAACTTTCAATTTCAGATTGTTACACGATTTCCAAAGGGATATGGTGAAGGATATCGATCTTGGAAGCAGTCCCTCGTCTATTATTGATCCCCAATCAAGGATCAAAGGTCCTTAGGGTTTGAACAAGTCACTTTGCTCCACCCAAGTGGAGTCAAACTCAAACAACAATCATTCAAACAATTTGTGCCAAATCCAAGTTTCCAATCAAGTTTCCTTGATTGGAATGTTCAAGTATGATCATAGAGTCAAATGCACATATGTTATGCATTGGTTTTCCCCATACTTGGTCACCAAAGTGATTATTATCTCGTCAACTTAATTTCTCAAGGGATGCATTGACATTTTGAGAAATCGAGTTGATCCTAACATCTCACCCCATATCTAGCAAACAAAAATATTTTGTTGAACCTTATAGTTTGTGTGAGATGTCCCCAAGTTACCCAATTGTTTCCCAACAATTTCGAAATAATCATGAAGAGTTTTGAATGCATTTTGAAATTCATGAAGCACGACACATTCCCAACTCCGTTCTTAGGAAACTAAATTCATTTTCGGGGAGTGGTTTAGTGAAAATGTCAGCTAGGTTTGATTTGGACTCTACATGCGAGAGTACAATGTCTCCCTTAGCCACATGATCTCTAATAAAGTGGTGACGCACTTCAATATGTTTTGTCCTAGAATGATGGACTGGATTTTTGGTTAGGTTAATTGTGCTAATGTTATCACATAACACTTGCACACCCTTGTAACTTAATCCATAATCCTCTAAAGTGTGTATCATCCACAACAATTGTGATACACTCTCTCCCATAGCGATATACTCTGCCTCGGTTGTGGAGAGAGCAACACAATGTTACTTCCGACTTGACCAACTTACTAAGGATGAACCTAAGAATTGGCAGCCCCCACTTGTACTTTTCCGGTGCAACTTACATCCAGCGTAGTCGGAATCCGTATAGCCAATTAAATCAAATGATTCAGTATGGGGGTACCATAGACCGACTCCAATTGTGCCTTTGAGATATCTCAAAATTCGCTTAACAGCGATCAAATGAGATTCCTTGGCACATACTTGATACCTAGCGCACATACCCACAGCAAATAGAATATCCGGTCGATTAGCTGTGAGGTATAGCAAACTACCTATCATGCTTCGATATTGGGTCAAATCAACGGGTTTACCACTCTCATCATTGTCTAATCTTGTGTTTGTGGCCATGGGAGTGGTTACCTCTTTTGACTCACTCATGTTGAATTTTTGAAATATTTCTTGTGTATACTTTGATTGGTGCACATGGATACCATCGCGAGTTTGCTTGATTTCAAGTCCAAAGAAGAAAGTCAACTCTCCCACTAGACTCATTTCAAATTCACTCTCCATATGTCCAATGAACTCATTTAAATAGCCCTTATTGTTTAAGCCACAAATTATGTCATCGACATACACTTGGGCTACAAAGATATTGTCACCATCTCTACGTAGAAATAGTGTAGGGTCTATTTGGCCTCTAACGAAGCCCTTCTCAATTAGGAATATCGATAACCGCTCATACCAAGCTCAGGGTGCTTGTTTAAGGCCATAAAGTACCTTTTTGAGCTTGAACACGTGGTTTGGAAATTCGGAACTCTCAAACCCCGGAGGTTGTTCAACATAGACCTCTTCTCTAATCAAACCATTTAGAAAAGCCGATTTAACATCCATTTGGTATAGCTTGAAGCCACGATGTGCTGCAAATGCAAGCATCAATCGAATGGATTCTAATCGTGCCACGGGAGCATAGGTTTCATCATAATCAAGGCCTTCAACTTGACTATAGCCCTTGGCTACCAAGCGTGCCTTGTTTCTAATGATTTCTCCCTTATGGTTCAATTTGTTTTTGAAGACTCATTTGGTTCCAATGATGGTGGTCTTCTTAGGTCTAGGGACTAAGTCCCAAACTTGACTTCTTTCAAATTGACCTAGTTCATCTTGCATTGCTATGATCCAATCGGGATCATTTAAAGCTTCATCAATTTTTTTAGGTTCAATTTCGGAAATTAGAGCAACTTCATTAGCCTCATTCCGGAAGAATGATCTAGTCCTAACCCCATGGTGGATGTCTCCAACAATTTGGTCTTGGGGATTACTAGAGGCTAATCTAGTTTGCCTTGGTGTTGGTGGTGCTTCTTGAATGGGTTCACTAGACACAATTTCAGCCTCAGGATCCGGCTGATCTATGGATTGTCTAGGCTCACCGTCATCGGATTCATCACCATCAACAACATTTGGACTCTCATTCAAACTTAGTCTCCTAAGTTCGAATTGGACTTCATCTTCTGATTGACCATTGACTTTTGGAATTTCTTCAAAGACAACATCAGAAGACTCTTCAACTAATCTAGACTTCTTGTTGTAGACTCGGTAGGCTTTGCTAATGAAGGAATACCCGACTAGTATCCCTTCATCAGCCTTTGCCGTGAACTTTCCAAGATGGTCCTTAGTGTTTAGGATGAACACCTTACAACCAAACACCCGAAGGTGTTTAACCATAAGTGGTTTCCCAAACCAAAGCTCATGAGGAGTCTTTCCTAAAAACCTACGAATGAGGACCCGGTTTTGCACATAGCAAGCTGTATTTACAGCTTCGGCTCATAAGTAACTCGGGAGTGAGTACTCATTAAGCATGCTTCGTGCAGCCTCTCGTAGAACACAGTTCTTCCTCTCTACAACACCATTTTGTTGTGGTGTTCTAGGAGTAGAGAACTCATGTCTATACCCTCTATCTTGACAAAATTCTAAAAACCTTTGATTTTGAAATTCACCTCCATGATCACTTCTTATTGTCTTAATTGTTGATGATTTTTCATTCTCAACTCTTCTACAGAAAGAAATGAAAACATCTAAGGTTTGGTCCTTATATTTTAAAAAGTAGGTCCATGTATATCTAGTGAAATCATCAATGATCACAAAGCAATACCTACTTCCATTCAATGATATGATAGTACTACAATCGAATAGATCCATGTGAAGTAAATCTAAAGCGGTAGATGTACTTACAGCGCTTTTACCTTTATGTGCAGATTTTGTTTGCTTACCCATTTGACATGCATCACAAAGTTTATCTTTTTCGTACTTGATGCTTGGTAAGCCACGAACTAATCCCTTGTTGGCCAACTTCCGGATGTTCTTCATGTTCACATGTGCAAGTCTCCGGTGCCAAAGGGTGGACTCTTCTTCTTTTGACATGAAACACTTAGCAGAAACATTAATAGCACTTTTAAATGAAACTTGATAAATATTGTCTACTCTTATTCCTACTAGTACCGTGTCCAAGGTGTCATGTTGTCTAACTAGACATTGACTTGGTTGAAAATCAATTGTGTAACCCGTATCACACAATTGACTGACACTTAGGAGATTAAATTTCATCCCCTTGACTAGAAGGACATTTGAAATTCTAAGACATTCGGATATTTGAATGTCTCCTATTCCTATGACCTTAAGACTACCATTGTTACCAAATGAAACATTACCTCTACTTTTCTTGTGAAGTGTGGTAAACAATTATCTATCCCCGATCATGTGTTTGGAGCATCCACTATCAACGAACCAAGTTGATAGATGCTCCCCCTCAATCATAACCTACACAATTCGAAAAATAGAAGTTTTAGGTACCCAAACCTTGGGACCTAAAGCATCAACTAAACAAGACTTAGGCACCCATGCCTTGACAACTTTCTTTTGAACCTTGGGTGTCCTAGATTGTCTCATATCAGTCCTAGACATAAGAGACACAAATAAGGGTTCTTTGGGACGGTAACCAATACCGACCCTATTGTAGACTGCCCTTTGGGCATTTAAGATCATATCTAGGGTCTTAGAGCTAGTTGAGAACTTCTCAAGAATATTCTTGAGTCTCTCAACTTCACTCTTCAATGATTTGTTCTCTTCTACTAGCAAGTCATCATGCAAATCATTTACATCCTCAACCTTAGAGGATTTCAAATTTTCAACCTCAAGCTTCAATGACTTAATCTCATCCTCTAACATTTCAACATGCAAATCATCAATGTTATCATCCCTAGATAATTTCAATTGATCAATTTCTAATTGCAATGCTTTAACCTTATTTTTTGACTTCTTTAGCATATTGGTTAAACATGCAATAGCTCTATAACACTTTTCAAGTTCGGGAGAAGTTACCTCTTCATCATCCGAAGATGATGAAGCCGCGTTTGAGGAATTGGATGATTCATCACTGCTTTCCTCTCCAAGAGCCATGAGTGCCACATGCCTTGTGCTCTTCTCCTCCTTCTCTTCATCGGATGAGCTTGAGGATGACTCATCCCAAGTGGCTTTCAAGGCCTTCTTCTTTTTCTTCGATTTCTCCTCTTTCTTTTTGGATTTCTCCTCCTTCTTCTTTAGTTTTGGGCATTCATTCTTGAAATGCCCTTTCCTACCATACTCAAAGCAAGAAGCATTAGTCTTATCAAGTTTGGCTTCACTAGAGTTACCTCTACTCTTGAAGTGTCGACCCCTTCTCATCATTCTTCTCACAAACTTTGCCATCTCGGAGGAAGAAGAGCCGCTGCCATCTTCCTCGGAATCGGACTCGGATTCGGAAGAGGATGAAGATGAAGAGACTTCCTTCTCCTTCTTCTTCTCCTTCTTCTTCTTGTTGGTTCGGTCCCCTGCAACTAAGGCAATCCCCTTCTCCTTGGGGTCTTTGTTAGCCATCTCATGCAATTCCATTTCACAAAACAAATCATCTAACTTAACAATGGATAAATCCTTGGATACTTTGTAGGCATCCACCATGGATGACCACAAAGCATTCCTTGGAAATGCTTTTAGTACATACCTCACAAGGTCGTGATTCTCGACCTTTTTATCAATCAAATGAAGCCCATTGAGGACTTCCTTGAACCGGCAATGGAGCTCACTTACCGTTTCATTCTCCTTCATGGAGAGATTTTGAAGTTGATTGAGGAACAAGTCCCTCTTGGCGATTCTTGAATCTCAGGTGCCCTCATAGAGTTCAATGAGCTTGTTCCACAAGTCCTTTGCACTTGTGAAAGGACCAACCTTGATGAGTTGGTCTTTGTTCATGCCGCATTGTAGAGTGACAACCGCCTTCGCGTCGGCTTCACTCTTCCGAGTTTGTTCGGCTGTCCACCGCCATGATTCAAGTTCCTTGCCTTCATCATCCTTTGGAGGGGTGAATCCCTCCTTCACCGCGAACCAAGTATTGATGTCCATCTTCAAATAATACTCCATCTTTGATCTCCAATATTGAAAATCAGCGTCATCAAAGAAAGGAGGTCGGGTGGTGGAAAATCCTTCTCTCAACACCATGGATGATAGCTCTCGGTTGTTAATCCACAAAAACAGAGCCCCAAGCTCTGATACCACTTGTTGGAACCCGGATGGCTAGAGAGGGGGGGTGAATATAGCCAAACACTTAGACTTTAGGCACTTATCGAATTCTGTACTCAAACTTATCAGTAGCACAGCGAAAGAATCAATGGAAACAAAGAAGTGCAGAAAACAAAAACAGAAAACGAAGGCAAACAAACACAACTAGCAAGATCGCTAACAAGGAGGGTTTACAAGGTTCGGGGATAACTTGCCCCTACTCCTTGGCGTGCCCTTAAGGTGGGCGATCCCTTGATCGTCGGCAGATCAAGCCCCGATTAACACCGGATAGAAGACAACCTCCTTCTCGGTGGAGAAACCTCTCCACAGTATTTCAATCACAGATATACGTTTAAGCACAATGAAACACAAAGAAAGATCTTACTTAGCACTTAGCAAAGACAAGAACACAGCAAGGTCCCTCAGAGCTCCACCCAGCGACGATCTCACGCAAGAGCCTTCTCCTCGTGTCTTCTCACTGTTGGACTCGAAGCTTCTTGTTCCTTCCTTCTAGCGCTCAAGTAATGAATGGTTGCTTCAAGATTGCAGTAGCTTGCTCAAGGTGATGAAACTTCAGAACACGCAAGCAAGTTGTGGAGAACCCAAAGGCGCAGCAAGAACTCAATTCGCGAACTCTGCTTCAAAGAAGCTTTCTTCCGCCCTTTTGTTTCTCCACTCAGCATCAGGTGACACCATCTCCTGCAGCCTCCAGCTGCTTCCCTGCCAACGCCAGCTACCACTGAGCTCTCCCTGGACTTCTTGAGCCTCCCTCAGCCAAGCTCCAGTCAGCAGCTCCAGTCTGCAGCTCCAGCCGTTGCAACCTGAGATGGAAAACGGACAAACCTGCTCCAAGGAAAGGCCACCATTGACTCTCCTTGAGTGTTTGAATCCTTCCCTGTCACCTGCAACTTAATCAGTGTGTTAGACCAGCATATCACACAGCAAATCATATATCAGATGTTAAGCGCAGAGAATCGGATACATTCAGACGTGATCAGAGCGTCTGACAGTGCATTTTGAATTAAACTGATCGGTCACCGGACCGATCAGAGAGCCTCCTGATCGGTCACCAGACCGATCAGGCTGGGTCCAGACCGATCAGGCTCCATCCTGATCGGTTCCCAACGCTCAATTAGAAATCGTGATTTCTTTGGGACTCTCCTGGATCGATCACCAGACCAATCCCAGGTTGTGGATCGATCACCCGACCGATCCACGCCTTTATCAGGTGATTTCTGAGTTTCGCAGTCCAACCCTCCTGATCGGTCACCGGACCGATCAGAGAGCCTCCTAATCGGTCACCAGACCGATCAGGTCATGACCAGACCAATTAGGCTCTGTCCTGATCGATCATAGAGAGGAACTTGCGACATTGGATCGTTCTCCAGAACGATCTGCACAGTGATCCTGATCGGTCACCAGACCGATCAAGAGCAGTTTAGCAAGGGAACTCAACCTCACTGTTTGCTCCCTGATCGGTCACCCGACCGATCAGGAGACAAGCAATGGGTGAAATGCATACTCCCTGATCGGTCACCAGACCGATCAGTCATCTCTGGATCAGTCACCAGACCGATCCACGAAGGAGCACCGTCCCAACTCCTTGATCGGTCTCCAGACCGATCCAGGGGCTCCAACCACCTTAGCCCTCCAAGCTAAGGATTTTTCGCCTAACCCTCCAAGTTGGGAATTTGCACCTAACCCTCCAAGTTAGGACTTTTCACCTAGCCCTCCAAGCTAGGACTTTTCACCCAACTCTTCCAGATTAGGACTTTTCCAAACCTAGCCCTCCAAGCTAGGACCTGATCCTCCAAGCCAGGACTTTTTCACCTAACTCTCCAAGATGGGACTTTTCACCTAACCCTCCAAGTTAGGACTTTTCACCTAGCCCTCCAAGCTAGGACTTTTCACCCACCTCTTCCGAATTAGGACTCTTGACACACCTAGCCCTCCAAGCTAGGATTTTCCACACCTAACCCTCCAGGTTAGGATTTTTCACACCTAGCCCTCCAAGCTAGGATTTTCCATACCATGCCTGATCCCTGATCAGGACTTAATCATAATCATCATAACCATCAACCTAAACTAAAATCGATGTCAACACCAAAACAACAATCAGGGTCAGACTGCATCAACAGTAGGTGGCTGGTGAGTTGGCTGAGAATTCGAACATTGGGGTGCAACGGTCGAATCTGGCTGGCACCAGTCGACTGCTCTGGGGGCAATCGACTGGTAGCGAGGGTTTCAGCCCGAGTCCTATTTAAAGAGGACTTCGTGGTGACTGAGATTCTTGACGAATCTTGTCTTGGTTAAAGGCAAGATAGTAGTCTTTGTGCTCAGAGGTTTGCTTAGTGTTGTGGTGAGGTTTCTCCACCCACAAGGAGCGACGAGGGCTAGCCGGAGGTTATACGGGGAGTGATCCACCGACGGATTCTTGGATTAGTCACCCGGCCGGGGTGGATACCAAGTAAAATCGATTTGTTAGCATTGTTTCTTTATTGTTAGTTTTATTTTGTTTGTATTTCCGCTTGCGCACTAACAATCTTGTAGAGAAGAACCGACAAACGCTATTCACCCCCCTCTAGTGTACTGGAAATGATCCATCACCATTGAAATCCGAGGCTCGTAGGACCATCTATGAATTTTTAAGAGTCATTATTATTTTTTAAAAAAAATAAGGGTTTGCAATGAATTTTTTTGGTTGCAAATCTTTGTAACGAATTAAATTCGTTGGAAATTTGCAATGAATAAGAATTCATTGCAAATTCGGATTTTTTCAAAAAAATAAAAAAACATATTAAATAGTGAAGATGTCGGATCGAGATGAAACGAGTTCCTATGGATCCGTATCGACGTCCCAATCGCAACTAGTAGCCTCAAACACAATTTTTAAGAATAAATTATTTCTCATATTTAAAAAGAAAGGTGAGTCAAAAGTTAAAAAAATTTTATTAAGTTTGAAAGATAATGTCGTTTCATATAATGAAATTTAACAGTCACGAAATAACGGTAAAAAATTACATTTGAGGTCGTCAATGTGATCATGAGATCGATACGAACTTATAGGAACTTGTTTTGTCAAAATTTGAGTTCCGTAGGGCCATCTATGAATTTTTAGGAGCACCTATTTTAAAAAAATAATGGTTTGCAACAATTTTTTTTCATTATAATGTTTTGCAACAAATTAAATTTGTTGCAAATTTACAACCAAGAAGAATTTGTTGCAAATTCGAATTTTTTTCAAAAAAAAATAAAAAAACATATTAAATAGTGTAGAAGTCGGATCGAGACGAAATGAGTTCTTATGGATATGTATCGACGTCCCGATCGCACTTGCTGCCTCAAATACGATTTAAGAATAAATTATTTTTCATATTTAAAAAGAAAGGGAGGTCAAAGAGTTGGAAAATTTTGGATTGATTGAAAAATTTTACGAAATTTAACGGTCATGGAATATCGGTCAAAAATCATATTCGAGGTCATTAACATGATCATGAGATCGATACATCCCCATTAAAACATGTTTCGTCGAAATTCGAGGTCTGTAGGTACATCTACAAATTTTTGAGAGCCCCCATCTTTTTAATAAAAAAATAAGGGTTTGCAATGAATTTTTTTCATTGTAAAGTTTTGCAACGAATTAAATTCATTTCAAATTTGCTACGAATAGGAATTCGTTGTAAATTCAATATTTTTTTTTAAATATAAAAAACATATTAAATATCTTAGAAGGTCCTGCAGAGGTCGGATCGGGACAAAACGAGTTTCTATGGATCCATATCGACTTTCCCAACCGTACTAGCTGTCTCAAACGCGATTTTTAAGAACAAATTATTTTTCATATTAAAAAGGAAAGGTAGGTCAAAGAGTTGGAAAAATTCGGATTGCTTGAAAGTATAATGTCGTTTCATATTACAAAATTTAACGATCATGGAAAATCGGTTAAAAATCACATTCGAGACCGTCAACGTGATCATGAGATCAATACAACCCCATAGGAATATGTTTCGTCGAAATTCGAGGTCAGTAGGGCCATCTACGAATTTTTGAGAGCCCCTGTTTTTTTAAAAAAAAAAAGGGCTTTGCAACGAATTGCTTTTGTTGCAAAGGTTAGCAACGAATTAAATTCATTGCAAATTTGCAACAAATAGGAATTCGTTGCAATTTCGGATGTTTTCATAATAAAAAATATATATATTAAATAGCATAGAAGGCCCTACAGAGGTCGGATCGAGACGAAATGAGTTCCTATGGATCCATATTGACGTCCCGATCAGACTAGCTGCCTCAAACATAATTTTTAAGAATAAATTATTTTTTATATTTAAAAGGAAAGGTAGGTCAAAGAGTTTGAAAAATTCGGATTATTTGAAAGTATAATGTCGTTTCATATTATGAAATTTAACGATCACGGAATATCTGTAAAAAATCACATTCGAGTTTGCCAACATGTTCATCAGACCGATACGACCCCTTCGTCGAAATCCGAGATCTGTAGGGCCATTTACGAACTTTTGAGAGCCCCTTTTTTTTTAAAAAAAAGTAGGGTTTGCAACGAATTTTGTTCATTGCAAAGTTTTGCAACAAATTAAATTCGTTGCAACTTTGCAACGAATAGGAATTCATTACAATTTGGATTTTTTGAAAAAAATAAAAAAATAAAAAAAACATATTAAATAGCGTAGAAGTCGAATCGAGACAAAATGAGTTCCTATGGATTCGTATCGACATCCCGAACACACTAGCTGCCTCAAACGCAATTTTTAATAATAAATTATTTTTCATATTTAAAAGGAAAGGTAGATCAAAGAGTTGGAAAAATTCGGATTGTTTGAATGTATAATATCGTTTCATATTATGAAATTTAACGGTCATGGAATATCGGTCAAAAATTGCATTCGAGACAGTTAACGTGATCATGAGAGCGATACGGCCCCATAGGAACTTATTTAGTCGAAATCCGGGTTCCATAGGCCATCTACGAATTTTTGAGAGCCCATATTTTTTTTAAAAAAAAAATATGGGTTACAACAATTTTTTTTCATTGCAAAGTTTTGCAACGAATAGGAATTCGTTGAAAATTCGAATTTTTTCAAAAAAAATTAAAAAACATATTAAATACTGTAGAATACCCTATAGAGGTCGGATCGAGACGAAACGAGTTCCTATGAATCCGTATCGACGTTCTCAACCGCAATAGCTACATCAAACGTGATTTTTAAGAATAAATCATTTTTCATATTTAAAAGGAAAGGGTGGTTAAAGAGTTGGAAAAATTCGAATTGTTTGAAAGTATAATGTCGTTTCATATTACGAAATTTAACGGTCACGGAATTTCAGTCAAAAATAGCATTCGAGACCATCAACCTATTAATGAGATTGATACAATCCCATAGGAACTTGTTTTGTCGAAATTCGAGGTTCGTAGAACTATCTACAAATATTTGAGAGCCCCTATTTTTTTAAAAAAAAATAGGGGTTTGCAACGAATTTTTTTCATTGCAAAGGTTTGCAATGAATTATATTCGTTGCAAATTTGCAACGTATAGGAATTCGTTGCAAATTTGGATTTTTTTTTTAAATAAAAAAACATATTAAATAGAGTAGAAGACCTTACATATGTCAGATCGAGACGAAGCGAGTTCCTATGAATTTGTATCGACGTCCCAATCACGCTAGTTGGCTCAAACATGATTTTTAAGAATAAATTGTTTTCATATTTAAAAAGAAAGGTAGATCAAAGAGTTGGAAAAATTCAGATTGTTTGAAAGTATAATGTCGTTTCATATTACGAAATTTAACGGTCATGGAATATCAGTAAAAAATCGTATTCTAGGCCATCAACGTGTTCATGAGATCGATACAACCCCATAGGAATTTATTTCGTCGAAATCCAAGGTCCATAGGGCCTTCTATGAATTTTTGAGAGCCCCTATTTTTTTATTGTAAAAAAAAAGTGGGGTTTGCAACGAATTTTTTTCGTTTCAAAGTTTTGCAAATTTGCAATGAAGAAGAATTCGTTGCAAATTCGGATTTTTTTCAAATATATATATATATATATATATATATATATATATATATTATATATATATATATATATATATATATATATATATATTAAATACCGTAGAAGTCGGATCAAGACAAAACGAGTTCCTATGAATCCGTATCGATGTCCCGATCACACTAGCTACCTCAAATGTCATTTTTAAGAATAAATTATTTTTCATATTTAAAAATAAAGGTAGGTCAAAGAGTTCAAAAAATTCGGATTGTTTGAACGTATAATGTCGTTTCATATTACAAAATTTAACGGTCATGGAATATCGGTCAAAAATTACATTCGAGGCCATTAACATGATCATGAGATCGCTATGACCCCATAGGAACTTGTTTCGTAGAAATCCGAGTTCCGTAGGACCATCAACATATTTTTGAGAGCCCCTACTTTAAAAAAAAATAGAGGTTTGCAATGAATTTTTTTCGTTGCAAAGTTTTGCAACGAATAGGAATTCGTTGCAAATTCAGATTTCTTCAATATATATATATATATATATATATATATATATATATATATATATATATATATATATAAGCCTTACAAGGTCGGATCGGGATTAAACGAGTTATTATGGATTCATATCTACGTTCCCAACCACACTAGCTGCCTCAAACGCGATTTTTAAGAATAAATTATTTTTCATAATTAAAAGGAAAGGGAGGTCCAAGAGTTGGAAAGATTCGGATTGTTTGAAAGAATAATGTCGTATCATATTACAAAATTTAACGGTCAGGGAATATCAGTCAAAAATCGCATTCGAGGTCATCTACGTGTTCATGAGATTGATACGACCTCATAGGAACTTGTTTCGTCGTAATCTGAGGTTCATAGTGTTGGGCCAATCTCTGGTCCAGAGTGACCATGTGTTTTGATATTTAGGCAAAGGGTTTAAGTTAGGTTCACCCTTGTATTTGATATGTGTATGTGAGTGTGCAGGTTTGCAAGATACACATAGACTTAGTTGGACAGCTTCGAGTCCGATGAAGGATGGCATGAGGAGACGAGCCATGGGCTTGTATGCATCCGAGGGACCGTGGACAAAGCAGAAACGATGAGCCGAGAGAAGCGCACTTCGAGGCATACGCGAAGGATGGCATGAGGATGAACCACGAGTTCGTATGCATCTGAGGGACGACAGTCAAAGTCGAAGAAGACTTGAAGGCAACAGGTTGAAGCTGCAAAAGAAGAGTCAGCTGAGTCGTGAGGGTCCGAGTGTGAGAGAATTGTACTCGGGAAGGGAAACCCTAGGTTTAGGGTTTGGGCAGTCAACTGGTGCTTGGATCAGTCGATTGATGTAGAGCACAGAAAGATCAGTCGACTGATCTTATGTTCATTTGACTGGTGTTGGTTGGAATTCGAACGTTAGGCTGTAACGTTCGAATCCAAGTGGATCAGTCGACTGGTGTTGGCATCAGTCGACTGGTAACGGCTGTTTCAGCTGTGAGCTCTATTTAAGAGAGCTTGGTTTTGCTGGGCAAAGGTTGACGAAATAAGCTTGGGTAAAGCTTATTGGTAGTCTCTAAGTGCTCAGGTGTTGTCGAGAGTTTGTGGTGAGGTTTATCCACCCACAATGAGTGACACGAGTTAGTCAGAGGTCTTCTGGGGACTCATCCACCGACGGATTGGGATCGTCCACCTTACGGACAGCCGTGGAGTAGGAGTATCATCTCCGAATCACGTAAAGGTTTGGTATTAGCATTGATTTAGTTTATAGTTTAAGTTTTTGCTTGCGCTTGCTAACACATGTACGAAGAAACCGGTGAATCAAGTGGGTGATCGGTTATTCACCCCCCTCTAGTCATACGCATCGGTCCCAACACGTAGAACCATCTAAAAATTTTTTAAAGCCCCTGTTTTTTAAAAAAAAGGGGGGGGGTTTGCAATGAATAAGAATTCGTTGCAAATTTAGTTTTTTTTTCAAAAAAAATAATAAAATATATATATTAAATAGCGTAGAACTCTAATCGAGACAAAACGAGTTCCTATGGATTCGTATCGATGTCCTGATTGCATTAGCTACCTCAAACACGATTTTTAAGAATAAATTATTTTTCATATTTAAAAGGAAAGGTAGGTCAAAGAGTTAGAAGAAATTGATTAAGTTTGAAGTATAATGTCATTTCATATTATGAAATTTAACGGTCACAGAATATTGGTAGAAAATCACATTCAAGGTCTTTAACATGATCATGAGATCGATACGACCCTACAGGAACTTGTTTCGACGAAATTCGAGGTTCGTAGGGACATCTACGAATTTTTAAGTGCCCCTGTTTAACACATCCCTCGATTTTTTGATGTGATCAAAGTGGGAGAATTTTTTAGGGATAAGTTAAGGGGATGTCTAATTGCAAAATCTATTATAATTAATTTTTAAATTCTTTTTTTATTTTTCTTAAAACAATGTTATTTCTGTGTTTGGTTATCCTAACTTAACTTGGGTTAATGTATATCAAAAATGGAGAGATTGTAAGTACCCCTGATTAGTTTGATGTGATCAACCAAGTCAAATTAGGTTATGATTTGTTTAATCCTTGTGTCTAAGTGTGCAGAAACTTAGGAGCACAAGAAGTCGAGCGGAAGACGCAGTGAGCGCGAAGGATGACACGGGAAAGGGAGCCGACGATCTTGGTACATATGAGGGACGAAGAGGATGTAGAAGAGTATACCGATGGACGAGAAGAGCGTGAGCAAGGTCTGAGGGACGAGAAGTCAGAAAGGAAACCCGTTCGAGAAGAAGGTCGGAGTGGATTCGGATGAGCTCAACTATGAATGGCCGAAAATCACCTAAGAGGGCGAAAGCAAAAAAGTCCACATGAGAGTTGACTTTAACCAAACGGTCAACTGAGACATCTTAGATGCCAATTGATGCGCTTCAGATCAGCGGAATTAAAATTGTTGCAAACCAGAACTAAGGCACCTCAGTTTGAACCTGAGGCACCTCAAGTCAGAATTGAAGCGCCTCGGGTCTGATTTGAAGCGCCTCAGATCAAAACTTATCATTAAGCAACCATTGCTTGGGTAGATAAAACTTTATCCAACTAAGACGTCTCAGGTCATAACTAAGGCGCCTCCAATCCATGTCTACACAATAGTAACTTCTTTTTTCATGTTATAAATAGCTCCCTAAAGTCAGGATAAATTTACAACAATTCTTATTCACTTTCTTAATCTTTCTACGAGCTACACAACGTTTGTAAAAGGTTTCTTCGCCTACAAAAAGGAAATAATCTTAGTAGAGCTTTTAAACAGTCTTGGATTAACAACCGCCCTAGTTGCAACTAAGTAATTCATTTGTCTCTTACTAGTTTCCTTTATTGTTGTTTATGTGTTTTTAACTGATAAACTATCTTTGCAAGGAAATTGTAAAAGATCAAGTTTGAACTTGCAGGGATATTCACCCCCCTCTTACTAGCCTCACTTGGACCTACAAGTTTAATAAGTTTGAATCTTTTATTTTTTTATGGTATAAGCGTGTAAAATATAGTAATTAAATTTAAGGATTAAATAGGAAATAACCTTGTAAAATTTTTCAGGAATTTTTAAGAATTTTTTGGGATTATTTTGGAGCCTTTGTGAGTTTTATCGGAAACAGGATAGGAAAAATAAAATCTATTTAGGATACCCAAATTAATTGAAAAAAATATTTATTTTCTTAATTCATTTTAAATATAAATCCTAAACCTATTTATCCTCACCCATCAGGCTCACTATTCTTCTCATCCACGCATCTCCTCCTCCCGATCCCCTTCCTCGCGATCGCGCCGCGCCACCCCTTCGTCGGCGCCTCCCTTCCCCCGATCTCTCTCTTGCGCGCGCCTTTTTCCTCTCCTCAACTCGAGCTGCCGATCGCCGTATCCTGCTCGATCGTCGGCCGCCCTTCTCCTAGTCTTCCCAACGAGGTTGCCACCCCAGATATGATGCTCCCTCTCTGGCACGAGCATTTGTGATCTCTCCATCCCTGATTTCCGCCGCCCCATCGCTATGATCACCGTTGTCACCGTCGCATTCTATGGTAAGACCTACTGGATTAGGGTTCTCTTGTTAATAGTTTCATATGTGTGATATTCTGATCTTGGATTGTTATTACTAGTGTTGAAGATTGTGTAGCTGATCGATCGGTTTTTGGTGTGAGGTTTTCGTTGTAGTTGAATAGGCTTCGATTCTGTTTTGGATTGGTTCTTGGTTGGAATTCGAATCTGTTTTGGGATTGAGTTATATTCGTGACTCTATTTTGGAGATTGGAAAATCTGTAGATTGGTTCTGTTTCTGTATGGTTTTGATTTGCCTGAGCTACAATTGATGGAATTTGTCTCTGTTTAGCTTGAGCTTTAGATTGAGGTGTTGATTGCGGATCAGTTTTGTGGGGATTATTCTATTTGGAATCTGGTTTTTGGTTCTTTTGTTGTTGTTGCCTTTGTGATACTATGCCATGAGCTAGTTTTCGAGTTGGGTGTTAGTCTATGGATTTTGGTATTGATAACAATGCTAATTGGTTATGAATCTTGGAGTTTGATGTGATTTTGGATGAGGTTACTGATGGGTTCGGTTGGATCTGTAGTTTCTTCTCCTGATTTGGATTGAGGTTGGGATAGCAATTTGATTCTTGTAAGCATGCTGTATTGGGATTTAATGGGTAGTTGAATTTTCTTAGTTTTGCACTGTGTCGTGATCTCTTAAAGGTTGCCATTTGATTTTGGATGACTTTTGATGCTAGCTTAACCTAGAGTAGCTGGGATGTAACATTGATTCCAATTGCACTTTGAAATCTTAGAGTATTTGGGTCGTAGAGTAGTGCGGTTTGGTCTTGGTTAGTTACCTTGTTCACTTGGACCTTTTGATCTTGTGGACTATGGATTAGGTAATTGGATGAGATATAGGTTTTACTATTGTAGATGGTGATAGTGGCAACTTGGAATTCTATACATGTAATTTAAGGATTGAATTGTGGTTTGGAGTTGGGTTGTTAGCTTGAACTCATGACATTGGGTATGGTTGAGTTTTGTGCTTCTTTAGACTTAGGATGGGCTCCAGTCTGAAATTAGGTTGAGGATCGGGACCTAAATTTGTTTAACTTGTGTAATTGGGGAATTAAATCATTTAATTTGTATTAATTAAATGAAGCGATAATTAGGATTAATCCTAATACAGTTAAATTGTTGGTTGGCTACTACTACTTGTGTAAATAGCTAAGGATATGTCTTTTGATACAAGACACTTATTCGACACTGATACCTAGAGGGGTGTTCTCTTCATTTATGGGCTTCTTCTCTGGAGGTGGGTACCTCTGACTTGTCTCCTTAATTACTTCTGATATTATATGCATGACTTATTGTTATGATAGCAGTAGGCTAATACCTTTTATCTGCTTTTGATTATCCTACTTGATACTTAGCTGCTTGGATTTGTGACGAACATGTTTATATCTATACAGCCTCACTTTGATACTCTTACTTTGTAAAGTATACACATGTAAACATGTGTTTAGGCTTGGTTGTGTGTCACATTATACCTGGCATTGAGTTAACCACTAGTTATACATTTACCAGTATACCTAATTATATGATGGTTAGGTTATGATACATGATTCAGGCATGTATATATTATATTATGGTATGAATGATGATCTAGTGGGGGTGTTGCATTGATTAGTATCATGCACCATCCTTGTATTGTTGCATAACTATCAACCCTTGGTTCCCATGTGATTGAGATGGGTCGACAGTCATATTAGGATCTACCCACTCGGCCACTCAGGGGTTAATAGTTGTCGAAGTGTGGGCAGTTACCACTGTCAGGACATGCTCAACTACTCAGGGATAGTGGTAGATCAGAGCGATGTGTATTCGATGGATCCCTGTTCTGGTGATTCGTGAGGATGAGAGTGGTGCTCCCCTATTTACTTGGCATAGGAATATGGTACTCCGCCTGTATCCTGTCCACTCGGCCACTCTGGAGCAATGACGGCAGAGTGCATATAATTGTCACAGTCCTGCCCATTCGGTCGTTTGCATACGACATATGACAATGGCTTGACTGGCTTCAGGAGATAACACATGACATTGCATCATGCGCATCTGATGCATCGTTGCATTTGTTTGTTCTTACTACACGATTGAGTTATGTTTGATGCATATGTTTGACATACACATACAGAAAGTATTTGCATATGGTTTTATGACCTTGCATTGGCTCCTATGGTACGAGCTTACCCGTGGAGAGTTTTATTAGGGATCTCCGATCTATATTCTCGTAGGATGGGTTGACTTTGGTATGTACATTTCATACAGTACTTCAGTCATGTTTCTGATATCATTATGAGACTATATCTGCTTTTTTCTATGGTGCTTATATAGTTTTTTTGATGTCATACATATCTTATCTTTAAACCTGTTGAGTTCACTTGGACTCATCCCCGTTTACCGTATTTTATATTTCCAGACTGATACTTGGAGTTGCCATGAGAAAACCCGGAGCTAGTCTCACTACCCATCGGGTTGACTTATCTTGGTATTTATGTTGCGGGTGTTTCTTATATATTTTTATTCTATTATGTGGAGATGTATTTGTGCTTTGTACTTATGTGTGCCCTTGAGGGGCTTATGTATTAGTTGTTTTATCGTAAGTCAGACCGATCCACAGTTAGATATGTTTTTTTTTGTGAGATTTGGGTAGTGGTTGTTTCTTTTATTTTGTTGATTCCAACTATGTTGTTGTGGTTGTGTGTTGGTCGTGTAGGCCCTATATAAATGTCTTAGATTGTCCACCGTATAGGTCGTATAGGGGAGATGTTATCCGTTTGCCATCAAATATGCAAGTCCCTCGAGGGCGTGACAAAGCGGGTCAAATTTTTTATCTTGGATACTTATGAAGAGAAGAAGATACAGTGAGTGGTTGGTTGGTTGTCGAATGAATCCTCACTCGACCGATGTCGCACACCATCATTGTTCAAAACCATGATACATTTTAAACTGACGAAGTAGAGAGACTTCAATCGGTTCACAACTTCAATCTTCATCCTAATTACTTATAGATGTTAATGTTATTTACAAGGAAATAGATAATGAAGAGATGCTTAACAGTGAGGTGCTTATTGAACAGAGTTTAGCGATGATAACTTAGAAACTATTAATGTTTATGATTAAGATTGTAATGATGATTAAATATTAGTCTTATTATTCATCAAGTAAGTCATGCTTCCATCATGTGTACAAATATTATCTTGTTAGTAATATTATTATGATGTGTTGTATTGTTATTTTGTAGATATTATCATGGAAGAGCAATTAGTCGCACCCCGTGCGTTGTTCGAGAGTCGTAAATATTTTTATTAATATTAATTCAAATTCATATATGATTTTATTTATAACATATTTCTTATACTTAACATTTGTCATGCAATTTTACTCTGGATGGGCATCGAGTAGCCACGCACATAACTGGAAAATTTAAAAAGCAAGTCTCTGCTTCTGGTACTACATGGAGGCATGTACACCGGAGATGAAAAAATTCTATTATTAGGATTTTTAAATATATTTGATATTGTATCATAAATTTATCCTTCAGTATATTAATTTTTAATTTATAATTATAGAAAAAATATACCTGAGAGGTAGGGTAGGATGTCAATTATATAAATTTGAAATATTTATTATGCACAACTGTACAGAGACCTCCTATACACTTGGAGAAAGAATGGCACAAGACCTGCTTTTGTATCACATGAGATCTAGACAAAAAGGCGAAATCGCTCGCCCCCAGCGCTCCCGCCGCATCCGTCCCAAGGCCATCACGAAGGAGGTAAATCACGGTCTCCGGAGTAATTAGTGCACAGTTGGGCCGAGAATTGATATACCAAACGCCCAGAGTTTTAATCTAGTGCGCCTCACGCGACTCGAACTCAGGACCTCTTAGACAACACCCTCATGCACTAACCACTTCGGATCCCCGTGGGGACGTATCAGACGAGATCTAGGTTGTATGGTCTATCACCTAGGCTGGAGATAGGTGGAGGTCAAATTCTACAGCTACTCAATTAAATAGAAATACAGTGTCCGCTAGCTATACTTCCGGATCTAAGTCAATTGCAGAGCATGTCATCGATTTGGTGAGTTTAATTTAAAGTTATATATCAAATTTTTATAACTTTAATGTTACTTTTTTTTGTGTATGCAAGAATGTACTCTATAGAGACCTTCCAGTTGTTGGTAGATTTTTAACAAGACTCACAAGAAAAGTGATGGAACATTTGTCGATCCTCAATCCTGGGCCATAGATGTAAGAATGTAAGAATATTAACTTTATTACATATAACCGTTGATAATGATTAGTTTTAGTAGTTATGTAGCATATATTAATCATAAACATTTCTTCACATGAGAAGAAATGACTAATAGAGTGACTTATACATCTGCACTACCAGTAGAGAGAGGAAAGTCACAAGCTTTATCCACCAAGGTGATAAATGACATTAATTATAATTTGGTCGGTGAGAAAATAAAAAAATTCCACCCTTACGGCATTTGCTCACAGGCCAAAATAACATTTGATCATTTGAGGATGCTTAGGGGTCGTCTTTGTTCTTCTTTTACTGAGATAGAGTCACTTAGAGCAGAAAATCTAAATCTAAAAATTCAACTAATGACAATGGAGGTGAGGATGGCCAAAAGGGAAAATCGAGATGCGAGCCATCATTGCTTAATTTACCCAATCATGATATAGTTTTGAGTCACAGGAGACTAAGACTCACGGGACCCTACTGGGTAACATCTTTATGAGGTATGTTCACCTACAACTTAATTTTTTATCACTAATAAATCATGCAAAATATATTTAATCGGTTTTGATATTATAATATGTTAATTGTATTACATTATTTAGGATAATTCGTTGATATATATATTATCACCATCGATATCTAAATATTATTTAGGTACCTTTTTTACCTGTAAACTTAGTTATACATTTATGTTTTTAATGTAGTTTCTTGTTATTAATTTTTGAATCAATTTGTCTTGTATGATTCTGATACTAATTTATCATATCTTGCTTTTTACAAGATTTGATAGAACTATTTTATAAGATTCTATTTGGATGTTTTTATAGTAGATTATGAACATGATTTGTAAGTATCGTTATTGGATAATTTATTGTGTTAGTTTGTAAAGATTTGGATAGTAGATTTGATTGTTGTATATGGATTATAAGATTTGTGAATATATAGTTTAATAATGAATTAGTTGTTTGTGTATGGAATATAAATGGTTGTATAATAGAATGTAACACGGTTTGTGAATGTATAATGTATTGGTATGAAAAATATAAATTGTCATTGTAAATGTAAAGCTGATGCACATTTGTTAATTTTTCTTTACAGTTACCGACAAAATTATCAATAGACTTTACTATTTCATCGATAATTATCGTATATTATGATAATTATCGACAGAACATGTAATTCCATCGGTAGAATTTTAATAGAATCATAATTTCCGTACAGATGGAAATTAAAATTTCATAGGTATATGTCTAACTACAAAATTTTAGTCTCCGTCTTACGGCACAATCGATTTCGACTACCATCGTAATTCCGTTTCTAAAATAAAATAGTGACGGAATGATGATAAAAATATGCGTCATTGGTTTAGAATTTTTTTTTAGTGTAATTTTTTTTTATCTGACAGTAACGTTTTGGAGCTCTATTATCAGGCTTTACGCTAACATTTTGTTATCGAAGAAAAAAGTCTTTGATTATAGGGGATAATACTCAATATCGTGGACTCCCTAATTAAATATAAATATATAAATTATAAAAATATTTTACTCTAACATAAAAATCTTTTATATATAAAAAAAAAACTTAACGCTAAACAAGATATTTTACCTACGACTATCTAGTGCAAAAGTCTATGATTAAAGAATATTCAACAGTGAGGTGCAAAATATCACCATCCTATAAATCACGATAACGACGGTGAGCGAGTCGAGTAAGGTGAGGTCGAACTGTTCCCTGCCTACCCTGCCGGTTTTGTTGCGAATCCAATCAAATCGCGAGGCCGATCCGCACATCGAGCAGGCAAATCTGTTGGGCTGCCATTGGCGGAAGACAGATCTCAAATCTAATCTTTATCAGCCTAGCGGCTACGTGTCCGATTGCGAGTTGGATACTTGATTAGCTTGATTGGATATGGACGTGGATACGTTGCTAACGATAGATGGTTACCCTCCATTTTGCACATTTTATATTATCAAAAAATAAAAATGAAAATGACGTTTTATTAAGTGAATATTATTAAGCTAGCTAATAATAAATTAAATTTTCACTTCTCTCGTAAGTAAAAAAAAAAAAATTCTACGCATCTTTATTTATTTCAACGTTCTAATATATATTAATTTATCATTTTTTTTCTTAATTTTTTAATATAAAAATTTAAAATAAAATACAATTTTATCTAAATTCAATACTATTTAAAAGGAATTTAATATATTTTCTATAAAATTGAGTATGATTTTTTCCAGCCTAACCAATCAATTGGGAGCTCATACCAATCGATTAGCTTAAGGTAAATCGATTGTGATTAAGCATAGCTTCGAATGAATCTGTTGCGATTGGAAGGTCTATTGGGCAGCTCTGATCGATTAGGAATCTGATTCCTAATCGATCAGTTAGGCTTGGCGTGAAAGAACAGAACTCATATTTTTTATAAATATAAAAAGTCTAAAAGTATGCATAATTTTTCTTAAATTCAGTATCATTTAAAAAGAATATAGTATATTTTCTATCAAATTGAATATGACTCTTTTTTCACTTACCAATTAGTTTAGGTTGAATTGATTGACCAATCAATTAGTTATGCGAAAAAAATAATACTTAATTTGATAGAAAATATATTAGGTTCTAGTTAAAATTTGTTAAATTGAAGAGAAATTATGTCTTCTTAAAATAATTAGGTAAATTTTATTAGGAAACTGAAATAAATAAATATTTATATATGTTTGGAGTGGAAATAAAATTTTTCTAACAAATGTCCTCGTATAGTAAATTTTAATGTGCGGTTGACAATTTTAAGACAATTTATATTTTTTTAATTACAATTGAAAAAAAATATACAATCTTTTTTATTTATTATAAAAAGACATAATCCCTATATATTTTATTTTTTAAAAATTATATTTATTTTTGATACAATTAAAGCGGCTATAATTGTAAAGCAGTTAAGATAATAATTAAAAATAATTTTTAATTATATAATATTTATTAATATTGATAAAAATAAATTATTTATATGGTAATAAATATGATATATAATTACTATTATATTATAATGATGATTTAATCAGAAATAAAATATTTATATTATAAGGCTAAGAACTAATAGTTGCTACAATATTATTAATATTAATTAGAATTGAAATATTATAATATGATGATAAAAGATAATAAACATCCCCACAATCCATCTCTAAGTTGCGTGAAAGAAGATAAATGACGAGTGATACTAGAGCTATTAGACGGGTCAAGCCGTGACGAGGTGGGTCGACACGTAGTGGGTCGGCCATTTGGCGAGGCGGAGGCGAGGCGACCCAACCCATCATCTTGGAGGGTTGATAAATCTCCAACTCAACCTAATTCAAGACAGGTCACAAGTTAGGCGGACCAACCCGCGGACCCATCAACAATCTTAAAAAAATAATTTTTTTAAAAAAATCATATATTCAACATTTTACTTCGAAAATATTTCATCAATCTAATATATCAAAAAATATGTATTTTAAATATAAATGGATACAGACAAGTACTTATGTTTAATGAAAAGTATTATTTTTTTATTTTAAAATTATAACAAAGAAAGTTAATACATTGATATAAAACTTAACTAACATGTGATTTTCAACCCCGCAGGCCAACCCAAGCCCATCGCGGGCGAACCCGTGCGAGTCGCGGACCTAAGCGAGTTAGCTTGCGGCTGGATTTGGTTGTTAAAAGTCCAACCCAATCCGCTTAAATTGATTGGCGAGACGGGCTAACTCAACGGACCCAACCCAAATTGACGGCTCTAGTGATTACTAATCCGAACGATAATTGGTATTATAATATAATTAATATATTAATATGTGTTGATTAAATATAAAAGTACGTACCTATATTTATTTATGTTAATTAGAATTGAAATGTTCATATTATAACAATTTTTTATATAATGTATTTTGATATATTAAATCTTAAGTGTAATTATAAATGTAGTCGTCTTAATGGACTCCAATCCGTCAACGGAGTCCAGCTTTCTCTCGCATCGATCCTTAATCTTCATTGCGTTATGATCGAAGAGGAAGTAGTCGAAAATAACATAGATCAAGAGGGGAGTAGGCAAACACTCGCAAGGGCCTACTGCTTCTCGCAACGGGGTGCAATTGCTCCACTTGTTGCATCTTACGGAGGAAAACGGCCGTCTCTTGACGAAGATCGATGTTAGATCGATGAATGTGACCATTGATAAAGAAGGATTTGATCTTGAAGCCAATTAGAATTAGAGCGAGGTGGTAGAAGAATTTCAATCAATATAATGCATTTCATGTCGCTTTTGTAGGTTGAGTCATTGCACATTTGTTTGTTGTCGATCGCGAGTTAACTTGATCGTTGATATTGTTCTTTATGAGCCCTACCAACGAAGTTGATGTAGCAACCTATAATTGACTCAAGGCAAGGATGGAAGAGAGCATATATGACACATCATAGTGACAAAAGATGATAACGTTTATCCCAGATATTCTTCATAATCCGTCCTCAAATTATATGAAGGAAGGTAAAAGCCTAAGTAGTGACCAGTGCATAAGGTAAGGAAGTCAGAAACTAATTTTCAAATTTTATGATGACAATATCACATGTACTATCCAACTGTTCATCTCGACAAAACAAATGGTGTGTGAAAGGAAGTTAAGTGTGAGATTCGTTAGCGAAAAAATCCATTACGATTATATTTGATTATGGATAATGTAATCAAACTTATAATATAATTGGGCTTGAATGTATTTGGATTATATGTTATTGCCTTGTAATTTAGATTATAAAATTTTATTATTATTATTTTTTAAAATTTTATCAAATAAAATAATAAATCTTATAATATAATTTTAATTACCTCTCATCAAATATAAGTCAAAGATATTTGGATTTCATATGGATCTCAAGTGTTTGTTAGCATACTAGCATCTAGTCATCTACACTATTTTAATACACTTTTAACTTTAGAAAACTTTTCAAAAGTTTAACTATAGTGATAAAAAAAGTTATATAAAAATTAAAAAATATATATATATATATATATTGTTTTATTAAACATGGTTGTTACTTTATTAAAATAAAATTAAAAATTTACTGTTTGCTGTTGGTGCTATTTTAATATGTAATTAGGGTTGAGAGTGCCAGATGGTATAGGGAAATATTTAATCAAGGATAATGAATTGTCGGTAATTTTGGGTTCAAGTAAACCTACCAATTTCAGTCGTGAGTAAACGACCTTCTTAGCGAATATTGTCTCCTTCGTGGAGCCCCCAAACAGGATGTTAATTTCTCTAATAAGCGTTTTGCATATTAAAAAAATGTTAAATAAATATAAATATTTTTTTTTTACTAAATTGGAGGGAAACAAATGAAATCACCTAATAAGATATTTAATATCCGCGGTTGGAAATGGACCTCAAAAGTTATTATAATAAATACTCATGATATTTTAATCTAGCATAGAACTATATTTTACTAGGGATTTGAATGGATTGAATTTGGATGAAATTTTATATCCTCCGTTTCATATCATTAAGTATCGAATATCTATTTATACGTATTAAAGGATCAGATATCTTGTATATTAATAATTTTTTTTTTTCCATCCAACTATATTATTAAATAAAAATATATTAAAATTAATACCATATTTAAAAATATATATATCTATATTTTTAAAAATAAATTAAATATCTATATAATTTATTCCTAGTCTTAACATAAATAGTTAATAGATTTTAAATATTTTTTTAAATATATATATTAATTTTAATTGAATATACGAGTTAAATATCGAATATCAATAATTTTATATATATATTTTTTATTCAGATAAAATATCAAATTTAATATTGAATTTAGAGAAAATTAACGTCTACATATTTTACAGCTACACCTATTATTAATTTTTTAAAAATTTATTGGAGCAAACCGTGGGGCAGCACTAAATTAATTCATCATCGTTCGGTCCGTCAGTCCTAAATTAACGGATTTGTCAATTTATCAGCCACAAAACTTTCATCTGGAAGGTTCCATCAACATTTTCAATTTCTCACACCAATCACGAGGCGAGTAGAATCGGGGTAGCTTACGCTGCAAACATCCTAAACGACAACCCGATAGATTCTGTCTCCGTCATCATTCTATCCGGCGACGCCCACGTTGCCTTAGGCTATCCACGCGTCAACTGTTCAACAATCTCTCATTCGCGTTACCATAAAAACCTACTGACACCTATATCTCTTGCCCAATAATAGCAACAAACGACCCATCCTGTTCCCCACCCACACCCCGATGGAGTTCCGGTTCGCCCGCCATCGCCCAGTCTCCTTCCTCCGCGTGCCGCCTCGATTGCAACCTCACTTTTATCTCTCCCATGTGCTCAAACGTACTCTCCCACTGCCACCTGTACTGCGCCAATGGCAGATCGAGGCGGCCTCCCCGACACGTGCTGAAGTGGACACGCGTCGGACTGCTCCAACGCTATTTAAGCTTCTTGCTCGCTGAGTCGGAGAACGAGTCAGGCAGGTAGAGAGAGAGAGAGAGAGAGAGAGACGATCAAAAGCAGAGGAATCGAACGGAAGGAAGGGCGGAGATGGAGCGGAGGGGCGGTTGCTGCATCGACGTGTACGGAAGAGGAGACGCCGAGGCGGCGTGGAGGAT
This sequence comes from Boesenbergia rotunda, assembly GCA_024364735.1. Lineage (NCBI taxonomy): Eukaryota > Viridiplantae > Streptophyta > Magnoliopsida > Zingiberales > Zingiberaceae > Boesenbergia > Boesenbergia rotunda. Next base: position 473,869 of record JAGFNQ010004446.1, read on the forward strand.
GGGCCGGATCATGCTCAGGTTCCGCCCGATCGCTCCCAAGCCGGTCGTCGACTCGTCTGGGACAGCCTCCGTCGCCGTGGTGTCGTCCTCCGCCGGAAGGAAGACGAGGCGAAAGGGCTCCGGTGGTTGCAGAGGGAGGAAGGCGAGGAAGATGGAGACGGGGCGGTCTTCTTCGTCGAAGGAGGACCCGGCCTCGTCTTCGTCGGTGACGTCCTCGTCGCCGACGATCGTGACTCTCTCCCTGATTCCGGAGACGCCGGAGAGGAAGGACGACGTGGCGGCGGAACGAAGGTGCGCTGGGTCGGAAAAATTGCTCGCCGCTGCGTCGGCGCCGGCGTGGATGGGCCGAGGGCGGGCCGGCGAGACGGCCGCGGCGACGGGGGTTGCTTGGCCGGTGACGGCGGTGGGGTCATGGGTGACGGTGGAATGCGTGACGGACACGTGGAGGGAGGGAGAGGTGCCGTGGCGGAGCGACGAGGCTGTGCAGGCGGCGCTGTCGGCGGACGACTCTCCCGGGTTCGTGTCCGACGAGTGGGGCAGGGTCACCTGGACCAACGATGCGTACCGGAGGATGGTGTCCGGAGGGTCTCTCGAAGGTAGGTGGACGGCGGAGGAGGAGGAGCAGGTGCGAGTGGGGCTGGTGGCGAGGGGGGCAGTTCCGGCAGCGGCAGAGGCGTGCCGGGCATTCACTTGCAGGGTGAGGGTGCACTACTCGAGGCGGCCGTGGAGGGGAAAGGCGGCCTGCTCGGCCTCATCGCTGGCGGCGCCCTGCGACGTGTGGAGGTTGGACGGCGGCGGGAGCGCGTGGAGGCTCGATGTAAAGGCGGCGCTAAGCCTGAGCCTCTAGCGATCGAGTAAGACGAAGGCAGCGCCGGCCGTGTAATTATAAAAGATGTGTATTTGAGTAAATACAGGGAGTGTTTTCGTTCTTTCACTTGTGGGAATCTTTTGTCTTGGGCAAAAGAATATGGACGAATTATTGGTATTTATAAATGTAAATTATAAAGAGCATTTTAAGAGTAATTGTAAAAATATGAACAATAAAATGATAAATTTAAATTCAAATTTATTTATATATATATATGTTTTGAGATTTGGATCGGATTTGGTAACATGGACAAGTGGTAAGGCAGGGATTGTAAATCTTTTATCCCCCGTTCAAATTTGGGTGTTGCCTGATAAAAAATATGAGGATTTCTTATTTTATTGATTTAATTCGACGAATTTTATCTCCGGAGCCGGAGAATTATAAGTCTATAGATAATTTTTTTTTCAAAATATGGGCTCTGTAAAAAAAATAAAAAAAATAAAAGATAATTTAAAAAAGATCAGGTATAGTAGTAGTAAATAATTGGATGATCGATTCGATTCTATGAAAATTTTTTATCGGTCATCAGGATAAATCGGAAAGTATTCGTGATGGACGTTTTAGAAGTTCAGCGTCTCAGGATTCGCATCTCGTTTGGAGAAATTTTTTTATAAAATACGTCATAGTTAAGGATCAAATCATGAATATCTAATTAATGATTAATCACTCTATCGTTAGATCATAACCTCGGAAGCTTCCAATAAGTTAACTATATGATTCTTGAGATAAGGTTTAAAGTGTTTTGATTAAAATCAATCTTTAAGACCTCCGCGGTCAAAAATTTTTTTATAAAGATTTATGCTTGTCACATCATCACTGTGCATTAAAAATATCATTTATTTTAAAAATTTCTCTCCAATAAACTTTTCTAATAATTTTTTTTATTACCTTACTATTATAAATATTAAATAGTTTGTAATAAACATGAGAGCATAAACTTGATCTTTGAAATTGATCTCATCTATGAATGGAGTGACGTTTATAATAAAAAATTATAACATAAATTTAATACTATAAACCTGCATGACATATTCTTTTAGTACATTCATTGGCAAAACACACTAAAACTCAAGAGATAACTAAACGTACCATTTTTATAATATTTTCTGTACAAAAATAGATTTCTAAAGAGATTTTAATAGAAAATTTAGTGTTTTAGGGTATGATATTTTTTTATAAAGCCAGGAGCAAAACCAGAACTTTACTGAATTATCAAATCATATTCGACACAAGCCTACAACTCATCCATGCAGCAGCCGGGAGACAAACAACTCCAATTATTCCAAAACATGAACATGGCAGAGTACAAGCGCGAGGCATAAAACATTAGATACGCCCTTAAGACATCATAGATTCATATAATCTAATGCAGAAACAGTTGATTCTCATATAAAGTACATTCAAATAAAAGAAGCTACGCTAGGGTGGGTGGAATCCATAGGTAGCCGTGTGTTTGCACATATCCTGCTCTGGCTAGCAATTCATCTGCCTCTGCTGGTCCACGGCTGCCTGGTTTATATGCAATAGGCTTCAATTCTCCATTATCAATACTGTGCAGAAGAGGTGTAAATATCTGCCATGCTACCTGCGATATCCATACAAAACAATAAGATCCTATTCTTGGTTAATTTACATGGATTAGGTATGACAACACATACTCTCAGTTCATCTCTGCGCACGAAGTGCTGCTGGTCACCCCTTATTCTGTCAAGCATCGCATTGAACAAGATAGTCGTCAAAATATAGTTTCTTTGATGATGCGGACAATAAAGAGAAATTGAAAGTTCAAACTAGAATTAGCTATCTGAACATTTAGGAATAATGAAACTTGCATCAGAAACTACAAGCTTTGTTAACAACCATAAGCTTAGAAATGCAAAGATGGTGACAACATGTAAAATGGGGGTACGATATAGAAAAACAATCTGGTCATATTTGTTTACGTGTATGTCTTTCATAAACCATCAAAATCATACTTGGATTTCTAAGGCAGGATTTGTGATCCTGGTGTGGTTTTGGAATCATCAGCTTCCTCTAAACTCTTTTAGGTCATAAAAATTGTTTGATATATGTTTTCTCATTTCGGCAACTGAAACTGGACCGTCTGTACAAGTTGATTGGAGGATCAAAGTATGTGTCAAACTCACTAACAACTGAAATTATTTTGGAAGGCAGGACAAATATATTGGTTTCTGACATCAATCAGTTTATATGTTAAAACTATTCATGATTGTACTACTTGTATTGAAAAGCAATATATGGAAAAGGCAACAATAAAAAGTTATCACGTATAGAACATACGTGTCCAAGATTAACCGCTCATATGCCTCTGGGATTTTGACGTCTTGATATCTTAGCCCATACGATAAATCTAATTCACTTTGTATTGTTGACATTTCCAATCCAGGTTTCTTGAGCTGCAGCACATAGAAAGAGAAAACAAAGAAAATTGTGATAGAAAGAACATGATATGGTACAAAACAACTTGGAAGCTGCAAAAGCAGAAACAGGCAAAATACTCCAAGCATGAAATAGACACACTGATGAAAATTACTTCACCAAATGACAGTCACCTACATATACAATGATCTCGCAGTTCCAGCTGATGTTTACACGTACAAGCACCAACCAGAAACAAGGTATTGGGGGCTAATCATGGTATTCTTTTGTATTTTTGATGTGCAGAAGGACGAATGCCAGCTAGTGTAGATGGTAAGGGACTTGGAAGTTGTTGTCAAAGTCTTTGATTCAAAGAACTTTACTCAAATGTGAGTGTTCGAGGGCTCTTATATTCTTAAAAAAAACTGATTTATTCTTAAATTTAATGACTCCTTAACATGAAATCAAAAGGTTAAACGTGACTTAGGTAGTACCATGTATGAGATAGTTATTGCAATGCAAAATGATTGTATAGACCCTGCGAATCATATTGAACTTACTGTTAGCTTCATATACATGGCTTCTGATGGTTGCAAGCGAATGACGAATTCATTTCTCCCTTGCTTTTTACCTTGCACATTAACAATGATAAATTCAGATAAAAAATGAGAGCACTGTAAGTTTAAGTAAATAAAATAGTGAAAGTGATCTTTGAAATTGGACTAGAAAATGAAATATGGTAGAGGCATCAACTATACTACATTATTCAGTGAAGAACTCTACACATACTGTCTTAATCTAATTGTTATTCTATAATTGAGGTTCTGGAACAAGAGACCCATCAACAGGACGATTATAAAAAAAATGAAAGAGAGGGTAGCAAAAATTTAAATGACATACATTTGAAGATGTCACCAGGAACATCCTTAAACTGAATACGAATTTCAGCTTTCCTGTTGTCCAGAGCTTTTCCTGCCTTTAATATAAAAGGGACACCTGCATGTATGATTATTAAAGTATCAGTAACTAAGAGAGAGCTATACAAAAATGAATATACAGAAAACTTTGTTCTAATAATGAGAGTAGATGGTTATTGTGGCACAGTATCACTGCAGTACTATGGCAATGATATTACAAACCTAGCTCTAGGATTCTATGTCATGTATGAACTCAGAGACAACAAATCACAAGAATGAATAAAAATATACAAATTCAAAGAAAGTGAAATTAACAAGGTTGGGGAAAAAAAACTGAACCTTCCCATCTTTCATTGTGTATACGCAAAACAACAGTAGCAAATGTAGGGGTGTTTGAGCTGTCAGACACAGTTTGGTCATCTTTATAGCCCTCATATTGTCCGAGGACTACCTCTTCATGATTTATGGGTAGCACAGACTGAAGAACCTGAAAGATGAAAAATGTTATTAAGATAGATTCACAAGACTATTGCAGGTCAGAGAAAACAAATGTGATATTTGTTGATGTACTTCTGACATGAAAATGGGTTTGGTTAATGATGATAAAAATTAAGTGAGAAAGTAGAGATTAAAGCAAGTTTGTTCTTGCATTAAATGAAGTGTATGTATGACCTTCACTTTCTCATCCCGAATGTGTTCAGGCTTAAGTGAAACAGGTTTCTCCATAGCAACCAAACAAAGGACCTGCAGCAATATGGCTACTATAAATTAAAGACAATGGAAAGAATATATATATATATATATATATTTCAGACAATGACATATTTAACACAAAAAGGCTAGCATAACTTTGTTCCTATTTGTGATGCAACAACAACAACCAACCCTTATCCAACTAAGTGTATATAAATCTTTCTACTCCATTGGGCTCTATCTCTTACTATATCATCATCTATATTTAAATAATTTTTATCTTGTTTTATCGTTGCTAACAAAGTTTTTTTTGTCCTCCTCTTCCTCGTTTGATGTGCCTATTTGTTGTAGTTTCACATCACCTAACTAGAGCTTCCTATTTGTGATGCAAAAATATTAATTTATCATTGCATCCACAGTCAATCATCCGCAAAAAAATCTTCTCTCAAAATTTCTTGAATAATTCATCATCACCATCAACAATCCATAATTGTCCTAACTATGGGGTCATCTACAAGAATGTTGTTCTCTATTGAGCTCTATAAGGTTATATCACTTGTTAAAATAAATCAATTGCCCTTGTACAGGATTGTTATGGACCTTCAGTTTACAAAAATTCTAGAATAATTAATCATCTAATTCAGGTTGATTTTTCCATTTATTTCAAACAATGGTTTATTTTAATCAAGTTGGTCGGTCAATGAGGGTATGGAAAATATTGAAAACAGTTACAGACGAAGTATTTTTCTAGAAATTCATTTTAAGATCAACAAATAATTTTCACATACCATGTCTAGTCAGCAATGACTGTATTATATCTTAATGTTGGAGATCATAGATCAGATTCAGCAGCATAACATGCATGTTATAAGTAGTCTAACTCACTGGGTATCTTGGAAATTGCCTGTACGAATCTTTGGGTACAAGCAAATAGCTCAAAATCAAGATTTCTCTCATGCATATATGCACAATGTCCTATTGATGCACTACTCGAAGGAACAATTATTGCGCTTTTACAAGATAAATAATTTACAAATCAGAAAAATAAGGGGAGAACATCTAATCTAATCTTACAAATTTTTCTATCAATTAGGAGTTCATTTCATTATGTAAACTATACAGGTAGGTAATGCATCAACGAAAAATAACATCATTTACTTTCGAATACCTGCAGCAAATGATTTTGAATGATGTCACGAATAATTCTGTAAAATAATAAGAGGTTAGCTTTCAACCATTATGCAATCAGTTTACTAAAACACTGTTGACCATTTCCATTCTTATAAAAATACCCATATTCATCAAAGTATCCTCCTCGTCCTTCAGTTCCAAAGTCTTCTCTAAACACAATCTGTAGATTCATGAAAATATTTTACATGATATCAACTAACAAATTAGATATGCATTTGGAGATCTATGCATTTTCACAATCACTTTTTTTATATCTATTTCACATTCACAAGAATCAATCTTGTTTAACGAATGCGAAAACACCATATAAGCCTAGAATAGTTGAGAAAAGACAAGTACAGGCAATACTTAGGATTTTGAATGGATCACGGTTTGGATATTTTGGATCATTGCAATGTGGGTTGGACAGACCACCTAATCCCACCTTACTGAAGCCAATTGCCTATGATAGATTTCATGTGCTATAAGTGAAGTGGTTCCTGATGCATAGTAATATGCAGCCACCAAGAACCCTTTTCAAAACACTATTTCTTGTTCTTCATCTTCTCCCACATCGTCCTCTTCTTCTATCTCTTCCTCTTGTTATTCACCTTGCCCTCTAATCCACTCAATCTGTCATTCTCTCATTAGATCATTAGATCTCCTTTTGGTACTTGCTATATAATCAATCATAGTGCCTCCACAGGCATAGCTGAGATGGTAAGGGGTTGGTAGATTGACACTAAGGTGCGTTTGGTTCAAGTTATCATATATAACCTCGGTGATGTGATTACCAAGTAATCACATAATTAAGGTTATGGGGAATGAAACATAACCTGAAGTTGTTTAGTTCAATTTAGGTAATCAAGTAAAATCTTGTTTGTTTGGAGGTAATAGTCTATAACCTAATATAATATTTTACAATATTACCTTTTAGAATTTGAATAAATAATTTTATTTATTTAGACTTAAGTGTGTCGATTCGATCGTCGGGTCCAGATAGGCAGTCGGGTCCAACGACGCGACCCGACGTTGGCGGACGCCGTGTACGACCGTCGGCGGCCGCCGACATCACCGGCGCCGACAGGCTGCCGATCAACCGATGTCCCGACCGACGACCGTAGACGCGCCGGTGGCGCGCCAGTCGGCGCGACCGCCACCGTCGGCCGACCGCCGACCGTCGGCCCGACCGCCGACCGACACGCTGCGCCCAACCGACAACGCTGCTGGGGTGCGACGGCGACCGGCGGCGTCAGCGGTGGTCGCGACAGGCGACGGCGACACCCGGCGTCGCAGTGTCACCGGCGCGGTCGCGCGGCGTCAGGCACGCCGCGGCGATCGGCGATGGTCGCCGGCGTCGGCGATGGTCCGGCGTCGACGATCGGCGCGGTGGTCGTCGGCGATCGACGCCGCGTCGCCGGCCGCCGACCCGCCGGCGATCGGCGGTGGTCGCCGGCGCCGACGATCGGCACCGGCGGTGGTCGCCGGTGCGCCGCGACGGTGGTCGCGGTGCGGCACCAACGGTGGTCGCCGAGTCGGCGCCGGGTGCCCGGTCGCCGTCGCGGTCGCCGGCGGGGTCGCCGGCGGCGTCACGGCCGCCGGCTGGGTCGCGGCCGCCGGCTGTGGTCGCCGGCCGCGGCGGGGCGCGGCCGCCGGCGGTGGCGCGGCCGCGGCGGGGTCGCCGGCCGCCGGCGGTGGCGCGGCCGCCGGCGGTGGTCGCGGCCGCTGCGGTTGTCGGTCGCGAATAATACTTTCGGAAGTTAATAAACTGTAATGGTTATTTTCTCTTAAATGTAAATATTGAGGATAATTTTGGAAGATAAGTTTCATAACGGAATCAAGAAAAACCTTACTTCCTAAGGTTTTCCGATTCCTGGTTCATGCCCTTTTGCTGACATGTCGGGCATCGATCATTACTTGGGAATCGCTAATTATCTAAACCAAACAAAATTTTCGTTGATAACCTTGGATGGATGAACAAGGTTATCAAGGATAACCCCCAACCAAACGCACCTTAAAGGTCTTGGGTTCGGGCCACGGGGCTAGTAGGGCGTAAATCCTTGCACCCTGTGTAAAAAGTCTCGCCCCCCTAACCTCTTGCCTTCTCAGTCACCGTGATTTATCTCCTCCATGTTGGTCCTACGGCGGGCTGGCGGGGGCGCTGAGGGCGAGCGTTTCACCTTTTGACACTATATAATCAATCATAGTACCTTTCACAATCAACATTAACTCTAAAGGATGGAAAGGTGGATGAATGAAAAAGTAAAAAATGAGTGGAAGTAATAAAAGGAAGAACCTAAAAGGAGCTTAAGGGGCTCGTTTCATTGTTGATGATGAGGGCAATCTTGCAAGCAGCCAGAAGTGGCTCACCTCAGTTAGGGCTCAGATAGTGATCCTCAACTCTTTTTTTTCCCTACTCTTCCTTTTCTTTCCCATGTATTACTGAATTAGGTCGGTATGGTTTATTGATACCTACCTACAGCATGTGTCAACATAGTAGAAAACTGAAATTCCCACTATGCAAAAGGAATTTTTTTCTCATCCTTATTCTTATATATTTTCCAAATATCAGTAGAGATATTCTCACAATTACATGTTTAGAATTAGCACATTGATTTAAGCAGATGAACTTGCTAAGGTAATTTTGCTGATTGAGAGATTTGTACATTTCTTGGTTAAGTCCCTTCCCAAAGAATAAAGGCATTCAGCCCTCCACGATTGACACCTGATAAATGTGGAAGTAAGCACCCTTAATAAGCCCCCTCCAGAGGCCATAGGCTTTAGCAATGTACATGGGCCATTAAGGACAGATTCATGAACTTTAGCATTTGAACTAAATGTTGGAAGTCTAAACGAAATTGCATACTTGGAAGACTAAACCAAATTGTATTGTTGGAACTCAAAACCAAATTGATTTGGTCTTCATCAAGTCATGTTGGATTGAACTATATAGTGGCAAATTAAGTTAGCATGATGAGTTAAAGTTGTTAAGTACATGCATTTAACATAATAGTGTATTTAATATAGGAAGAACCAAATTGTTTTTGGCCTTCTTTTATTATGATTATATAAGTCAAGTTGTAGCATGAAAAAATATTGAGAAAAAAAAAGTTACATTTCTTCCTTAGCCATATTCCTCTTCGCCCCTTCACTAAACTCATGCAGATTCTGTGGCATTGTCCCCTCTACAAGACTTATTTTATCCATTTGCAAAAGATGCCTAAAGGATGACTAGGGGACACAGAGACTATTGTCCCTCAAGACATATGGCTCCCAATGTTTTGCCAATGTGGGACTAAACTCATCCCATTTTAGATCCTTCAGATTTCAGTGGTTGCTCCAAGATACAGTGAAGAAAAGTTACTATTAACCATAGGAAATAATAATTGTTAAACCACCAACAAATTGCTGAGACTTTCAGGTAAAAGGGGAAGGAAGACAGTTGAACAAACACAATAATGTGATTCAATACCATATTTCCAAATGTGAAATTTCTTGTATCTGAAACTGAACACAACCTTTTTCAAGATTAATTGTTGAGATCTTACTAATGAAGGACCTTCATTCGAGGTCTTTTTTGAGGAAAGGACATTAATTTGATGTAGAAGCGTGTTTGCACTAAAGATAACTTATTACCTAAGGAAAGTTTAGGTACATTCAGTGGTGGGCTCTCTTCAGAAGATAAAAAAAAGGGACGATTTACAATGCATAATCCATGTTAACATTTTTCAACCAAAAGGAAAAATCTAGAATTCAAATTTTTTTAATGTTAAAGAAGACATGCCCGGAAGAAAACTATGAATCATGTAATGATAAGCATGATAGCATGCATCTACACTATCTTCATGGTTCAATTTATTTATTTTTCTCAAATCAAAGCAAATATAGGAGGAAAACTTACCTGTATATTATCAATGTTGTCACGATTCCAAAGAGGCAAAAAAAATCGATTTGCAAACCGCAGTACAAGCTGCAAATTCAAGAAGAAAAAAAAAAGAGATTGAATAAATCAATGCCAAAAACTGAAAGAAGCCTGGTTCGGTCTCTCGCCTTCCAATTTCTTCAGAAAAAGAAGAATGTCAGCTATAATTTTTAAAGAATTACCAAGTTCTGAACCAACTCCTTTCCCAGGTAGTGATCAATTCGATACAGCTGTTCTTCGGTAAATAGCTCTCCAAGCTGAGCGCTTAAATCTTCTGCAGAATTAAGGTCCTTTCCAAAAGGTTTCTCAACCACTATGCGAGTCCACCCACCAAGATCGGCTGAGAAGTATTTAAAAACAGGAAAGATTAGCTTATGAGACAAAGAAGAATCAAGAAAAAGATGATTCAAATTATCCTCATATAGCACATTTAAGTACTTAAATGTGCATCTCAAATGCTACAATAGCAGACTACAACAGAGTCAGATTTCATAAACTCCCTGAAATACAAAGCCATTATTAAGACAGATAAATAGCTATTCTGCCTTTTATACAGCACGTGTTACACATCATTGGACGGAATGGAGAAAGGCAGCAACTTAATACGATCAGTAAGCAAAAGAAGGAAGAGCAAGCTAGACAAGCAAATAGTGGAAGGGTGTGTAACTCACAGAATTGGCTCTCTAAGGTGACTTGGGAAAAGAAAGCCTAATTTCAGAATCATGAAAAGGAGTTCATAAGTTTTCTAAGAACAGCAATAGTTAAGACTTAAAACTAAAATAGTACACAATAATGGGAACTTTCTTTAACTATTGACATGGAAAATGAAACATTGTAATTTTTAAAGTATTGTTATGGAAAATGAATTTCTTAATTTAAACTTCTTAATTGGCATGGAAAATGCAAACTACCACAGCTAAAAAAATAATGTACATGTATCATTCTGGAAAATCTTAAACAGGGTGCACAATAGATGTCTACTATAAGAGAAAATTTGAAGCTCCTAATGCATACATTAACTACTTTTCTTGAGTTATAAGAATGAGAAAGAAGAGATGCATACTGCTTGAGATGTGAGAAAAGCTAGGTTTTACAAATTTAGAAGACACATGCAGATTTTAATTTACCTAGAAAAGCTGCATGGGCAATTCACCTAAATAAACCTCAAGTTCTCAAAATTTAACCAAGCACTTCTATTTTCAGAATTCCTGCTTAAAAAATAAAGAAAATGGTTTGAGTGTAGATAAGCTTTATATTTATTTTATACTAATAAATATATGCGATTGTCTACTAACACTAGAGAGTAATACACACTTTCATGGGGCAAGTAAGGGTAAAATTGTCATTTAGGGAAAATGTGTGCTCCTGGTACTAGCAAATTCTGAAAACTAGGGGCATTCCTAGGAGAACTACCAAAGTTGCATCAACTAATTTAGTGATTTGAGCATCTTATTGAATGCACAGGAGCTTACATGGATTTGTGCAGTATAGCCTTATCATTCTGCAAACAGACGGATAAACAGATGGTGGAAGTGCTAAGTAAAATAGCCTGCGAGAAACTCCTGGATGGCTATTTTTTGATATCTCATGCTCAGAAATTGCCTTGTTCAATAGTTGAAAGCCGTCTGGACTGTCATATGAACCACTGACATATTTAATCTGCAAAGTGAAATTACAAAAACTCTTATTTCCCAAATTCACAAAATCTCAGATAGGGAGAAGATATATGATTAATTTACCAATTGCAAGAACTTTGACAGAACATCCTCTTGCTCAGCTGAAACACCTTTCTGTAGATATCTGAACACCGCATATACAAAGATTAATGAACTAGATACAGAATAAACAAAAGTTCTATAATAAATCCCTAACTAGTGAACTTTTTGTGATTCCATGCATCAACTTCAACCAAAGATAGGTTCAATAAGTTCTCTGGAATAATGCAAGTTAACCTTCTCTTCTTTGTCTAGATGTACATAAACCATAGAACAAGCACTGTGATCCAAGATTATATATAGAACAATAAGGAGGAGAAGTTGGAGTCAGCTATATGAAGCTTATCCGCCATTAACTTGGTCATATCAGTATATCACTAGTAATATTCATATCTTTTAAAACACATCTAATTACATCAGAAAAACTTTCTTCAGTCTCACTACATTTATGCCGTCAACCCATATTCCATGATACATTCATTATATGTGTCTCCTTGCTAAATAATAGATCCCAAATCTACAAACCCCTGGTTATAATTCTGGTCTGTCCATCATAATGATTCGCCAACTTACTTTATTGTTGAAATCATATTGTATAAATTAAATTTTTGTTCGATGTAACAAAAATTTTGTTTCTAAAGTTTCCCTCCACAATTTAAACTTTAATTTTATTTATTATCAATCAACACAATAGAAGGGGAGCTTTGGCGCAAGTTGTGTGACCTTGTGGTCACGGATTCGAGTCACGAAAATAGTCTCTTACAATACAGGGTAAGACTGCGTACAATAAACTAGTGTGGTCCGACCCTTCCTCGAACCCCGCATTGATGGGAGTTTCGTACACTGGGTTGCCCTATCAATCAACACTATAACATTTTGCAATTAATACATCAAAGAAGCTTATCGTGAACGTCTAATAAGTTCATCGAGTGCTAATCCAAAAGCATAAGGAATTAAAGATGACCCTTAAAGTGAACCAACATTCATAGTATAAAAATCATTTGTCATAATCCCAGTAGTTTTAACATGAGAAGTTAGAACATCATAAATGTACTTTATATCAACATAATTAAAATTAGTTTTTTCCCCCTCTCTAAAATTTGCACATTAACTATCTACGACTCCAGAATATTTATAAGACTATAGGGAAGAAATCTGATACCAAAAAAACCCAGAATATAATCAAATACTCAAATAATCAAAGTAATTGATGGTATTTAATATTTTGCAAAGGAATTTTGTATTAGATATGTGAAGTTATTGATGAAGCTAAGGGTGAAGAAATTTATATGAAAAAAATACAATCTTACCCACGGATGCGTGCTCTAAGATCATCATCTGAAAGCTTTGTCCGGGCATAACCAAATATATGTACATCATTCTCCTGTAGGAATCCCTGTATATCTCCACACAATGCAAACACATTAGTTGAATTACTTGCATCTATAATTGTACTCAATTAATCAGAGTAAAAAGAAAAAAGGACAACCCGTAACCACAAGGTCACAACAACTTTACCATTACTCCAAAGCTCCCCTTCACTCAATCAATTAGAGTAATTAAATCAATTTCACATATCAAAATAAAAAAGAAAGTTAACAGTATTACAACTAAAAAACATGGAATTTGTTTTCGTTCTATGTCCCAATAAGAATTTCACATGGCTAGCACCTTATTGCAGATCCTAGTAAATTGCCTTTGATTAGTCATGTTCTTCATATTTCCTAACATGTAAGCTTAAATTATGAAGGAAATCCTAAAAATAACCCAGGTTAAACCAAAAAACAGAAATATCTTACCAACTTTACAAACTAACAAATAATAACTAAATGAAACCATGCCAAGGATGGGGTAATCCAGTATGTTTTTCATTTCAAAATTACTCGTTTACAATCAAAGTTTAAAATCTCGTTTCAATCATCGACTAGAAAGAGGCAGTTCGGTATTGTGTCAGAGTGCCAACACATGACATCAATGAGAAATTGGAGGTGGAGGGAAGAACGAGATAAAAGAAGAAAAGTACTTGGAGGAGCTATTTTGTGGATTCTTCTTTAATGGGTGAATATTATTGACACTTCATCTCTCCCAATGTTGTTTTTAAATTAAAAGAAAACCCCGGTGGAATTCGTGTGATCCTCCCAAAGTTGTTTGTGAGCTGAAAAAAATCTTCATGGAGCCATATCTCAAGTTGTGCAGTCTTCGTCGAGTTGTTTGTGAGTCATTTTGGTCCTTGTTGGAGCAAATATGAGTAATTGTGGAGCTTGAAGAAGCACCTCCACTCACAAAAGTTGTCCGCAAGTTGTGTGAAGTAGTTCTGAGTTGTTGCAAAGAAGTAGTTTCAAGTCCTCTTGCTCACAGAAGGTGTTTCAAAAACACTCATAACTCATAAGTCATAAAAGAAATCCTCGTTCTGCCTATCTCGACTTGTTCCATGTGTGGATTAGCAAGTGAACGACCAACATGGAACCACATTAAAATCATGCTCAATACTATCTTCAACAAGATTTACCCACATGATTAACCAAATTTAAGATAACCTTAGAAATGCAATGACCTAAAAAATAAAATTTTAAGCAGGTATTATCAATGATCTAATATATGGAACACAATTTAGTTATTTAAACAAAAAAAAAATAGTCAAAGAACAAAGAATGACTGCACACCCTGGGTTAATAATTTTATCAATTTTCTAATAAGTTAGGATTATTGGGAAATGCATTTTCACTGACCTAGGATACCATATTCTTACAAATCACAGAGCTAGGCTATTGCTTAAGATCAACCAGACTTCGTAAAAGCCATATTAAAAAAGTATACATCATTTCACATACCCATGCATGTTCAATTAAAAATCCGTCCACCAAATTCATTCCCAATAATTCCATAAACAAAGTCACACCAATCATTTCATATATGAACCATTAAGTTCATATTGCAGAGCTTGAAATTATATAGACAATAGGAGTATCCACTATCAACATCCAGGGACACCATAGTAATAACAAAGAAAATTGACAACCATAGTGACTAAAGAAATTGCTCAACAATCATAGTACACAATTGATGAGCCCGTGAATTCAATAGAATCTGAACCTCAACAAAATCTAAAACAGTGTAGGATGGCTTTAGGAATCAGTTGGAAAAAAAATTGCAGTCACAGTGACAGCATTTGTCTTCTAGATAGCAAAGGGAAAAGTAATGTATATGGATCTAATATCATGGCATAAAATATCAATCAAACATGTTAAATTCATATGTATGTGTGCACACTGTGTGTGTGTGCGCGCGCGTGCACGTGCGCACTACAAACCTGATGGAAAAGGTGGAAAAGTGCAGGAAATGTTTTCTTTTTCGCAAGATCTCCTGAAGCACCAAGCACAATGATGGATAGACAGCCAACCTCCCTGACAAGTCCCATGTCCTTTTCTTCTGAAAATGATTCAGCCTTAGTATCGCCACTTTCTGATGGCACATGCCGCAAAATTGAATTCAATACATTGCATCCCTTTGACATGGCTGACCACAGTATGTCAAGCTTATTCTTTCAAACCTGAGAATTGCATAAGTACATACAAAAACAATCATTTGTCAATAGAGATTGGAGCATATATTTTTAGGAACTAATGGATTCAAAAAGTAAGGGGCTTTTTACTGTAGGGGGCGAGAGAAAGAATGTAGACATGATATAAAGAAAGAGGTTCATGAGAAATATCTCATAATTAATCTCTATCTTCAAAGAATACAAAAGCAGCAGCAAATACTAAAACCATGGCGATAACAACAACCACAACAAATTTAATAGCATCAATTTCAAAAGGGGGAATATTAAACTGTAAAAGAATCTTTTTTTTCTAAATTCAACAAACGAAAAGAAGTCTTTAAATATGCAAAATGTTAGATAATCTAATCAAGAGCCTGGACATTAAGCAAATAAAGGCAAATGAGTCACTATTAGGATATTAAATAATGAGTGAACAAGTAGGAGCTTGGATGCTGGGGCCTGAGTTCCTTATGTTTTTATGGTTCATCCGATTACTGCGAATCAACTGAATAAACAACCACACCTCCAAATTAGCAGAGTAGCAACGAAGAAAAAACTAAGATTCATCCGAAGCAGAGCAATATCTCCCGAAGAGTAGATTAAGAACCATCTCACCAAGGACAAACACCGCTATGAAGAAAAACTCCCCTTCTTGATAGAAAACACCAATAACTACTGTACCAAAAGGGGGAAAGCTCCAGCACAGATTCGCAGAATAGGAAAGAGAAAAGAAAGCAAGAACAAACCTTTCCATAGCTTTCTCGGCAATGGGGAAGGCGGAATTGGGTAAGCTCCCCAATCTTATCCCCGCTGCTCAGATCTTTGCGCCTTCTGTTCCCTAGTCACTTCCCACCAAACCCTCTCTATTCCTTTCACGTTTACCAGCCAGCGAATTCAAAGGAGAAGAAGACCAGAATAAATCCACTGGAAATGAAAAAAATATATATTTTCCTTGACCTAACGAAACTGGTAGAAACTACGCAAATAGTATACGCGACGACTTGCCGGGAAATCAGAAAGCAGTGTGGAGTGCAGTAGGCGTGGTAGGTTTCCGGGGTATACTTTCCACTTTTAAATTTAATCTTATCGGCTTTTTTAATGTGTGGCAAAGCAAATGCGGTATGGGTAAGGGTAAAAACAAATGAGTCCGTGGGTCCCACCACGGCTGCTAGATTGAAGGATCACAGCCGTTGAAACCGATCGATCAGGATATGGCGCGAGCCAACCAATTAAAGGGGGCCCTTTACCACGTGTTCCGTGTCGTCTCTGACTATTTAAATTAAAAAAAAAAACAAATGAAAAATTATTTTAATATTTTTTAAATCGAATTTTTATTTTTAAGGAAATCATTATAAAATACTGATATTGATATTATAATCATATGAACTTACCATCTGATTAATGAGTAGATGATCCGATTTCATTAGCGAATCATTTTTTACCATTAGATGATCCGATTTCAAATTCCAAGTAGATTTAGAAAGCTCGTTAGCTCAGCATCTTCAGTTTTTTGAGCACCGTAGATGTTCGACAATGCGAGAATCAAATCCTCATCATTAAATTTATCCTGCTTTATTGCTGATCATCTCATTTATCTTAGAGGCTTTCTTATTGATTCACCAATCATTTCTTATCATCCCTGTTATTGCTATTAACAACTAATAATTAGACAGTCATGTAATAAAGAAAAATAATAATTTGTATTGAGTGGACAATTGAAATAAATAATAAAAATTAAAAAACAAAGTGAAATTATATTTAAATTTATTTATTTACTTACTTCCATATACCTATTTATTAAAAGCTTAGTGTATTTATAGCTTACTAAAATATTAAATTAATAAATGTATTTTATATTATTTTGTTTACTATATTAAATATAAAATTCATAAAATATTATATTTGTAAATACCTAAAAATAAATAGATGTCTTAGTGGATTAAAGAATAAATGATCTTTACTTAGGAAGAATATGAAAATGATTGAAGAGCAATAACTCTATTTTTTTTGTTTTTTTATAACTTGAGGGGGCGTTTGGTTTGGGATAATAGGGACTAGGGAATGAAAATTGATGGTAATCATTCCCATTAATACTGTTTGGTAAGTGTCAATGGGAATGAAAATAAGGGAATCATTCCCTCATTTTCATTCCCTACTCCCCCCTCATCAATCAAATTCCTCAATCATTCCTTCCTTTTCATATATCCAAAACACTCCTTTTTTATTTTTTATATTTCATTTTACTATTTCATTTTATATTATCCCATTTTACTTTCTCTCTCTACATTTTAAAATGTCTCTCTACGTATTTATTCTTTTCTCTCTCTACATTTTTTATTATTTTCTCTCTCTACCTTTCTGATCTCATTTTCTCTTTATTTATTTTCAATATTATTTTCTCTCTCTACCTCTCATATTATAATTTATCTATCTTAATTTTTTACTTTTTTTAATATTCACTTTTTCTCTATATTTTCTATATCACTTTCTCTCTCTACATTCTCTATATCACTTTCTCTCTCTATCTTTCTCATCTCATTCTCTCTCTATATATTTTGTTAATCACTTTCTCTCTCTACCTCTCTTATCATAATTTATTTATCATTATTTATCAATTTTTTTGTATATTTCATATATCACTTTCTCTCTCTACATTTTCTATATCACTTTCTCTCTCTACCTTCTCATCTCACTTTCTCTCTATATAATTTCAATATCACTTTCTCTCTCTACCCCTCTTATTATAATTTATCTATCTTTATTTTTTACTTTTTCTCTATATTTTCTATATTACTTTCTCTCTCTATATTTTCTATATCACTCTCTCTCTACCTCTCTCATCTCATTTTCTCACTATATATATTTTCTATATCACTTTTTCTCTATATTTTCTATATCACTTTCTCTCTCAATATTTGCTATATCACTTTCTCTCTCTATCTTTCTCATCTCATTCTCTCTCTGTATATTTTGTTAATCACTTTCTCTCTCTACCTCTCTTATCATAATTTATAATTTGTTCTGTGTATTTCATATATCACTTTCTCTCTCTACATTTTCTATATCCCTTTCTCTCTCTACCCTCTCATCTCGTTTTCTCTCTCTATAATTTTAATATCACTTTCTCTCTCTACCCCTCTTATTATAATTTATTTATCTTTATTTTTTACTTTTTCTCAATATTTTCTATATTACTTTCTCTCTCTACATTTTTATGGATTCCCATTACTAAAGTTAAACTGAACCAAACATCATCAATGACAATAATTTTCATTCCAAGATTTGAATCAAACACTACCAATGGAATCATGATTCCCATTCCCATTGACCCCTCAATGAATCCCATTACCATTCCGATTAATAAATTTGAACCAAACGCCTCCTGAGTTCCTAATTTTTAAGATACAATCAATTTTGGAAGTGATTGATTTGATTCCAACAAAAATTTTCAACTAGTCCCTAAGGATAAATCATGAAAGTGCTATAATAAATCGTCAATGGTTGACTCATGATTTTTGACCATCTCGATAAGATCATCAAGGATAAATCACAGGAAATACGATAGTAAGTCATTGAAAATTTACATCCGTTGTTTTTGCCATTTGTATAGGATCGTTCAATGCCGAATCGATATTTTACTAGCGAAGACAAAATCTACCTATGGCTATGAGTATTTCAATATACGATAAATCTGGGTGGTTAGAATCTGGCCATCCATATTGTATTTTTATAAATAAATAAAAATAATTTAATATGAAAATAAATATAATTTAGTACGAAATAGATAAGAAAGAATATAATTGAGTTTAGATACTTTAATAATAATGATACTAAAAATTATAAAAAATTATAATGTATTTATATTTTTTTATAAGTTAAAAAATTAATTTAATATGAAAATAAATTAAAAGGATAAATTTAATATGAAAATAAATAAAAAGGATATAATTTAATAAAAAATAAATAAGAAATGATAAAATTAGAAAAGGATATTAAATTAATTTTTTTAAACATTTTTATTTACTTATTTAGTCAGATTTAACTATTTAGCAGGACCCTTCAATATATTCCAACGAAAAATAAAGCCAGAACACTTAATTTATCTCCATTACATTTTAATTGTTGCGCCATGCTTGTAGAGCAGCAATAACTCTATATTACAAGCATGGCGCATCAATTTTGAAAGGCCTCATGAGCAAATAATATATGTTGAAAAAGGATATAAATGATTTCATAGCCCTAATCCAAATTAAAAAATAATTTTAAATTAACAACATATAATATCACAAGGGTATTATTAAAATGATTTTGAGCCATATTAATTAATTTAAAATAAATAAATTGAAAGAGACATATTTTGAAACTATAATTGAAAAGTACTTATTCATTTTAAGAAGAATTATTTATTTTACAAGTAGAATTAATATTCACGAAAAACAATAATAAAAAAATACCTGATATAAGTAAATTCTATTACGGGGATATGACTTACGAATAAAGGGACACATTTTAGGAAGTAAATAATAAGTTGTTTAATTATCCTATTTTTATTTTTTATTTTATTGGCCAGGATAAACGGCCAAGCGATGTGGATGGACGGTTGAGATCATCAGCGCCCTCTCCCCTTCCCCCCGTTCGAGCGTCGAGGGCGAGTGCCAGAGCTGGAACCTACCGCTTCTGGACTCGGAAAGCTGCCTTTCGAACGGAACCGCCGCAATTCCGGCGGTGGGGCCCGCCTCGGATTTCCTTCCCCGGCTCGGTTCGTTTGGCGCCCTTCGTCTTCTTCGCGTTATAAAGGCCCCCTCGGCCATGGGAGCCCCTTGCATTGCTCTTGCGGGCGTAAGATAGCGTCCTGAAGAGGGAGGAGGACGAAAGGTGGGATCTTTCGCGTGTTTATGGCTTAGGACAATCACTATTCTATTTTCCTCGTGTTTCTTGTCTTGTCCATTTCTTCCCTCTCGTGTTTATAGTTTAGATGACGTTTGAGATGTTGGTGATGTAATCTAAAGGGATTTGAGTCTCCGCTTTCTTTATATGTTGCAGATATCGTTGTTTCCTAGGAGGCGCAGGGAGTTAACGATCAATGGTAGCTGTCACCTTCTCTCCCTGCTCACAGTTGGTGAGTCTGCGCAGTCAACAAAGGTCCCTGCCTTTCCGGTTCCCTTCCGGCGTCGCTGCCTCCTATCAGAAAGGACTCCAATTCCGTCGCTTCTCTTCGTCGGCTACCCCAATCAAATGCTCGACCATCTCTCTTTCCTCGGTGCAGGAAACAGGTACCCACGCTCCAGATATTCCTAGGGGAGCGTAAATTCAAATTTATTGTACGCGAATAATCACGATCGGTTTTTGTTTCTTCGTATAGTTGAAAAAGACGAGGCCTATAAGTTTGCTGAGGCTGCCAAGATTGGCAATTTGGTGCCTCTTCACCGTTGCATTTTCAGCGACCAGCTGACGCCGGTCGTGGCCTATCGTTGTCTCGTGAAGGAAGGCGACTACGAAGCACCAAGCTTTCTTTTTGAGTCAGTGGAGCAAGGTTCCCAGGGGAATAATGTGGTAAGATTTGCCTCTATGCTGTCTCTATGGATTGCCTTCGTCCTTGTTTTAAACATTTTCTCTAATCAGGGGCGTTATAGTGTTGTTGGAGCTCATCCAGCGATGGAGATTGTGGTCAAGGAGAACATGGTATCTATTATGGATCATGAGGAAGAACGAATGACAGAAGAGATTGTCGATGACCCTATGGAGATCCCAAAGCGTATAATGGAGGGTTGGAGCCCGCAGACGATCGATGAACTTCCCGATACTTTTTGTGGTATATTTCTCTTTCTGATCAAACGTCCCTTCCTGATGAAACAGCAGGTCGATATTATAGTGTTTGTCTTTACTATTCTGGTGTTAATGACTTTGAATGCCAACAAGTTCCAATCGTACAATTTTAAAATTCCCAGTCCGTTGTGTTAAAAGTTAAAAGTTAAGCAACAGATTCAGTAAATATCGACAAACCTGTTTCATAAGAAGGGATCAAAGACCAATTGTTATTTGTTTTAAAATTCAGATTGCACTGTAGGATAATCATCTCATGCATGTCAGAAACTGCCTCGACAAAATAGCAAATGGATTTATAGGAGAGATTGAGGTGAATAAAAAGAGAGATTAAGGAAAACAGATGAGGGCCAAGAATATTCCTTCAAGGACAGGAATCAACTCAGTCAAAACCTGCCAATTCCTCACATTTTGGGTCTCTTTAACATTAATAGTTTTCGGTAAAACGAATGCATAAGTTGCTTGCTATATATTCAGTTATCATGAACGATATGCCTCATTTTGGATTGAGTTCATTCCTAGAACTATGTTTTTACTAGTATCTATCCTGGTTATCCTTTGTCTCTAAACTATGGCTCTTTTTTGGCAATCAAGTTTGCATTGAGCTGTCTGAATTTTGTAGCACTACCTCTGCTTTCCTTCTTGCTGATTTTCATATTTGAATTATGGGAGATGTATGTAAATGTGTTGGAAAAGCCTCTTGAATGCTGTTACATGAGCGCATGCTATTTTCTCAGGTGGATGGATTGGCTACTTTTCCTACGATACCATGCGATACCAAGAGAAGAAAAAACTTCCATTCTCAGGTTCTCCTAAGGATGATAGAAACCTTCCAGATATCCAATTAGGACTGTACAATGACGTCATAGTGTTTGACCATGTGGAAAAGGTACCTTTTGTACAGCCTAATAACTGCCAATGAGCTTCACTATGAATTGCCTCTTGGATCCTTCACATACATTATTACTTATTATGCCATATGAATCTAATAAAAAAAAATTATAGTTAACTATCTAATACTTTGGTTAGCACGACCTAGTTAATAGATAAAAGGCCCCAACTATTTCTGGCCATAGTTAATGCCTATGTGGATTCAAAAGGGGACTGCATATATGGCATATGTGACTTACGAGTGCAATCGAAAAACAAAAAAAAAAAAAAAGCTTAGTTCATTTGAGCAAGTTCAGACTAAATCAAATATACTTAAAATCCTACCTACATATTTTGTAGCTTGTAACTTGCAAGTGCTAGTTTAAACACATTTTACAAGTGATAAAACACTTTAGTAGCAGGTATCTATATCATCTATTCTACGTTGTATCAATATTGTTTGTTGTGTGATTTTTATTGTATAATTGGTATGTTTTTTTCTGTATGGAAATATGAATTAGGGTGTTGATTGATATTCTTTATTGTGACTATGTTAGTCAGTTTGGTTAATAGATTGGCTACATCTATTCTATGCAACGGATTGACCACATACCGCTTGCACATACTTTTTGAAACATTGTTTGGCACATTGCGAGGTCACGTGACAGGTTTTGCGTTATTAATTTTTCAAGATGTCTTAGAGATGTAAAATATTAGGAGTTTTTTTTCCTTTCTTATTTTTGTTTTACTTGATTCATTCATGAATTTTAGATTCTTCTTTATCCTGTTGCAGCTTGCAGTTGCATTCTAGAAGCAAAAAAATATCTTTCTTCATCCATGATTTTCTCTTTTTATTTATTATTCATCTCTCTGTGAAGGATTGATATGTATTCCCTACCTTGTCTATTGCAGGCGAATGTTGATCAATCATTGCCCATATAGAATCAAGAATTTAAATGCTAGTACCTTTACTATGTATCACAAATAGATTTAGTTTGCACAAAAAAAAACTGATTAATTTGTTAATATAGGAAAAAAAGCTCTTTTCGATGCAATTTTAAAGATGTATATTTGTTCAAGCTCATGATACCTGAATATGTGCAACCTCAAGCCTAGTAGAATCTCTCGCTCTCCTTCTTTGAATATTAGCACTTTCTAGTATGCATCAAAATTCCACCTTTTTTGTTTATTATTTTATTATGCCACAGAAAGCACATGTGATTCACTGGGTAAGACTAGACCGGTACTCATCAATAGAGGAAGCCTATCAAGATGGCAAGAATCGTTTGGAAGTTTTTCTGTCGAAGGTGCACACTGGGAAAGTGTGAGTATTTGTGTTTGACCATTTTGGTGGATAAATGTCTTCTTTAACCTTTATGTTTTTTGTTTATACTCATTTTTTGCAATGTCATATTTCAGGCCCAGGTTATCTGCTGGATCTATAAAAGTCCAAACTAATCATTTTGGCGCTCCTTTAACGAAGTCATCAATGACGAGTGAAGAATACAAGATGGCAGTTTTGCAGGCAAAGGAACACATCTTTGCAGGAGATATTTTTCAGATTGTTTTGAGTCAGCGGTTTGAGCGGCGCACATATGCATCTCCATTTGAAGTATATCGTTCACTGAGAATTGTGAATCCAAGTCCATACATGGCCTACATACAAGTGCGTTATGCTCTCATCTCCAAACTAGGTTTCGAGTTTGTTAAGAGCGTTTTCATGCTGATTATTTTCTATTAGTGTTGGTTTTCAATGTTTGCAGGTTTTGGGAGTTATTGTGCTTCTTTTGTTATCTTTTCTGAATAATCATATGAAATATGTTTTTCCAGGCTAGAGGATGTGTTCTTGCAGCATCCAGCCCTGAAATTCTTACTCGCGTAAAGAAGGTACATACATAAAGTTCATTAAGATACAGACTTATAGCTCTCGATTACTTCCCTTGTCTATGTAATATGCACTAGTACCTTTAATCTTATTTATACGTGATCCTGTCATTAAAAAAATAGTCAAACTTAGCGTGCTTCCTGATATGAGAACCTCAATTACCTTTGGTCATGCTTAAATTGAACAAAGAGAAATTGACTTGGTGGATCAAACTCTTTTTAGATGAATCACTGAATTATGCTTTTGTGGCTTCTGCACATTTATGTGACTCCTTTATGAATTACTATGATTTCGGTTTCTCAGATTGTTACCCTTTTTGTGAATAAAAGTAGTATGCACTATTTTTTTTTTCTGATTATAGCATTGGTCTCATTGTTCTCTTTACTAAACTGACTGTTTGACAATCTTACTAAATATGTTTTAGTAACTATTTTGCCTCATATGTCTTGAATTTGGTTTATAATGTGAGTCGTATACATGAACATAATGTTCTCCTTTTGTTTCCATTTAGATTTGTACCTCCTGATACTTATCTGTCCTGTTTGTCCTAACTTCCGAGTATTTTGTTTACACTCAGACAATATTTCAACAATCTGCAATTGAACGCCCCTTTACATAGAAAAACTGCTCTTATTTTGTTTGCAGGGGAAAATTATTAACCGACCTCTCGCTGGGACAATCAGAAGAGGAACAACAGATGAGGAGGATAAATTACATGAAACACAGCTACTAAATGATGAAAAGCAATGTGCAGAGCACATCATGCTTGTAGATTTGGGCCGTAATGATGTTGGAAGGGTATGTTTTCGATTCCATATGCGTTTCTCCTAATCAATTGGTCATGGTTTAACATGTTTATTGTGACAGGTCTCAAAACCTGGATCTGTTAAGGTGGAAAAACTGATGAACATCGAAAGATACTCACATGTGATGCACATCAGTTCCACAGTAAGATAACCAACTCTGTAGTGAAACTTGTCTGAAGCTTACTCTTTTCTACTTTGATTTTGAGAATTAAGTGGACGTCAAATACTTTCACAGGTTAGCGGAGAGATATTTGATCATCTGACTTGCTGGGATGCTCTTCGTGCTGCATTGCCGGTGGGAACTGTCAGCGGAGCTCCGAAGGTTAGCTCAACATTTTACCATCATTGGATGTGTCCTGTTATATCTCTGCTTGTCTGCATTGTTTAGTGCTTGTTTGGAACTCCATAAATCTCATAGTTCAGTCCTTTTAACATTCATTTGCTCGCAATCAGGTAAGAGCCATGGAGCTAATTGATCAACTGGAAGTCACAAGACGAGGACCGTACAGCGGTGGCTTTGGAGGAGTCTCATTTAACGGCGATATGGACATTGCAATTGCTCTCAGAACCATAGTATTCTCGACCGGGGGCCGATACAATACTATGTACATGTACAAGGATAATGAGAAGCGCCAAGAATGGGTTGCTCACCTTCAAGCTGGAGCAGGCATTGTAGCGGATAGCAACCCTGATGATGAGCAGAAAGAATGCGAGAACAAAGCTGCTGCTCTATCCCGGGCCATCGATCTCGCGGAGTCTACATTCGTCGAAAAATTTTAGGCTCTTGGATATTATTTTCCGCATCCAGTCTAAAACCCATCAATAAAAAACTGGCAATCGTAGCTTGATCTCAACAGTTATATAGTGGGCACTTCCACTCTTCTGACTTGTTTTTACAGATGATTTAGTTCTGCAATTGAATGGGTCGAATGATCTGTGGGGACTAAAAATTGGGGAAGATCAATGGTTAATGAGTCGATCGAGTCTGAAAGAACGATGGCAAGATGAAACTGTAAGATTAAGTCCATGTGGATAGACTTAATCCGATTAAGATCATATGAGTAGGCTTAATCTCTATAAGGTAGCTTTACATTTGATTAACACATACATAACTAATTGTCATTAAGCAATTAAACACCAATTAAATGATTTAATGCTTGATTGCATATAAAAAGGTTTGGATTAAATGGAGGTAGATTCAATATATAGATCCATTAACTCAGTTCATTAACATTAATGGCTTTAAGGTGGATGGTTGTTATAGCATGGGCCAGGTATATAATCTTCTTGAATCAAGAGTATTTTGATTGCTTCTTCATCATCCTCTATTCCCCATTGAGAAGGTTTTGGATTGCCGCCCGTTCATGTAGAAGATTAGTCTGCGCTTGTAGGAACTAGGATTATTTTTGATGATATGGAAAATATACATCGATTTTACATTTGATTCCATGTGGATGAACGAATCGATGTGTATCCGTCGATTATAGCATTGGATAGACTAGGTTTTTACCTACATTTCAAGTTTTTCGCCCAATTTCAAGAAGAACATGAAGAATGGTGGCGGAATAGGAGTTTTTCCACCCCATTTGTGAACTGTGCAAGTAGCAAAAAAGAAATCTCACGAATATCAGTCTGATACAGACACCGGTCGACTGATATTCAAGAAATTCGAGTACAGAACTACAGAAGCGTATCGCACTCGATTATAACATTCGACTGATTCTATCAGTCGACTGCTATCAAATTTAGTCGACTGATGTTCTCAAATTCGCGAATACAAGCATATCTCACTCGATTGGAGCATGCGACTGCTATTAGGTCTAGTCGATTGATGTACCTAAATTCGCATACAAAAGTGAGTCAAACTTGACTGTGGCACTCAACTATTACCACCAGTCGACTACCATAAAGACTAGTCAACTAATACTTATAAGATTACATACAAAAACGAGTCGAACTCGACTGAAACATTCGATTATTGCTATCAGTTGACTACTATAAGGTATCAGTCGATTGTAGCTCATAAAGTCATACACAGAATGGAGTCAAACTCAATTGGGAGACTCAACTGCTATATACTAGTTGACTTCCGTTCAACACCAGTCAACTGATGTGTCCAAAACTTGACATATGTAGTGTACCAATCGACTAGCAAACATGGGGACTCGACTATTGATAGTATTAGTCGATTAATATCTGACATAGTCAACTGATGTCTGTTTAGCTCACTATTTTTCCTTTTTATTCTTCTTCGTTCTTGCTGCTTAATTGAACTTGTTGGGACCGGGTGCATGTCGACAAGGATACGAGTTCGTAAAATTTATTATTTTTACGTGCAGCGGAAGAGTTTGCATAAAATAATTTCCTAAATTATTTTAACTTCGTATCTAGCATGCAATCTTATGGTGTGTTGACATAATCATAAAATAAAACTTTGCGGAAAAGTAAACTAATTTACTAAGTACCTCTCGTAACTCGAAGTAAGGGACGAGATCCAACCGTAGCGTCCCTTGGAAGCTCCGCCTCTATTCGCGTCCACGCCGAGTTCTCTTCGGGATGACTTCACAAAGTCACGAGTTTTGTGCCGACGAGAACTACTAGATTCTCGGAAGGCACAACTAGAAGAATAAGAGAAATAATGGAAAAACTAACCAACGAAGTAACGGAATCGAATTCCGGAAGGAGAGGAATCACTATCCGCTTCTTCTTCTTCGTGTTCGGGTTCTCCTTCTTCTTTAATGCTCACGGCACCACCTCCTTGGTTGTGGTTGGACGCCGGCCCTAGAAGAGCTAGGGTGCGCCGGCCCTAAGGGAGGAAGAAGAGAAGGAGGAGAGGAGAGATTAAGAGAGAGAGAGAGAGAATTCTTAATCTCTTAATTGATTGGAATAAGGGCTAGCCTTTGATTCCTTTATATAGTAGCAACTCCTTTACTAAGTCTCCCTCTAAACGGAATTAGTTATAAGAAATTTATCTTATAAATTTTCTTATTAATCATTCCGTTTAAACCGAGTCATTATTATAAACTAATTTATAATAAAAAATAATTCTTCTTCTCTTTAAATTATGGAATAAATTTTATAAGAAATTTATAAACTTTCTTATTATGGAAAAATCAATTCATAATTGATTTTACCAATTCGTGGATTATTTTAATCTTCCATAAAAGAATAAATTTCTATAAATTTTATTTATATAAATTTCTTTATACAAATTTATTTATCCATAATTTATAAAATAAATCACACTAGATTTATTTTATTAATTAAACCAATTAAATTGGTTTTTCTCCTCTTATTTGGCCGGCCACCAAAGAGGGTTTAACACCCTCTTTGGCCGGTCAAAACCAACCCAATAAACCGCGAATTAAACTCATTTAATTCGCCCAAAAAGCCTTCAAAAGACTTAGCCATTTTTGGCTTCCATTGCGCCTCTGACTAACTCAGATTCGACTTGTTTCTCTTGATCGGAAAATCTAATTTTCAACTCGTTTTAAATCCCTCGGATTACTCGTATTGCGTGTGACTAAATAGGCTTTCGATTTATGTTGGCCGTCTATAATTAACCCATTAATTATAGAGCAACATCTGCTTCGACGCTATCAGCGATCCAAGGTCTCATCAGCGATCCAAACACGTGCTTCGACGCTATCATCTGATCAGAGAGATTATAAGTAGGAATGACATACAAATTGAGAGAGTTCCCACTGAAAGGAATATAGCGGATCCTTTAACTAAGGCCTTGCCTCAAAACAAGTTTGAGGGTCATGTTAGAGCCTGTGGTATTGGATACCGTAGCGATTGGCATTATGCCAAGTGGGAGTTTGTTAGTGATATGAGAGAAGTGTCCTAAGGCAATCGCCTTATGATGTAAACATTTATTTTAATAAATGATAATTCACTATTTGAGTATACATGCTTTGTGTATTTGATTGGGATCTTAAACTCATCTACTGAATGTCCGCAATACAACTCACAGCATAAGAGAATTTGTGATGGGATCACAACTAGTGATTATCTCTAATGTGCAATTGTGAAGTATTGAAATTATCCCTAGTCGATGAATTGATGAAAACGGACACTATCAATTCTGTTGAGACTAGCATGGGTTATTCTCCAATCAGCTGATTCTCACTAGCTGGTGACATTGGGATGTCCGGAGATAAACATGGATGCTAGTTAAGGGAACTAGTTCATTGGAGTGACTAGCTGTAAGACTTCATATGGGAATCTACATGTAGATATGTCAATGAAGATCTTACTGCGGCTTAAGTGCGATGTTCCTTTGACTTGCGGTGTTCAAGTCATCTTGGTCATGGAGACTTATACTTTGACATCTTAAGCAAGCATCTCCGAGGAGGTGTGGACCCAGGATGATCGGGTACAAGCCGAAGTGCCTGAAGATGTTTGAACAGCCTACAAAGGATTCACCACTCCTTGCGAGGAGATGTATACCCAGGCCTATCGTCGGATTGTTACTCAAAGCCTCTGGTCAGAGCATATCATGTCAAGAGTGCGAGTCTCTTAAATACATGAGAGTAATTAGAAATCCAAAGGACGAGGAAGACATTGCTTGGGCTAGGTGTGACGTAGTCAGCCTAGTGGGGACTGACACCATAGACCGTGTCCTGAACCAAGTGGGTATAAGGTGGTGAAGGGAATGAGGCACGATTCATTAGAGCTGCTGAAGGGTTTCAGAATAATTTCTTCTGAGATCAACGGTTTGACCTCAGAAGAAATTATTCTGAAACCCTTCAGCAGCTCTAATGAATCGTGCCTCATTCCCTTCACCACCTTATACCCACTTGGTTCAGGACACGGTCTATGGTGTCAGTCCCCACTAGGCTGACTACGTCACACCTAGCCCAAGCAGTGTCTTCCTCGTCCTTTGGATTTCTAATTACTCTCATGTATTTAAGAGACTCGCACTCTTGACATGATATGCTCTGGCCAGAGACTTTGAGTAACAATCCGACGATAGGCCTGGGTATACATCTCCTCGCAAGGAGTGGTGAATCCTTTGTAGGCTGTTCAAACATCTTCAGGCACTTCGGCTTGTACCCGATCATCCTGGGTCCACACCTCCTCGGAGATGCTTGCTTAAGATGTCAAAGTATAAGTCTCCATGACCAAGATGACTTGAACACCGCAAGTCAAAGGAACATCACACTTAAGCCGCAGTAAGATCTTCATTGACATATCTACATGTAGATTCCCATATGAAGTCTTACAGCTAGTCACTCCAATGAACTAGTTCCCTTAACTAGCATCCATGTTTATCTCCGGACATCCCAATGTCACCAGCTAGTGAGAATCAGCTGATTGAAGAATAACCCATGTTAGTCTCAACAGAATTGATAGTGTCCGTTTTCATCAATTCATCGACTAGGGATAATTTTAATACTTCACAATTGCACATTAGAGATAATCATTAGTTGTGATCCCATCACAAATTCTCTTATGCTGTGAGTTGTATTGCGGACATTCAGTAGATGAGTTTAAGATCCCAATCAAATACACAAAACATGTATACTCAAATAGTGAATTATCATTTATTAAAATAAATGTTTACATCATAAGGCGATTGCCTTAGGACACTTCTCTCATATCACTAACAGAACTTATACTATCGTCAAAGTGAGAACTATTGGAGAGGTTAGGAGTATTAGCATGGAGGAATGTATATCCATGCTAAGGGTGATTGGTATAAAGGAAAATCATTCTTATATTAGATGTATGTTTAAGGAAGCTCACAAATTAAGTTAAACTTGTTAATCATGCACATAGTGTGCCAACCTAAAGGAAGGGGCACTATGTGTTTGGTTAAGGGTATTGTGAGTAATGCTAGAAAATTTAAGCTAACTAAGGAATCTCATACATAAAGTTAATTATGTGCATGATGTGTCAGCCCAAAGGAATCATTCTATGGCAGATGAAGGAAATTATGAGTTGTTTGGAAAGTACCACTAACAAGTTATAATTTAGCATAAAGACATAATATAATGTTGCATTAGGTATCTCATTTAATGCTCATAAAGTTACATGTTTGTTTGATGTATTTTGTTAAAGCACAACTATAAATATATATGCCTTATTTTGTCTAATTGAGTTATGTTCTTTACTTTTGTTTATGTAGTGTCACGCCCCGAGACCCTGGAGTCGCTGATCCAATAGAGAATCGGACAGCACCTCCCCTGTCCGGCGGACAATTTACACAAACACACAGATACAAATAGCACAATCACGCAGTTAAATGGCCTCAGGCCTCAAATCCATGCAGAAACAACGGATATATAACTATAATCATCGTAAAACCAAAGTACGAACTCATCTGAGCTGCCAGGGGGCAGGAACAAAGCCAAAACCCCACGAAGTCCAACATAGGACTCAAAAGAACAATCTCATCGAATAAAACATAAATACATGTCCAAAATATGGCAACAGAAGCGAAGTACATAATACATGGTCCATAACCGTAAATCAACGTAAAATAAAATGAAGCAGAGCTCATCTCGAGCTAGGGACTGGCAGCTAGGGCTCTCCTGGCAGACATCAACCTGAAATTAAGGAAAATAACCAACGGTGTGAGTCCAAAAGAACTCTGCGGATACCCAGAATAGCTATGCATAGAAAGTTATACTAACAATAAGAGTTTCGCTAATACAGTCTCATATCAACAATAGAGAAAGACTAGTTCTGAAAATACTGAGGTAGATACATACCAGAATCCATCTAACCTGAAAAGACGGTAATAAATACCAATGGAACACCAATAGACATATAATCTCAGATAACAAGTCTCCAGTATATGCATGTCAAACAAGTGCAGAAATCAAGTGCAGCAAACAATGCACGATGCAAAATATGCACATGGTGCAATGACATGTGTCACCCTTGACACCAGTCAGATCATCGTACACCTGTCATAGGTGACGTCTGAGAGGGTAGAGCTATGACAACTGTACGCATCCTGCTATCACTGCTCCTGAGTGACCGGGTGGACAGGATGCTGGTGGAGACTCCGCTCCTACCCCAAGCAATGGGGGAGTCTAGCTCTCATCTCCTCGTGGCTCAGTACGAGAAGGGATCCCTGGCTGCTACCACGCCCAGACCCACCCTCCAAATAGTGGCCGAACGGAGCAATACAGGGCAAATGCACACATCCTACGGTATCCACTAACCCATGAGTGGTCGTGTGCGCATATCATGTACCGGAAGACGATAGACTCAACCACAAGGGAGTCGTTGATCGTCGGCATGCAACAATGCAAGGATGGTGTATGATAGATACACATACCTCCCTCCCCAAATCCTCAGTATACTAAGTCTCAGTCTGAAATCCTATAACAGGAAATACAGGTAACCTATAAGGTATACTAGCCGGAAACTACAGATCCCTCAAGGTCAAATGTAAGAGATACATCACGATCTCTAAGCATACATATAGATATGACAATACCTGAGACTGTATGGGACTAACCGCATAATAACTCAGGGATAAACTACAAGTATCCAGAACAAGCATAATAAATCAGGATAGCGTATAATCTTACTGCTATCTATAACAGTCTGTGCATAACAACATGACAATATCAGAAGAGATAAGTCAAAAGGTACCCGCCTCCAAGAGTAGAAATCCGTATGAAGGCAGAAAGAACCACCCGTCAATATCCAATCAAGCTCCTGTATCGGGAATGTATTTAATTAGCTATTGCACAAATAACAACTAGCTAATTAATCCCTAATCCGTGTTAGGGTTAACCTAATCCATCTCTTTCCATTTAATTACCTTTAATTAAATGGAAGGTTCCTAATTACCCCATGTAATTAAGATTAAGTTCTTTAATTAATTAGGATCATTCTAATTATCCTTGTGTCCCAATTTGAAACTCCCTGCTGCCTGAAAATCGAAACAGGGCTGATCCATATCAACAACACAAAGCCACACACTAAATTTTTCCACCACAGAATTCATAATCTGAGGAAAGCTAGCGAGTAATTCTATTTCAAATCCCTTACCTCAAATCAGAACTCTCCCCACTGCTCAACCCAGAAGCTAACCAACTGCCGCCTCCAAGTGATCTGAAGACAAACACGCCAGGATGAAATCAGGGTAGGGAAATCAATCAATCAATCCATAGCAATACACCAAACTCACCTTCCTCTTCTCAATCTATAGATCCGCCAGAGTAGGTTCAGCAATAAGGGCGATCACGAGTAGCTCTTGATCTGAGCTAGCTACTCCAAGTCCCGCTTCTCACGGCAGAATCCCCCAAAGTCAGCAATAGTCGAACCCAAGAGAGGAAATGGCTCTACCACTCGGTGATGGAACCTCAGCCCCAAGCTATCGCGCTGCCACCCTCTTGGCTGCAACGAAGACGCGAAGAAGGAAGAGAGCTAGGGCTTGCAGTGAGGTCACGGTGAAGGAAACGGAGGGGAAGAAGGGAACTGGGAGCTTTGCTTCGATCACGCGTCCGGTGAGGCTTAACTCCGGCTAGGGCATCCGATTTGGCTCGCGATGAGAAGGGAGAAGAAAGAGTCGGGGAGAGCTGTGGCGTCGGCTTTCGATCGGGCAGGGAAAACGAATGCGGCCAAAGGAGTGAGCCCTAATCGGCTCTTAAGGTGGCCTTTTTTTATAGTTTAGTCGAACATAATTTCCATCTAATTGCAAGACCACCCCTAGGGTTTAAAGTTATGTACTCATTAACCCTTGTAACTATTTGTTTTATTACATTTTGGTCCCTAAATTTGTGTCCAAGGACTCGGAAGCCCCGAAACCTATCTGGTAATCCTCCGGAAATATCCGGAACCTAGTCAAAAGTTTCGGATTTAACATGTAGTGCTCTCAATGCCTGCTAATTTGAAAAATATCACCATGCTTACTGGCACAAACTTCAGTCAATAAAAAGAGCATATTATAGTTTTGTTAGATTACATGGATCTAGTCCTTGCATTTAGATATGATCGCCCTACACCTTTATTTAGTGATTCCACTGTGGATCAAAAGGTGATATTTGATAAGTTGGAGCGATAAAATCCCATGAGTTTGATGATCATGAGGATGTTTATTCCAGAATCTTCAAGAGTTCAATAGCTGGG
Organism: Boesenbergia rotunda; assembly: GCA_024364735.1. Classification (NCBI taxonomy): domain Eukaryota; kingdom Viridiplantae; phylum Streptophyta; class Magnoliopsida; order Zingiberales; family Zingiberaceae; genus Boesenbergia; species Boesenbergia rotunda. Next base: position 507,554 of record JAGFNQ010004446.1, read on the forward strand.
AAGGAGGATGCTAAAACCTTCTTTAAGGAATTAGTGGACCGATTTGTCTTAAACGAAAATGTCGAGACTACTACACTTCTCACAAAATTAGTATCTGTCCGATATGCCGAGAAGGGTACTATTAGGGAGTACATTATGGAGATGTCGAACTTGGTTACAAAGCTAAAAACACTAAAGTTGGAAATGTCCCAAAGCATCCTTGTGAACCTAATCCCAATCTCTCTACCTACACAGTTCACGTCTTTTAAGATTAGCTATAATACTCAAAAGAAGAAATAGACATTAAATGAGCTCATAGCTCAGTGTGTACAGGAAGAAGAGAGATTGAGGAGTGACACATCTCACAGTGTTCACTTTGCATCCTTATCGCAATATTCGAAAAAGAAAAAGAGAAAGGATAAGAGTAAGAGTAAAGGTAAACAAATTGTAGTGACTAGCGCTTCAGGGCATAAGGTGCAAAAGCAACAAGATCTGGGCCTAACTTGTTTCTTTTGCAAAAAGAAAGTTCATCTGAAAAAGGATTGTCCCAGATACGTCAACTGACATGTCAAGAAAGGTACATTTCTCAACTTTGTCAGTTTAGAAGTCAACTTAACTACTCTACCTAATAACACTTGGTGAATATATACTGGTGCAACTACTAGCATTAGTGTAACTATGCAGGGTTACCTCACGAGCCGAATGTCAATTGATGCTGAAAGATTCATCTATACAGAAACTGACAAGAAGGCAAAAGTGTGATAGGTGTCTTTAGAGTTTGTTTAAGGAACAATATACTCTTGAATTTGAAACATACATTTGTAGCATCGTCTTTTAAATGAAACTTAATTTCTATTTCATGTTTGAACAAATCCAGATACACTTATTCATTTGGAAATGAAAAGTTTAGTATTTTTTGAAATTCTATCTTGTGTGGTACTGGTTCCTTGATTGACAAACTATATATATTAGACATTGAAACTCATACGAATGATATTGTAATGCATAGTATAGGTGTGAAGCGTGATGTGACAAATAAGAATTCATCCATGTTGTTGCATAAACGTTTAAGGCACGCCTGTAAATAATGCCTAGAAAGGTTAATATCACTAGGAATTCTCAATTCCCTTAATATATCAGATTTTGAAATCTACATTGAGACCATTTCCTAAGGCTTCATGGAACGGTCAAGCATACTTTATAAGTTTTATAGATGACTATTTCCAATATGGATACTTGTACCTTATTAATGAGAAATCGCAATCTCTAGACATATTCAAAACCTTCAAAGCCGAAGTTGAAAATCAACTTAGTAAGAAGATTAAGGTCGTAAGGTCAAATCATGGTAGTGAATACTATGGTAGATTTGATGGATCAGGTGAACAACATCCTGGGTCATTTGCAGATTACCTTGTTGAGTGTGGTATTGTGACACAATACACCATGCTTGGGACACCTTAGATGAATGATGTAGTAGAGCAACGAAATCAAACCTTAAAAGATATAGTGAGAAGTATGATTGCATTTTCTTTTCTACCTGAGTCTTTATGGGGTGATGTACTCCAGATTGTGGTTTACTTACTTAATAGAGTTCTTAGCAAGGTGATAACGAAAATCCCATACTAGTTGTAGACAGGTAGAGCTAGCACTTATTCTTAGGCGTCTATATCTTTAGAGTTGTCCAGATGAGTCTAGGCATTATAGGTCTAACGAAAAGAAATTAGACTCAAAAACTGTTAGCTGACATTTTGTAGAATACTCTAAAAACTTAAGAGGTTTCAAGTTTTACAATTCCTTGAGTAGATCCTTTTTTGAAACGGATAACGTCAAATTTATTGAGAATGGTGAGAGCAATAAGATTAGAGAAATATCATTTGAGAAGGACATTGGTAATCCTAATATGGTAATTGTTGATGTAGTTGATAGTAAATGGTCATTATTTCATATATAGTTGAAACTGCACAACTGAAGGGGGTAGTTGACCATGATGTTTCTATATCCCCTTCTATTCAATTGGAAGGTACATCATCTCAAATAGAGGTATTCCCTTTTATTGTTGAGAATGACTCTCAACCACCTCATGATCAAGTGTCACTAAGGAGATCGATTAAGAGATAGGAGATCTACGATATCTCGTGATCATGTATATCTCCAAGAGTATGAGTTTGACATTGGGTTGGAAGATAATCACATATCCTTCTAAGAAGTCAAACAATGCCCTCATCTGAAAAAATAGATCGATATCATGAAGGAAGAGATGAAGTTTATAGCGGACAATGATATTTGGGAACTTATAGAATTGTTTGAAGGAGTGAAACCTATTGGTTGTAAATAGATATTTAAAACCAAACGGGATTCACATGGCAATGTCGAAAAGTATAAGGCATGCCTTATCGCCAAGGGATTCATTCAAAAGAGGGACATTGATTATAAAAAGACTTTTTCCCTAATTTTGATGAAAAACTTCCTTAGGGTAATTATGACACTTGTAGCTCATTATGATGTAAAGTTATAGCAAATGGACGTTAAGACTATATTTCATAATGGAAACATTAAGAAAACTATACACATAGTGCAACCATAGAACATTGAATCGAGAGATTCAAAATTCCTAGTATGTAAACTAAGAAAGTCCATTTATGCTTTAAAGCAGATATCTTATTAATGATATCGAAAGTTTGATCAAGTGATTTCTTCATACGATAACAAGGAGAATCCAATTGATCAATATTTATATGTCAAGTCCAGTAGTTTTAAGTTCATTTTACTTGTTTTATATGTGGATGATATATTGTTGGCAAACAATGATAAGGGTCTTTTGCTAAAAACCAAGTCATTTTTATCCGGTGAATTTGAAATGAAGCATCTTGATGATGCATCCTTTGTCTTAGACATACAGATTGTTTGTAATTGTTCAACGTGCACACTTGGACTATTACAATAGTTTTATATAGAAAAGGTGCTCATTCAGTATGACATGCAAAATTGTGCTACTGGTGACACTCCTATATCAAAGGGTGATAGACTTAACTTGTAATAATGTCCACATCATGAATTTAAGATTAAGGAAATATAATAATTCCCCTATGCATCGACAGTAGAGAGTTTAATTTATACTTAGGTATGTATGCGTCTGGATCTTACGTATATTATGGGAACATTAGACAGATATTTGAGTAACCCAGGACTAGAGCATTGGAAAGTTGTAAAGAGGGTTATGCGATATTTGCAAAGAATGAAAGATTACATCCTCACATATCAAAGATCAGGTCATTTGAAGATCATTGGATATTCATACTCCAATTTTACTAGATACTTAGATAGTAGGAGTCTACCTCAGGTTATGTCTTCATATTGGCAGGATGAGCTATATCATGGAAAAGAGTTAAACAGACGCAAATAACCACTTTCACTATAGCGGCAAAGTTTATAGCCTGCTATAATGTTTCCAACCACGGGATATGGATGCGGAACCTTATCACATAGTTACATATCATTGGGGATATTGACAGACTATTAGGGATCAACTGTGATAATAAAGCTACAGAATTATATTCCAATCATAACCGTAGTTCATTGAAGTCTAAACACATCGACATAAAGTTTCTTGTAGTTAAAAAAAGAGTTTAGAATGGTCAGATTATGATAGAGAATATAAGGACAGATTTCATGTTAGCGAACCTGCTCACCAAAGGCTTGTCACCCAAGGCGTTTCACCAACATGTGATGAGTATCAAGGTTCTTCCTTTTGTTGAAGTATTCATTATGTAGGAATCTATATTTGTCTGATGCTCTATATGAATGAACACATATATTTTTGACTTATTGACGTACTGCGGTTCTTTTTTACATGTGTATATGACATTGACTCTCTGAACATATTTACATTATAATTTATTATTGTGATTTTGCATATAATTTTGTAAATATGATATGAGACTTTATTTACTATTGTAGTTTTATATAAAGTTTTGTAAATATGAGTATAAGGATGAATCATAATTTACCACTGCAGTTTAGCATAATGCTTTGGTAAATGTGATTTGGACCTGGTTTGGATGATAAGGACTTATTGAGAATGGGTACTTATAGGTCACATTTTGCATTATTCTTGTACTACACATCTACATTTGATCTATGTCATTACTGATATTAATACTGTGATTACCGTTATTGTAGGATCGGATACATCGATAGAGAGGGGTGAATATCGACTGTCAATCTCTTGTCTGAATTTAGTCGTTCATTCATTTTTCTTATCAAAGATGTTAGTACGCAGTAGAATAAATAAAGAAAATAAACAACACAATAGACACGCGGAATTTACTTGGTTCTCAACTCCCTAGGGTTAGTACCTCCAAGGCTTATGCACTTAGCGTGAGTTCACTAATAGTCTCCTTTCCAGATCTTTCCGGAGGCGGAGAAACCCATCTTACAATTTAAGTATTACAGTCACAAATAGCAGAAATTGCAGTACAACTTGTAATAATAACAAATCAAACTGAAAGGGATCGTAGCAGCCGATCTAGAAGTGCGGAGAATAAAGTACTCATCCTGGAGCCTTCTTGATCGCAGAATGTCACCTTAACACTTTTCTTTCGCACAAATGGAGTAGTAGGATAATGAAATTAATGATCATGATGCTCTGCTCGAGGTCCCTTATATAGGGGGCATACGGGCGTCTGAATAGCTATACGAGTGCCCCAAACTGAAGCTTATTTGATATGAACTCGTCGAGGCTTATCACTGAGCTGTGGATTGAGTCCCGAGCGCCTGTAGGACCTTCATGGGCGCTAGGGACCTTCTAAGCTCCTGGGAAGCTCCCAGGCGCCTATATGCTTCATACAAGCGCCTGAATCAGCCTTCCAGACGCCTGGACTAGGCTGGTTCAGGCCCGTTCACTTGCATTTGCTCTTTCGATCTTGCTTCCAGCTCCAGGTTCCTGCAAGACAAGCATATACAAGACAAATAAACAATCTAAGCCTATGTTCTGTAAGTTTACCTGATCTACTATGCTTTGCTTAGAGTCAAACCCCTAAGACTTTACCCCTAAGATCTACTCCTTAGAGTTTCATTACCTAGTGTCACTCACTAGGACCCAGCTTCTGTAAGTACCCCTGGTTGATTTTGATGTGATCAACCGATTTAAGTTAGGTCCTGGTATGTTTAATCCCTCTGCTAAGTGTGCAGGAGCTTAGGTACGGAGGAAGTCGAGCGTAAGACGTAGCGAACGAGAAGGATTGTGTGGGGAAGTGAGCCGACGGGCTCGGTACAATCTGAGGGACGCGGAAGCTGCGGAAGAGTACGCCGGTGGAGCGAGAAGGACGTGCGCGGTGTCTGAGGGACGAGAAGCCAGGAGGAAGGACGCTCGAGGGGCGAAAGGCCGGAGTCGGGTTCGGGTGAGCCTAACTCCGGTTGGCCGGAAATCACCCAGAAGATGAACCAAAAGACTGGTCAATTTGACCAAGTCAAACCAGGCACCTGAAACAAAAATAATTCTATTTATTACTGTGAAGATTCGAACCAACAACTTTGCCTACATATATCACCAATCTTACCGACTGGGATAAAGAAGAGATATGATTAAAGTTGTTGCGAGCAAATGATAAAGTTATTTATCTGTTGCGAGCAGAAGACAAAGTTATCTCTTAAAGGATAACTTTATCCTTTAATCAGATCCAATGGATGCAGTTTAATCCCATCCAAGATCAGCCATCCAGATTACATCCATGGATCAACGGCCAAGAGAAAATTCCTCAACAATCAACAATCCAGATTTATTCTCTTAGGCTATAAATAGGCTTAGAGTTTCAACCTTTTAATTCATTCAATTAATTCAATTCTCTTGTAAACTCTCTAAAAGTCTAGCGTGCTATTTTTGTAAGGCTTCTCCGCTACAAGGAGATTTTTATTGAGCGTCCACTGCCTTGGAAGCAACGTTCTCAGTTGCAACCAAGTTTCTTTTTTAAAGACGAGTGCCTCCACTTTTATAATTTTTTTCCCCGTCTATTCACCCCCCTCTAGCCGGTCCAACCCGATCCAACAAGTGGTATCAGAGCCAAGGTCGCCGCAGAAGGACTAATCGCCGACTGCAGCAATTTCAAGAAAAATGGTTGGAGCCGTAATCTACTCGCCGAAGTTTGAGGGGGAGTTTGCGATGTGGAAGCGCCGAATGCAGGTATTTTTTAAAACTGATATTGAATTGCTAATAATTATGAAAAATGGTTTTTCAGTTCCTAAAGACAACAACGGTAAGGATAAAGAAATAGAATCATGGACCAAGAAGGAGAAATCAGACTTTGAAGCAAATGGCAAAGCTGAATTTCATCTACTAGCTGTTCTTCCCGCGCAAGAAGTTGACCGCATCGAAAATTACAACTCGGCAAAAGAGCTCTGGGAGAAATTCCTAGAATTGCATGAAAGTACCTTCGAGCCAAAACTGAAGGCCACTTGGGACGAGTCCTCGTCAGAGGAATCAGAAGGTCAAGAATACGCGGGACTTGCGTTAATGGCAAATCATCAAGAAGGGAGCACTGATAAAGGGGGAGAGATGTCAGAAGAAACTGACGACGAAGAAAGAACCTCGCTTTTCGAAAGCGACCCGGTAAGTGAGGTCTGTTTTCTTCCTCATGATCAATTATATGCAGGAGTTAAAGCCTTGCTTAAATCTAATTGTAGATTAAAAAAAGAAAATTTGAAATTGAAAAATGAATTGGCACTTACTTTCTCTTCTGAAATTTTAAAAAATGAAAATGGTAATTTGAAAAACTTAGTGCAAAAATTAGAACTTGATATTGCACATTTACGCCAAAAGAAAAATAGCTTTTCTGATAATTTAAATTGGCATTTTAAAAATCATAAGGGTCAATTTAAAAATGTGCCCAAAAGCTATATTCCGCCTAAGTTTTTAATTAATCCTGTAGACAAGAACTTATTTTGGGTTCCTAAATTTGTATTAAACTGAATTTTTTTTGTTATTATAAATGTGTGCATTGTGTTTCTCTAACAAAAATTATGCCTTTATTTTTTTTATGCACAATTATGCTGTCTATCTACTGGAACTTCTTTCAAAATTTTTTGAATATTTTTTCCCTCGAAATTTGAAATTAAGAGTTTAGAGGAAAGACTCATTACAATTTTTTTTTCAAAATTTTCGAAGTATTGTTTCCAATTTTTTAAATTTTATTGTTCAAGAACTCTTATGTGTTGGTTTGTCATTTTTGGACTTGACGAACGAATTTAAAACTCAAAATTTTTGTCCAAACTCATATCTTCATCTTCGACTTTAACAAAAATATTCAGATTTTTTGATTTTTTATGAATTATTTATCGAAATATGATTTTTTTTTCAAAATTTGATAGAAAAATATTTTGACAGGATTCGATTTTATTTTTGGAACTCCTCATCAGCTGTGGATTTTATCAAAAAAAAATTTAGATTTTATTTAAGTCATTTTTTTTAAAAAAAATGAAATTAACTTTGAAAAAATATGTCATTTTAAAATTTGAAAAATCTATGGCAACGCGATTGTTTTTCACTTAGAAAATTTTTTATCGCACTAAAATTTTTTTTTTCTTCCCTACTTATATTTCCCAATTTTTTGATGTGATCAAAGGGGGAGGAATAGTATTAAGTTAAGGGGTAGAATTTTAATTTACTTGAAATTTATGTTTTTTTAACTTAAACTGTTTACATTATTATGCATGTTTTTTTATGTGTTTACCCTAACTTAACTCGGATTGATGCACATCAAAAAGGGGGAGATTGTAAGTACCCCTGGTTGATTTTGATGTGATCAACCGATTTAAGTTAGGTCCTGGTATGTTTAATCTCTGTCACGCCCCGAGACCGAGGAGCCGCTGTTCCAATATAAAATCGGACAGCACCTCCCCTGTCCGGCGGACAATTTACACATACAAACACACACGCAGATAATAATAGACATCACCACGCAGTTTAATTGGCCTCAGGCCTCAAAATATATATAACCAACATAAAAGCACCGACAACTAAGTAAATCATACCTGACTGCGGACCGGTCCGACTTACGACGAAACAACCAATATACACAACCCCCTTAGGGCTCACGACACATAGGACATATACAAATCGTTAAAGGAATATAAACAATGCACTAACAAATACAAAACAAAACCCTACGGTCGCGATGGGTAGGGACTGGCTGCTGGGCTCTTCTGGCGACTCCAAGTATCTCAACCTGAAATAAAAATATATGGCAACGGGGTGAGTCCATAACTCAGCGAATACCCAGCAGATATGCATAGTATGTTATAATAACAATAAGCATCTACGTTAATACAGTCTCATATCAACAATATGGAAAAACTAATACTGGAAATACTGAGGTAGATACATACCAGAATCCAGCTAACCTGAAAAGAGGACAATGAGTACCATGGAAATATCATTAGTCATATAATCTCAAATAACAAGTCTCCAGAATATGCATGTCAAACAAGTGCAAGAATCAAGTGCAGCAAACAATGCACGATGCAAAGTATGCACATGGTGCAATGACATGTGTCACCCCCTAGTCCCAGTCAGGATATCGTCCACGACGTCCGCGTGGGTAGAGTTGTGACAAACTGTACGCACCCTGCCATCACTGCTCCTGAGTGACCGGGTGGACAGGATGCTGGCGGAGGACCACCCCCCTACCCCATGTATATATACGAGGGAGCTCCGCTCTCATCTCCTCGTGGCTCAGTACGAGAAGGGACCCCTGGCTGCTACCACGCCCGCGCTCACCCTCCTCATAGTGGCCGAACGGAGCAATACAGAGCAAATGCACACATCTACGGTATCCACTAACCCATGAGTGGCCGTGCGTGCATATCATGTACCGGAAGACGATTAGGCTCAACCACAAGGGAGTCGCTGATCGCCGGCATGCAACAGTGCAAGGATGGTGTATGATAGATACACATACATAATAACTCAGGGATAACTAACAAGTATCCAGAACAGGCATAATAACTCAGGGATAACTAACCAGTATCCAGAACATGCATAATAACTCAGGGATAACTAATATGTATCCAGAACAGGCATAATAACTCAGGGATAACTAACAAGTATCCAGAACAGGCATAATAACTCAGGGATAACTAACAAGTATCCAGGACATGCATAATAACTCAGGGATAACTAACAAGTATCCAGGACATGCATAATAACTCAGGGTAGCGTATAATCTTACTGTTATCTATAACCAACCATGCATAGCAATATGACAATATCTAAAAGATAAGTCAAAGGGTACCCGCCTCCAGATTGAAGAATCCGAAGAGAAGAGAACCACTCGATAATAATCAGCAACGGTAAATCCAAGTCAAGTCCCTGTATCAAGGATATATTTAATTAGCTATCACACAGAAACGATAACTAGCTAATAAATCCCTAAGTCATATTAGGATTAACCTAACCGTTACCTTTCCATTTAATTACCTCTAACTAAATGGAAGATTCCTAATTACCCTACGTAATTAAGATTAGATTCATTTTTGGTTTATTCTAAATTCGACTTTTGTCAAAGTTAGGTTATTAGGTTTACATTTCCAATTAAACCCAACTTCAACCCAACTAAAAGCTCATCCCAAGTCATAATCAATTTCCAAGATCCAGAATTGCACACGACAATCACTTAACTACATAATCATGTTAATCTTTTATCCCAACCGACTCCCTGGCTCATAGCACACAATGGGTTCCAATTCTAGCATCCATTATATCTTAAAATCAAAGTACAACTAAGAACCATTTCTCACAAAATTGTTAATAGCTATACTATTCCATATGGATTAAGTTTCCATGGGTGATTACTCACGGCAGCCCAAGGTGCAAATCTGAAACCTAAGCAACAGCTTTCTCCTACACAACATCTGAATTTGAGTTGCATACATCTTCAATTCAGCTAGCTCACGGTAGGAGTTTGCAACCCAAGGTACACATCCCAAATTCATCTTGTCATTGAATCAAAATACACCTCACGGATGTGGCATATCAAGATCCAAATCAAACACCAAACATGGATCATCAAAGCTAATACTATCCAATCTGCAACCAAATAAATTCCCATTCACCTCATGTCAAAACTTGCTCTCAACAAGACAGAAGAAGAAAACAAAACCCACCTCATACTATCACAAGCATAGATTTAAATTCTGATCCAAATCAGAATTCATTCTAATCATAATAACTCAATTTTAGTTCTTAGTTCATCCAAGAATGAAAACCCAACGCAACAATCTCCTCCTACAAATTAGATTCCAAAATAAAACAAGCAATTCCATTACTGAATTAAGCTTACCTCATAGCCGCCCAATTCCCAAATCTCAAATAGCCAGATCGTTGAAGGAAGAAACCGAGAATCACCAATTAACCCCTAGCCAGGTCAACTGCCAGATTGGAGTTCAAAAACCAAAATCACAACCCCAAAGCCCATAACATCGCTTTGATTCATCACGATCAGAATCAACAACATCAAAACCCAATTCAAACACATTACCTCTAGTCCAACTCCATCTGCCGCTACTCACAGCAATTGGGAAGTAACTCCACCAAGCGGTCTCTTGTCCCAACTCCAAATGTATGCCCTAGATCTGATGAGTAGACTGGGCGGAGTAGATGAAAAGGGATGGAATCGCCGGCCTCGCGTAGAGGAGAGGGATTGTCGTCGGCTGCTCACTGAGGGAGAAGAAACGGTCGGCTGCGGCTAGGGCACGCGAACGAGTGAAGAAAACGGGGAGAGGAAATCGGTCGGCGCTTGGCTGCGATTTCGCGAGAGGAAGAAGAAAATGAACGGGTCGACTGCGGCTGTGGCTGCGGCTCGCGGATGAGGAGAAGAAGAGTCGGCCCTGCGGGTCTTGGCAGCGGCTAGGGCTCGGGAAACAACAAATAAAAAGGGGGTCTTTTTGTAGAAAAGCCCCTAACTCTTTCCCATTTCACAATAAACCATTATAATTTCTGATTTTTAACATTTAACTCCACTAGTTTGCTTTACTAGCCCTTAAGCCCTCAAAGTGTATAATTTTATTCCATCTCACTCCCCGAAACTTCGCCTAAGGGGTCGGAAACCCTAGACTAAATCCAGAAAAATCCCGAAAAATTTTCTGGTCCGGATTTTTGAATCACCGTATTTTACAATCCCTCTGTTAAGTGTGCAGGAGCTTAGGTACGGAGGAAGTCGAGCGTAAGACATAGCGAACGAGAAGGATTGTGCGGGGAAGTGAGCCGACGGGCTCGGTACAATCCGAGGGACGCGGAAGCTGCGGAAGAGTACGCCGGTGGAGCGAGAAGGACGTGCGCGGTGTCCGAGGGACGAGAAGCCGGGAGGAAGGACGCTCGAGGGGCGAAAGGCCGGAGTCGGGTTCGGGTGAGCCTAACTCCGGTTGGCCGGAAATCACCCAGAAGATGAACCAAAAGACTGGTCAGTTTGACCAAGTCAAACCAAGCACCTGAAATAAAAAGAATTCTATTTATTGCTGTGAAGATTCGAACCAACAACCTCGCCTACATATATCACCAATCTTACCGACTGGGATAAAGAAGAGATATGGTTAAAGTTGTTGCGAGCAAATGATAAAGTTATTTATCTGTTGCGAGCAGAAGACAAAGTTATCTCTTAAAGGATAACTTTATCCTTTAATCAGATCCAATGGATGCAGTTTAATCTCATCCAAGATCAGCCATCCAGATTACATCCATGGATCAACGGCCAAGAGAAAATTCCTCAACAATCAACAATCTAGATTTATTCTCTTAGGCTATAAATAGGCTTAGAGTTTCAACCTTTTAATTCATTCAATTAATTCAATTCTCTTGTAAACTCTCTAAAAGTCTAGCGTGCTATTTTTGTAAGGCTTCTCCGCTACAAGGAGATTTTTATTGAGCGTCCACTGCCTTGGAAGCAACGTTCTCAGTTGCAACCAAGTTTCTTTTTTAAAGACGAGTGCCTCCACTTTTATAATTTTTTTCCCGTCTATTCACCCCCCTCTAGCCGGTCCAACCCGATCCAACAGCTTCACTCACCAGGATTTTGTGCCCAACCCATGGTCAAATCTTCGTGTCCGATCCTCAACTAGGACTTCGGTACCCAACCCTCAGACAGGTTTTAGTGGGCAATTCCCCGAATCAGGACTTTGGTGCCCAACCCTCGGCCAGGTCTTCATGTTCGATTCTCGACCAGGACTTCGTGCCCAATTTCCCAAACCAGGACTTTAGTGCCTTAATAAAGACTTTTTTGCTAGTCATTTGATCCTGACTAGACTTCTCTCTTCCAAACATTAAGTCCTGTTTGGATTACCCTTGGTCAAACTGACCAGACTTGGATACTTTGCTAGTCATCTGATTCTGATTAGATTTTACTCTGTCAAACATCAAGTCTTGTTTGGCTTAACCTGCCTCCGGGGTTATGGTGCAGCGGTAGGACGACTAGTCGCTTTCCTAAGCATCCGCGGTTTGATCCCAGCTACGGCGTATTTGCAGGAATTTTTCCTCCAAATGGGGTGCGAACCCTGGGACGCTGGGCTTCTAGACCGCCCACTGCGAGCCCTTCCCGATTTATCCTAGCGGCCGATGGGAAACTTCCGTGAGGCCGGGCCGGTCGCCCGAGGTTGAAAAAACCTCGTTAATCATTTTTTTTTATTTGGCTTAACCCTTGGTATATTGTCAAACATATTTACCTTTTTTTTTCTGGGTACTTTGCTAGTCATTTGATCCTGACTAGACTTTACTCTGCCAATCATCAAGTCATGTTTGGCTTAACCCTTGATCAAACTGATCAGACCTTGGTATATTGTCAAACATCGAAACCCTAGAGGCTGATTGTTCTTGTTTGATGTTTTCGACACCAACAGTTATGTCTTTTACAGTTATGGTAACTCTGACTTATTTAATCTTGTATTAATTAATTTAATGGACCAGATTGTTTAAATGGATATTTAACCCATAAAATTTGACATGTTAAGCTCAACTAAGGGGTTGCATGGTGTAAAAGAGATCAAATATATCTCAAATGGGAGATTATAGGATTAAGTCCACATGGGTGGACCCAATCCGATTAAGATCACATGGGTGAGCTTAATTTCCATAAGGTGGACTTATACTTGATTAACACTCACACAACTAATTATCATTAATGAATTAAACCCCAATTAAGTGATTAATACTTGATTACATATAAAGGAGTTTGGATTAAATGGGTAGGGACGTTAACTCAGTTCATTAATATTAATGGGTTGTTAATGATGTATAAGCTTTAAGGTGGATGATCCATATATAGGATAGGTCTAAGATATATAAAGAAATAAACTTATCCAATTAGTGCATTTTCTTTTCTTCCTCATCGAGAAGCTTTTGGATTGTCATCCATTCCCATAGAAAATCATGCACTCTGCATTTGCAAGAATTCCGGCGACAAGCAAGAGCGATGACTAAATTTCTTTATTTATTATGCAATCATCTAAAGTTAGACAAGAGAAGCACATATAAGCAGAATTCGTTGGTGAGTAGTTCACATGCATTTACGTTGATCAAGATAGGCCACTTCTTGCATCTCTCAACCGCAGGCAAGCTAGAGGCAGCATTGTTCATGCGTGCCTCAGTGACTTGATCAAGGAGCTATCCATCACTCTCTCTCCATGCAGCTACACAAGACAGAGTCCATTCGACAACGGCATAGAAAAGTGGGTGGGGGCCAAAAGCAACATTTGAGTTCGACTTGGCGCTCGATCGACGGCCGACACGACTTGATCACTTACGGGTCCATGCCATGATAGGAATCTACCACATGGGAGAACATGGCACGACTTCCCCACACCGTCCTAGGGGATGTGAAAGGGCACCTACGTGGCAACGGCGTGGCCCCCACCGTCCACGTGAGCAGGATCGGTACTGATCAGTACCATTCTCCGGAAGAGATTTATGGCTGATAGAACCAAGTGCCCCCACACCATGTGCACCATATCTATCATGGGCAATAATACCAGTGAGCAAATCTAGCTAGGCCTAGAGTCTCGGAGGTGTCTCATTAATTAAAGGATAAATAAGAATAATTTTTGACGGATGCATGTCTCGGAAAAAACTCTTTTTATTCAACGGTCGGTGATAATTCGATGGACTTCGTTATTTGGCCAATAGTAATGACTTTTTTGGAGTTTATGATCTTAATTCTTCAGTAGGGGAAGTTGAAGGCACTCGAAGTGATTCATGGCTTGGATATGGCGACTAGCTCAGAGGTCGTACCTATTGATGGCGCCGCAAGAACAAACACCATCAAGCTTTAGAGGACCAGATTGTGGCACGACAACAACCCGTCCCGACCACCACCACCACCACCACCACCAGTGAGTTAAGTTACCTTTGTTGTAGCTCCTCATCTTGTGCGTTGGAATGCACAACGTTTCAGTCATTGAATGCGTTCCCAATCCATCATCCTGTGGGTTTTCAACTCTCACGCAGAGATAATTGATATTTATATTTTAGCAGCGTTGTGAAATGTGATGCTGTCATTCCACCAAAGTCTTATAATTAATACAGGTACGCTTTGTTGTCTGCTAATGTTCCTGTAAGGTAGGAGCATTAACCCTACCACTATTCCATTAAGTGTTCTTTGAGGGCATGGTAGTTAAGAAGTCAATTCCGGGGATTAAGTGCATTGAGCAGAGAGGAACAGAGGTTTAAAGACTATTTAATTAGCATCCTCTGATTAAATCAAAAGGGCCTAAACTGGGTCCTATTGTTCATCTCTGATGCCTTTAAATTCGTCATTGCTTTCTCCCATTTCCTAAATCATAGCTAGCGTCGAGGAAAATGGGAGCACTCGTGGTGGTGTTCTTCCTGGCCTTGTTGTCCTGCAACATTCCCAGCTCTTCTTCTCGCACATTGCCTTCAAAATCAACTGCTGCTGCTGCTGCTGCTGCTGTCGAAGACCCTGAGTTAGTGGTACAAGAAGTACAAAGGTGAGTTCCTAATTGTTATTTTCGTATATTGTTTTTGGATCGATTTTGATTTAGAGTAAGTAAAATTTAGGAGTTTGAACGTGTCGCGGCGGGAATTGGGGTACTTGTCGTGCGCGACCGGGAACCCGATCGACGACTGCTGGCGGTGCGACCCGCAGTGGGCCAAGAACCGGCAGCGGCTGGCGGACTGCGCGATCGGATTCGGGAAGAACGCGATAGGCGGGCGAGACGGCGACGTCTACGTGGTGACCGACAGCGGCGACGACGACCCGGTGGACCCCAAGCCGGGGACGCTGCGGTACGCGGTGATCCGCGAGGAGCCGCTGTGGATCGTCTTCGACCACGACATGACCATCACGCTCAAGGAGGAGCTGATGATGAACTCGTACAAGACTCTCGACGGCCGCGGCGCCGACGTGCACATCGCCGGCGGGCCGTGCATCACGGTGCAGTACGTGAGCAACGTGATCATCCACGGCCTGCACATCCACGACTGCACGCAAGGCGGGAACGCGTACGTGCGCGACTCGCCGGGGCACTACGGGTGGCGCACGCTGTCGGACGGCGACGGCGTGTCCATCTTCGGCGGCGCCCACGTGTGGGTCGACCACTGCACGCTGTCGAGCTGCCGCGACGGGCTGATCGACGCCATCCACGGCTCCACCGCCATCACCATCTCCAACAACTACTTCAGCCACCACGACAAGGTGATGCTGCTCGGCCACAGCGACGATCTCGCCGCCGACAAGAACATGCAGGTCACCATCGCCTTCAACCACTTCGGGGAGGGCCTCGTGCAGAGGATGCCAAGGTCACAGGCCATTTTCTTCAAGATCATACTCTGTTTTACTCTGAGCGAGGTAATTGATCTGGGAACGAATTGCAGGTGCCGCCATGGATACTTCCACGTCGTGAACAACGACTACACGCATTGGGAGATGTACGCCATCGGGGGGAGCGCGGCGCCGACGATAAACAGCCAAGGAAACAGGTTCCTCGCGCCCAACGATCGCTTCTCGAAGGAGGTGACCAAGCGCGAGGAGGCGACGGCGAGCGAGTGGAAGAACTGGAATTGGAGGTCGGAAGGGGATCTGATGCTGAACGGAGCCTTCTTCACGCCGTCAGGCGCCGGAGCATCGTCGAGCTACTCGAAAGCGTCGAGCTTGGGCGCGCGGTCGTCGTCCGTGGTCGATGTCATAACGGCGGCGGCCGGCACCCTCTCATGCAAGAAAGGCTCCCGGTGTTGATTAATTAAGATAATTATTAATTAATTAGTGGGTAACAAAAAATTAAGGCTTGATTTGCTGTAATGGCACCGACCTCGGCCTGTGAACTGAACCGAACCGAACCGGTTGGGTTGAAGAGAATTCATGTGGTTCAGAAACCCCAAGCGCTAATATGTTGATATAAAACCGTTGGCATATAGTTGAACCTTATTTATCTTGGTGTTTGGCACAACGCTCCTTATTCTTCACATCATCATGCATTAAAATAAAACATATTTTAATTTATCTGAAATTAAGCAAGAATAATTACAATCTGCATCGAAAATTCAGACACTAACACAATGAAATAAATGTTTATGCTCATTCTTTTGAAATCAAATTGAAATCAATTTCTTTTTTGAATTATAAATTTATTGACCAAAAAATTATAGACTAACATGTGTTAATGTTTTGTTTTGCAACATTTCTCCGTTTTAAGTCGACTTTTTAGTTATTTATTTATTTATTTCACCGAGATTTGTCGTCTTATCTTTCCTTCAATCACGGGATGAAGGACAACTGATCACGTTGCAGGGTCCTACGATTAGGACCTTAATTTTTATTAGCATTCATTATTTTTAATATATTAAATATATTTTTATTATATATTTTAAGATAATAAAAAAATAGAACCTTGATAAAACTACATATTTTATAAAAAATTTATTATGATTCTAATAGATAGAGTCATAAGGGGCTCTATTTTTAATATATTAAATTTAATTTTTATTATATATGTTATTTTATAAAATATAATATATTCCTCTTCAATATCTTTCAATCTCAGTCTTCTTTCATTACATTTATTTTTTATTAGTCAAGCTTTCTCTTCTAATAGGTAAGAATATAAATTAGATTTTTTTTTATCCATGCAATGTAAAATAAAAATATTAATCTTTTTTCGAATTCCCCCTCTTCCCTTGACTAGCTCCCTCTCTTTGTACTTTTCTTACTCATTGATATTGGGAAAGAGAAATTATACTTAACACTGTCAAGTTGATCCGGTTGGTGTTACTATGCTCCTTGTTTGATTAAGTTCAAATGTTGAAGGATTCATCCATATATATTGTGTTAGATCAAAATAGAGGATTTTATTATTTTTAAGTAATAGTGAATTAGATATCTTTATCATTTCGCTTCCTTGATAGACATTAAGTTTAACTTTTATTTATATGTATTTATAAAAATAAATTTTTTGATTTCCCTTTTGTTTCTATTTTATCATGTATAACTATTTTGGTTTAAATGATGAAAAATATGATTTATTTTTTCTTTTGTTGTGTGCCTAAAATGATTTATTTAGTTCTTAATAAATGATAATGACTGGTTTGATCTCGTTTCTATCTTCATTTTCTAAGGATTATATGTTTTATCATTTTGCATATGTATTTTTTATTTATTTATTTTTTGTGATTTACGGTGATGATAGTTGAGGATGGAAATATAATCTTTTCTATTTATTGTCTTATTTCATTTATTCATTTTTGTAAGGGTTATTATTTTCGTCTTTCATTTGAGTAATTAGATATATTTTTTTATCTTTCTTAGTTTTTAAACAATTCTGAATATGTGTTTTCGACCAAGTTAGTTGTTAGTTGCAAGTCCGAATGAAAAAAGACGAGTAGAAATTTTTTTAAATAATGTTAAAAATTTAAATTTTTTTCGTCTAGGATCTTAAATAGGCTTAAGTCGGCCTTGTCACATTGACTGAAATAATAAATAATGCATCCTTGTTGGAGTAAAAAAGTAAAGTTACATTTGATTTTTATTTTTCATATTTTTCATTTTTAAGAAAATATAATTTTTTATGAAAATATATTTGATTTATATTTACTATGTATATTTTTTAAAAAATATATAATTTTTAATAAAATTAAGAATGAAATAAAATTATTTTTTAAAAAATAAAAAATATAATCTTCTAAAAAAATAAAATAAAAGGTTCTCCCATTTTCTTTAAAGATAATTAAAGGAGATAAAAAAACAAAGAGAATAGGAATTTACCTGAATATATTTAATTTTTTTTTATAAAAAGATGATAATCCTAGACCGATTAATAATGTAATAGATAAATTATGAAGATATTTTATTTTAATATAATAATTTTTTTTAATGAAAAGAATCATATGCGAACGAAATATTTCACCGACATTTAATGAGATATTTTATGGTGCTCAAGACTTATTGGAATATTGTGTCAATCCGGGATTAATATATTTCTTTCTTGATATTTCGTGTAGTGCTTTAATCACGAGAGATACCGACTTTTGCCGTGTCTTTGCTGCAAGTTATAAATAATTTCATGAAACCGAACTGGTCCGCTAAAATTAATCAACTTATGAGGAATATCCGGTGAACAAAAATGGTAGGATGAGTTTTCCCAAGCTTTCAAATTCCCAGCAGTAAAGTCGAACTGTTTGTGAACAAAAGTATTGGTAAATCTTTATTTCTAAGAAAAAAAAGAGAGCAAGGGATGAAACCAAAAAAAAAAAATACCTTTTTTAAAAGAGTGATAATTTCTCATTTTCGGCTGTGAACAATCAGTGACACTTGTCGAAAAAAAAACAGAATCTATGTATTCATAGTCTTTCCTTAAAATTGTACATACAACGCGCACACAAAAAATGTTGCAAGGAACAAATCGTAGAAAAAAATGGTTTTAATCGAACTCAATAAAATATAAAAACACTTCGCAAAAAAGAACTATCATTTAGGATTAAACTTAAACACAGTAGATCGATAGCTTCTTTTGTTTGCCAGCATAATCTCTCTTTGTTTCCCTTCCTCAGAAGAAAATTCATGATCCTCATGTAAAGCTTCAGCCATTCAAATCGAATCAGCCGGCCAGGCATCCATGTAATGGTATTCAAGATAATCTTCCCTCACATTGGAAATGTCCCTGTTAATTTGATATGATCAAGGGCACGACGGAGGCTGTATTGAAGAACAGCTTGGTTACCAGCTCTGAAACCATCTCCATATGCTGGCGATGTGTCTGATTCAATCTGATGCTTAAAAAATTCTCCGAGTTTTGTCTCAAACTGAGACCTTGAACCATTCTTGAAGGGCGTGGAAGAGGATGAAGCGGTAGATGCAATGTTACCGACAGAACCACCAATGATCTCCGAATCCAACCACATATGTGCTAAAACCTGACAAATGCCTTCTTCAACTTCTTGACTATGAGTACGATATCCTATAAGGCAATGAGAAGAGCAGACCATTACACTAATTGAAATAAAAGTGGGACCGATGCAAGAATGGAAATAAACATGCCAAGAAATGTTATAAACCCAAGTCATTTTGGCAGGTAGATATAGTTAACCATGACTAGGCAGGAAAGAAAAGCAATGAGCTAAAATCTGATCCAACTTTTTTATATAAGCTCATTAGATTGAACAAATTAATTTCACATAGATTAAGGTGTTGAGTTCCAATTTAAATAAATGTGTTCCGGCCTACACAGAACATGAAGATACTTCAGATTAAAAATTAGGTACTAATTACCTACCTTTAAGCCGGAGCCATGCATGCATCATCTCATGAGCTAAAATAGATCCTGTTAGTAGTCTGCACAATCAAGAACAGAGTAAACTCAGAAAACATATTGTACCACAAATCACTCATGAACACAAACAATGATATTCTTACTAAATGACTAGCTTTTCTGAAAGTTATTTAACCATCAGCAGGGCAATCTTGGTAGTATATCAAGGTTGGTGCAACATCCTAAAGAACTTGAATCATTTCCAAAAGGAAAATAATGTCCATTTTGCAATACCTAGGAAGACCATACAAAATGAGAATCGCAGTTACTTCGCATCGACGAGTCAATCTATATGGCTCTGTTATCATGTTCATGACTCTGTTTCCAGCTCCAATTCTTGGTCTCTTTGAAATCTATGTTTTCACATACAAAGTCATATTGAAAATCAATGCAAAATCAAAGGATGTAAACACACAAAGTAACCTGAATCTAGATGAAAAAGGAATCTAAAAATAAGGTGAATAAGGTTACTACCGTGCTAACAGTCTGTTCCTCTGATAGACAAAGGCCTCTTGTTTCTGGGAGACGATGATGACCCTGCACCCCAGAAAATAAAATTCACTGCTAAATTCTAAACAACTAATGACGATAATTATTTTTATGGAATTGCCTCACATGCTTCTCTCCTTCCATTGCCTCGTTTAAAGCTTGTCTCTCAACAAGAAGCAAAGGAACCTGCTGTTCAATTTTCATATTTAAGCCTTCATAAAATTCCTGTATATCAAGGTATAGAAGTTGGCATTCACTTGTATCCATTATTGAGGAGTCAAGGCACTCTAAGCAGAGCTTCCTCCCATCATCCAAAGTGACATACTTTGAGTCTCCAGGCTGGAAATTTGCATAGAACAGACGGGGAAAAAATTATGCAAATAACTTATTGAGAAGTTAACTTTAAGCTGACAAGGAGAGCCATTATTGACAAATTATATCTGTGTGTAAATAAATCTTGATATTAGAAACTTGAAACAACCTCCATTCTTTCACAACTGCAGCATCTTGGTGTACCGTCCATCTCATGAGAAGGGCAATATTTCTGCAACCAGAAAGGATGTGCCCTGTACTCAATAAGTCCGTTAATATTTGTTGGTATCTGGATAAAGAAATCATCATAATAGGTTATGCATAAGTCAAAATTTCTTGAAAGAAAAGTCAATATGGAAAATTCTTAATAAAAGCTGAAACAGATTTCCTTTTGATCATTTAATGAGCAGTAATCGGTGCATCGTTGTAGAGGACAATTGATGAAAAACTAAGATATTTCTCTTGGGAAAATAAACAAACAAATATACCTTCAGATTAATAACATGATAAAAGGGGTCTTATCAGTCAGTAATAAATATCAACAAGCAAATGTAAAATGTCCAAATTGTCAGACCTAAGCTACCAACATAGAGCAATATTTGGACTAAATTCATACACTTCAGTACACATAATTAAGAAACTGTCCCAGCCAGGAAGAAAACTGTGTTGTGCTATTATCATGTAGCAAAATAGAATCCCAGTCTTGATTACAAGGATAAATAAACATGGTACATCTAGCAAATACAAGGATTCTCTAATTCAAAACAGGATAAAGTAACAAACTAATGTCACGGTCTTTCTTCTGTTCTTTGTAAAGAAGAAAAGTTAAAAGTTTTCATGGTCTAAAGATTACTACAAAGATATGGAGTTCACACCATTTGATAAATTGTCTTTGATAGATCAAAATACAATACCAGATCATATCTCAGGTTCTTTTGATAGGTTAATTAGTAACTGAACCACACAATTAACTCCTAAGTAGTATTTCAAAATAACTAAACTGTGTTACTAAGTTTCCTTTTTCTTTGTTCTCTTCTTTCAGATCACTTAATTGTATATGAACTTCTTATCACCTTTTCTTTATCAATACAAGGGGAAGGAGGTCTTTCCTTCAGAAAGAAAATAAAGAAAAGAAAAAAAAACAATAAGCATTGCAAAATTGAGCTAAGATTAAATGTGACCTTTGTTGAACAACGGTAGGTATGGACTGATTACTGGATGTTAAGGAGAGTATGAAAAAAACAATTCAAAAGAGGATCAGTTTGCAATAGATTGAGTCCAAAAAGGCAAACATTTAGTTAAAAAAATGAAATAAAAAATGAAATACCGGTAACAACATTCCAGTTTCATCTTTGGTTATACTATCCCACATGTCTAGCAAGGAAATTTTTGTCCACATTCTGAATCTAGTACCAGTGGTTCCAAAGTAGTTTACACTTTTTTCACAAGAAAAGCCTCATGCTACAGGCCTATACAGTTCATTAGGGATTGGCTCTTAACAAAAAAAAAAAGGGATTAAGAAGTTTGATACCATGGAAACTGTGGAATCTAGTAGTCAACAAAATATCTTGAGTTCTCAGCAAGATGAGATGACCATGGTAACTGGGTCTTTCTATTACTTAATAATTACAAATTGTGAAATCTAGTAGTCAACAAAGTGTCTTGAGTTCTCAGCAAGATAATATGGCCATGGTAACTGGGTCTTTCTTTTACTTAATAATTAGTATTCATGTTCCACTTCAGGTCTTTCTTTTACTTAATAATTACTATTCATGTTCAATTGCAAGCCAACCTTACAGGCCTCAACATGATGAGCATACTACATAATAACTATAACTTCTGAGCCATGAGAACATAAGCTTCAAATTATTTAACTAAATCGATTGCAAGAATTTCAACATCAAAAGGCCAGGAATGTTATATAAATGCTGTTTAATTGAAACAAGAAGCGCAAGCAATAACAAGATGAGGTTCCAAACCGGAATTATATGGCACATTTATAATCAAACTCCATCAATATCCTTTGCACAAGACAAAATGCCCTTTCTTTTACTGACAGTAATCTCATTTTGCAATCTTTCGGTAACCAAGAAAATAATAATAAAAGTGTAGTTATTTAGAAAGGTAAGTACTCACAAACTGCTTGCATACATCACATTTCGGGTGATAAAGCTCCTTGTAGCAAGATTTATGGTATGGATAATTCCCAGACATGGAGAACTATAACAAGAAGATTGTGAAAAGTGAATATAAGAAAGTATTGTCCATCTATACAAAAACCATGATCATTGATACTTGCCTCGTAATCAGATATTGGTTGTTTACAGGAATAGCAACGGAAACATTCTGGATGCCAATAAGCATCCATGCAACTAAGAAAACGCCCATGACCAATCTCATTATTACATCCAGCACACACCCTACAACATCAAAGTATATAATGGTGAGAAACAAGAAGCCTTGAGTTCCAGTTATTTGGCATTTACCTATAATAACAAAAGGATACCAATTGGAGCAAAGGTGATAACGCTCACCCCAAATGACCCAATGTCCCCCCAAATCACGGGGGACATGTTGCCCTAGCATAGCAGCCCTTTGCATGGGGGAGGTCAAACAAAAGGATACCAAGAAGTAACAGTGAGTGCAAATGGTGGTTGTTTCTTCAATTAAAATATCATGGTACACTTTGAAGTTTAAACTAGAGATTGGTAATAGTCCCTTCGATTAAAATGTCATGGTACACTTTGAAGTTTGAACTAGAGACGTGCAATTTTTAAAAACGATTTGATATTGTCCAATAGCTCTGGTTTTGAAACTCAAACATTACTTAATAAGATAGGGTCATCAGACTTGTCTTTACACTAAATGCTCTAGTATTTACCAATAAAAAATAGGGGCATTTGGCAATAAACCTTGATTTTAAATCTTTATTTTTTTTCTTTTGTTTTTGCTCAAAGTTCAGTAAGTTGATAAAAAGAATGCACACTTGAAAAGATCCAAGCATGCCTGTATGTTTGTAAACACAATTAAGATATACATCGTGTGGTGTACCAATTCTTCAGTGGCAGGAAATAGGATAAGTTTGAATACCAAAACTGATTATTTTCAGGATAAATTTGATGTACATAATCAGTTAAGAATTCAGATAGTTCAACAAACTGTGCACTTGTTATAAAAATATGCACGCGTATTTGACTAACAATCCGTTATATTTTTTTCCATTAATCTCACCTTAAATGTTCTTTTTAAATTGATTTTTATTTGTTCCTTCTGCTTCTAGATGTGAACTTATCTAGAACTAAATTAGATTTCTGATATAAACAAGAGAAAGTTGGTTGAGTATATAACAAGCCACCAATTCAAAGTTTCAACTATTTGAAGTCACCTATAATTGTCTATAACCCCACTATGTGGTTGTACTCATTGCTGAATCACAAGTGAACTATTTATTGCAAACAAAGTAAAACATCATGGACTTTCACATGGTGATGGAACCATTATCCTGTCAGACTCAAATAGATCAAATTTACACTTGAACTTATTACAGCTTGTTCACAAATGTGGTATGTATAACTTTCTAAAAAGTGATAAGAACATTTTGATTATGCCATTTAACCAAAGCTAAACGTCAGTTCCATAGACTCCATCAGGACATTGTACAGGGCAATCTAGATTCTAGATATCTAAAAGCCTACATATATTGCACCAGCTAGCCACCCACATTCAAGACCTCAGGCCTATCAGATAATTTAAGCTAGACCAAGGAGTAAAATTTCAGTTTCAGTGCCAGTTACAGTCTAAGGCTAAAATGATATGGTACCAATGGATGTGAGCATGGATTCAACTGTGCAAGCATAGTGAATTTCCTCATCCAGGCTTATCTGCTTAATTTCCAGGAGAGCAATATATGTGATCAATCTATAAATAATTAACTTTTATCAACTGGACATTAGAAAGCTTAGTGTGATATCATAATGTTATCTTCAACTATTTTCATCTATTGTTTCAATAATTAAGAATAATGTTGATAAGAAACCCAATTATTGTAGCTTCTATAATAGCAGTTTACGGTAGTTATACACATGATTATTGAGACCCAACAAGTTTAGATCCGAATTGAGAGGTTGCCTTGACATGAGAATTGTAGGAATGTATAAAAACTCATATTAGATACTTGTCTTTCTCAGATATGGGATTAATAAGAAATCCAAGTACTAGCCTCTACAATAGCAGTTTAAGGGTTGTTACACACATAATTAGTGAGATCCAAATAGTTTAGATCTAAGCATGAGAACTGTGTAATGTACAAAAACTGAAATTAGAGACTTGTCTTTCACAAATGATGGGATAATCAACCTCAATTCCCTGTGAGAATGGAGTAACTACCAAAACTTTACTCCATGGATAAAATGCTAAATGTGTGTCATTAACAAGAACACAATCTCAGCAGACTTGTACATAGCATGTATTTGGCAATAATTATCCACAAGGGAAACACTATTTGGCCAAAGCTTAATTTCATGCTGCTAACAACCAATAAATTAATTTCATGGCATATTGCCATTCATTGGAAGGGAATAATACAGTTTAAAATAAGTAATCCTAGTTTCTCTACTTAATGAGAGACAAAGCTAAATCTCACCAATAAAGTAGAAAGAATAAAAAGTAATCTACTTATTTAAGACCAAAATAATCTAATGTGTTTAGCAGGGATTTAAGTTGTGTGTCAGAGTTTTGGTGTTTGACCAGAATGAGATGGTGTCATTGTTGTGTCAGCATCCCAACATGTGTTGCTGGTTAGCAGCAATTAGAGGGAACCAAGGTTTTGATGCCATCATCATTAGTGTCACCAAGGGTGGCCTCGATATTAGTTGTATAGAGGGAATATGAAACACAGTGAACTGTTATCCAAGTTACGGTTGCTTTAAACAACCACGCAGACTCCTTCAATGTGAAAAGAACTCAAGAAAGAGAACCAACGCACAGTATATATAAACTAACTGTTTCATTCCAAATTTCTGATGCTCTTTAGAATAAATCAAATATTTACAGTAGATTAGGTTCTGAAAGAAAATCACCTAAACCCTGACGAGAAGAGAAATGGCATTGGCTGATGTGAATGGACATTTTCTCGAGGAGGCGAATATACATTAAGACTTTCCTGCAAAGCTCTTGCAAGTTGCTCATCTTCTTCCAAGCTAGAAATATTTTCTAAGAGAAACCAACAATTAAGTAAAATCAAAATTGAAGTTAGGACATTGACAATTTTTAACTATTAACCATCAAAGGATCTTCTAATTAGATTATGGATTATCCAGTGAATTTCAAAATTATATGCATTGTGCAAGAAAAGAAACTTGAGAACTCTAATTATCTAAGTGTCAGAAAAAGAGGCATTCAGAAGAATAATCAAGGAGAAAATAAAGAAACCTTGTCATTAAGAAAGATCATGCATTCTAATCCATTCTAAAAAAAAAGATAAAACAAACCCTAAAGATAAATAAGATTAAAGTTAAACAAAATGAAGAATCAAATCTTTGTTATTCCCATTGATATTCCAAGATGTATGATATGCTGGTTAAACTTTTGAATACAAAGATTGCTTGAACTAAGCTAATATCGACAATTTTCAACAGAAACAACACCTTAACATATCCACAACAAGAAAATAAGTTTTTCATGGAAAAAAACCCTGAGAAATGTGCCTAAAAGTGCCTCCGAGTGCAAATTTTCTTTTAAAAAAAAGCATTTTGAGTTTCATAAATTTAAGAATTACAGATGCTAAAGTACAAACTAGAGTTATAATCCACACATTTCTTAGATTTCTCAAAGTTAGTAAATGATTGCAGTCCCTATTTTTCAGTAACTGAATTTCATGATTAGAAAATTGAATCAGTTAAAGTGGCAGTTATAAGCAGCAAAAGGAGAGCCAAGAATTACTACCATAATGATATAGTTGAAGGAGAGTCAATTCATAATGATATGCCTTACATAGATCACCAAGCACAATGGCAGAATAGAATGTAGCCCTTTAGGGCGATGCAAAATGTTGCATTATTGAGTACATGCTCTAGTTTATTTACTTTAGTTCTCATGGATCCACAATAAAATTATCCAAGGAACGAAATCTCGTTCCGTGCCGCCCGAAACTCACGGAACTTACCGTTCCGACGCAGGACCGGCACTGGCACAGAAATTGCAACAATTTCGCGTGCGTCATTGCGCATCACGCGAAATTGTTGCTCGTCACGCGTGCGCAACGGAAGGAAGGAGGAAGGAGGAAGGAGCAAAGGAAGAAGGAGATGAACCTGGAAGCGGAGAAAGCGGAGGAGACATCGATTGGAGGCGGAGGTGAAGGCGGAGGAGGCTGGAGGCGAAGGAGGAGGCAAGGTGAGGCGGTGGCGGCGTTGAGGCGGTGGCGGCGCGAGAAGCGGCGGGCGCGAGGCGGGAGGGGAGGAGAGAAATGAATGGGTTAGGGTTTATTTAATGGAGCAAAAGTTGATTTATTAAAATTATAAATTATATATTTTTAATTTTTAATTAATTATTATATAAAATATAATTATATATTATATAAATGAATAATAATTAAATAAGCTATTAATTAATTAATATAATTATAATATATGATTTTATTATTTTTATTTAAAATATAAAAAATACATTACAAAAGAATATATAATTATATAATTAAAAATACTTTTAAAATCAAACTTTTAACCATTTTTATAAATTAAAAATAAATTAAATTTTATAAAAATATTTTAAATAATTTTAAAATTTTATAAATAATTATAAAAAAATTCAATTGTTAATAAATTAAAAAATATATAAATTTTTAAAATAAATTT
This sequence comes from Boesenbergia rotunda, assembly GCA_024364735.1. NCBI lineage: Eukaryota > Viridiplantae > Streptophyta > Magnoliopsida > Zingiberales > Zingiberaceae > Boesenbergia > Boesenbergia rotunda. The sequence goes on from JAGFNQ010004446.1 coordinate 534,979, forward strand.
AATTTTTATATGCAATATAAATCTCTATATATATAAACTAAAATATTAAATATATATTCTTTAGAATATTTATAAATTATAAATATATTATATAAGTTAATAATTAATATAATTATTATATATAAATTAGGATTAATTTATGTAATTATCATTGATAAATTTTTTTATTTTAGAATCAAAATTAATTTGAGATTTAGAACCATAAATATTATTATACCTAAATCTCTACTTTATATTATTAATATATTTTTTTATTAAAATTTTGAAAAAACTATGTTGTAAACAATTCATATATATATATATATATATATACCGAAACTGTACCGGCACGGTACGATACGATATCGAAACTGTATCGTTCCGGTATGGGACCGAAAACTCGGTACAGGTCGAGATTTTAAATCTTGAAATTATCAATGCAGATGCCAAATCAAAATGAGAAAAGAAAGGGCTTCTTCAGACCTTCATAATTAGTGTATATGCTGTAAGTGTTCAAACTGTATGAGCATAGATCTTTAGGGGGCGTTTGGTTTGTATTTTCTAGTCTGTTTTTCATTTTCATTTTCTGTAGAAAATGCGATTTTCTAGAAAACATGTTTGGTTTGCATTTTCCAGCTTTGTTTTCCAAAAAAAAAACATAGCGTTTTCTGGAAACTCGAGAATGAAAAAAAGTCATTTTCCAGAAAACTAGAAAATGTGATTTTCTGGAAAATGAAAATGGAAAATGACACAAACCAAACGCCCCCTAGTATTGCATAGCTAATGAACATAGAAAAAGCAGATGTGCCCAAGAAAGAATGTGTTGATTGATTTACTTTTACTCTGAGCCACAAATACCCACTAGTAGTCAGCTTGGATTGGCCAATTCCACTATCAAAAATAAACAGTGTTCTAAATGACGGTCAAGGCGGCCGCTTAGGTAGGAGGCGAGCATCAACCGCACCGCCTCAGGCTGAGACGGTACTTTAGGCGGTAACTTTGCCTCTGTGATGCTTGGAACCGCCACCGTCGCCACTGTCACCATTTCGCCACCACAACACGCCCGGATGCATTGCCTAAGGCCTTGTAATGCCTCCAAACACGTGGCCCAAGCCTGATAACTTGTTCGGATGAGTCATGCATGCCTGGACAAGTCCCACAAGCCCGATGACGCGTCCAAACTCATCGCGCAATCCTGACAATGTGTAAAACTCGTCACTCGAGATGGGTAAGTTATATGTCAGGGTTTAATTTAATTATTTTAGATTAATAATTTTAATCAACTCCTAGATATGATTGAAATAATTTAAATAAATTTAAATAAAGACGAATAAAATTATCCTATTAATTTAATATATATATATATATATAATTATATCTTTTATTTTTAATATTTAGATTAAATTTTAAATTTTTAATTAATATATTTTATTAAAAATAAAAATTATAAAAAATTAATGATTATTTATAATATTTTATAAAAAATAATAAAAAAATTCAACCACCTAAGCACTGCCTAGGCGGTTGAGGTGGTAGATAGTCACTAACCGCCCCGCCATCATCTACCGTCATTTACAACACTGAAAATAAGCATAGCTAACGAACATAGACAAAGGTGATGTGTCCAAGAAACAAAGACAAGTTTATTTACTATATTTTTCCGTGCCACAAACATCCACTAGCAATCTAACTTGGATAGATTTTTGCCTATCCAACTAGTCCAGGTATGGCCAAAATACCTAAAAATGGAAAATCTGGTTCAGCAATCTAACAAAGAACAAATCTGGCATATTTTCACCTATGATTAATTGGGTTTGATCTGTTCTTCAACAAATCATCTTTATTTTTAGTTTGAGTTGACCCAATTCAAGATATGTTTCTAGCTGAAAAACACTAATGGAAAGATGGAAACATAGTAAAGCATAAACAACAGGAAAAGTGGAAAACAAAAGAAAATTCAACTTTTGCATTCTAGAACAGCATTATTGTTCATGAAAGAAAAAGGTTTTAATAAGTGATTGTATAGCAAGATATGTTAGTGTCACTCATAGAACTAGCATAGAGCTTACCCATCGCCTTTGCTTTTTTATGCTCATCTTCTGATAAGGAAAGTGCAATTGCACGGTCTATATCATTGTTTTCATAGTCTGGCAGGGCATCCTGTGTTCCCTGCATTGCCATATAAAAGGTTATTTAATTAAGAATTTAGAGGTGAAAAACTACTCTACAGTGCAGAAAAAAGGGTTTTCTCATAGTTCTGCAAGACAGGAAATGATTTGAAGAGCAGATCATTTTCTGTTTCTCTCTTTTCCTTCTTTTTTTTTTTTGAGAAGATAAACGAGGGTGGCAAGGACCTGCTTTGCATTTTACCCACACGTGTGTACCATGAATGAAGTATATTCAAATGGTTTCATGCATATAGCACCAAGCCTGTCAGAAATGTATTTTATTCCCTAAACTTTGATACTGTCTCTTGCTACAAACAGAAACTTCTTGCTGAATTCTGTACTTTAAAGAAGATAAAAGAATATGAAGATTCTTAATTTATTCCTAGAACTACTCTACCGTCTCTTGTTTAGGTCTACTCCAAGCTTCTGATTCTAAGGGTGATCACTCTGCTCTAGTAACACAAATTTCAGAACCAGGTGTGCGACATGGCAAGTCCTTTCAGTTCATATTGGTTGTGGGGGGAATTGATAGTATGATGTGCATGGAGGATACACTGTTTCTTCTCACAACAGTTGTACAAAGCATACTAAAAAAATTTGTAGGAGTCCACTACATAAAGAAATTTCCCATGTGTTGTTAACGTATAGATAAGGAGCAATATTTTATGCCTTGTCGAGAAACAGTGCAATAAATGTTTGACTACCCATGCATATAAAAGGGCAACAGGCACAGCAACAAATGTTTGACTACCCATGCATATAAAGGGCAACAGGCATAGCAACAAATATTTGCTACCCATGCATATATAAGGCAACCCGCACACCTAAATAATACCCTCAAGTTCTCAATGTCAAATTTGGATTATTATCAAATTCACAAAAATGCATTTCCACTGGAAGGATATCATAAGGCAGAGGCAACAAACAAACTGAAATGAATTGTTTGATAAAAGGGAAACAAGAAAGAGTAGGTCATTGCTTTTACCACTCACCCAAGAATGAAATGGTTCATTCCAAACTCCGTCATCCTCATATCTGCCATGATATTGTCCTTTTGATACTCTATGGCTGGAGCCTTTAAAAAATTTGCTCAGCCAACCCATTATGTATGCTAACTTAACATTCCTGTTGTAAATTATGGCTGCGTATTATAAACCTAATTAGCATAATATTACATAAGCTGGCCGAAAAGGTCAGAAGCATAAACTATTCAGGAAACAGTTAACAATTTGATTTTAATCTTTGTAAAAGGAACTCATAATCAGAAGCATGTGATAAGTACATGTTATAATCTTTAAGTACTTCAAAAATGTAAGAAATTATTTGTTGATCACTATAGAACAAACTTGAGAAAATGTCATGGTTTAAGTGGACAAAAATTGTATAGTGAAAGCTAGATCATAAAAGTGAACATAGATTAGAATACATAATGCTACTATCAAAGCAAAATCAGTTAACAAGAAAATTATTCAAACATTTGTCCTGCAGCTCCTGTTTATGATTTTTAGTCTATTATCAAATTTTTCAAAATTTTTGTGGGGTGAAAAGACCCACATTGTATAATCTGGTACTACACTTGCATGTTTTAAAGAAACAATGGATAATGTTCATCAGAGTGATGAGGGTATGGACTATGGAGGCCTGATAATTTTATTAATAGCAATGGAATTGTATAAGAATTTCATAGCAGACAACTATTAGAAAATTTCATAGGTTGCCTATTTTGCCAATATGATCAGATTGTGCAGAACATAGTCAATTTCCCGGCTGAAAAATGAAATATATCAAATGGTGCAGGAACAACAATAATTTTTTTTTGTGCGCGCTGATTGCAATCTTGTCAACCATTTGTGATTAACTGACTCTAGATAATAACACTTAAACAGGGACCTATGCCTCCTTAGGGTTGAGAACTAACCATTGTTTCAAAGAGTTTAGATTTAGGAAATTACACTTCTCCTTAGGGTCATCGTACATGTGATTTTGGGCCTAGGTTATGATATGATATTAAAATAAAATCTACAAGCAGTGTGTAGGCTATGCTAGAAGGTACACTGACATTACAGTAAGTCCATATGACACAGACAAGCAAGCTAAAAGGAAAGCCCTACTTTCAACCCTACATGAACAATAGTGTTTATCAGATATGTGAAGTGCATGATTTTATATGGCTTGAATATTTGGGTTGGAAGTCTCCCAGCCCTATAACAAGTCATGAGCCTTACCTTTTTGTGGTCAGCTACACAAACATTATCTATCTTTTTGAACTTCATTTTGAGATTATCATTAATCGTACATTCAACACAAGCAATACGAATTGCCCCAAAGATTGCCAAGAAAGAACTGGTTTCTAAAAGGTAGCACCTAATTGTTCGCAGACATGGTGGGATCACATTGGAGGATGAACTTTGAGAGAAGCTCAGGGGAGCAGCAAGAAGATATATCAGAAAATAAATCTCTAGCCAGCAATGAAAATGTAAGTTTGAAAGGCAACGAATGGGTACAGGCATACAACTAACTCTTCTTCCTTTTGCCTCTTCCTCTAGTTCTTTTTCTTCCACCTGTGCTGCTTCTCTTTTTTTCCTCTTTTTCCTCCTCTTGCTAGTTGGTGTCAAAGGGCACCACCTTGTACCAATACATGGTACATCCATGGCACATAAATCATCTCAATCCAATCAAGTGTTGAAATGTGAGTATGATTCTGAGCTGTCTCTTGTAATGACAAACTTTAAATCATGTTAATTAAGTTTTTATCCTCACTACAATTCTAATCAATTCAGCTTGTCTAACTATAGAACCTAAGCATCATCAAGATGCCCATAAAATTTTATTCTGTTTCTGTCATTGTTAGTGAAGTTTCACCTAATTGCACCCAGATAATACTATCTTTTGACTTTGTCTTTTATAGTAACTTCAGTTACCCAGATAAACACTATGACATATGTTCAACTAACTTTTTTGCATGCGTGGTTCTTAATTATCTGAACTTTTAAGTTACTATACTAAGAATGACTGGTTGTCCCAAAATCTTATGAAAGTTTTCTTCTGACCCAATTTGAGCACCGCCCAATCAAATGTCTCCAAATTCCTTTTCATTCTATCACTCACTAAAATCAAATCCTTGGTTTGATATGGCATCACAGTTAATCTTACCAGATTTTATGAATGTAGCAAATAGAAATGGAGGCTTGATCTGAAGAAATATCAGCAAAGTGTTATCGACCCTAAAATTATATAAAAGAACCCATAACAAAACAACCAAGCAGAAGTTATAGCTTTCATTTGATAAAAATCCTCTTCGTATGCTTTATAGAAAGCAAGCACAGCAAGAAGAACAAATACACGAGGGCACTAGGTTCTTGCATGTCTAGCCTAGCATCTCCATTTCAGTAATACAGACAAAATAAATTAGAGAACCATAATGTCAAGTGAGAGCCAAGATGACATGCATTGTAAGTGACTTCTAAGAAAACAGATAAGAAACCATAATCTAGAAGCCTAGACATTTGACTCGCCCTTGCAAGTACTTGGTGCTAGAGAGACAATTGCTATGCCATAAATGATCTATGAGAATCAAATCATCTCTTCATCCTTTTCATCTTTCAGCATAAACTAGGATATTCCAGATTTAATCAACAATCATCATTGAAGTTGTCCTATAGGAGTAGCTAAATTTAGACGATTTCAAAGCCAACCCAAATTATGAAACAGTAAAGAAACAAACAAAATTAGAGAACATAGAAAAGGTGAAGTGAAAGTTGTCTGGTGTTATCAACGAGTCTTATGAGAAAGCATGCAGTATTAACGACAGACGAACAGGAGGGAAATGGACTTTTCAAGAAGGATTTTCTCATTGTCGTTCCCCGAGATCTAGACTACTAAAAGTTATTCGTAAATATCCAAATAACATATTCAGACAAGAATTGTAGTTGGAACCCTGTAGAACAATTTGTTTTTTAGGGAAGGCCACACGAAGTCGTGCCGCTTGGCACAAAAAAATTCAAATAAATAAATCTATTACAAATATCAACACAGGAAAAAAAAAAATAAGTACAATCATCGCTCATCGCATCATCATAGTTCCTTTCGCTGGGAGCATAAGCTGCGGACTGTCAAACAATATCTGGTTCTGGTGGTCTGGGCAGAAACCCTAACCGTTTCTAACGAAACTAGGGATCGCTACACACAGAAGAGAGGAAGGAATAGAAGGAGGAGTTGAGTGACGAAAGAATTTGTGGGCGGAAAAAACAAGAGGAGCAGGAGGAGGAGACAGATGAGGAGTATTTCGCAAAGATCGCCGGCGGAGCGGAGGAGGTGGCAGAAGAGCACGGCTTCCTCCGTCGCTTTCCGGGGCGGGACGGACGAAGGGAAGCGGACAGTTGGCGGAGTCAGTAGCACGGTCGGTCTAACGTCACGGGCTGGATAGCTGGTTAAGACACTCGCAGATGGAGGGCGTGGGTTCGAGGGTCGACAGTATGAACGAGGGGTGAAACCTCGGCTCACTCTCTCTCTCTCTCTAGCACGGTCGGTTCTAACGTGACCGTACGTGTGGCACCGGAACGGTTGGGAGAGACGGTGAAAAGGCGAGTGGTGGAGTTTGTGGACGATTTTGAATTCTCATAGTTGAAGCTAAACTGTAGATCTTCAAAAAATATAACGGCATTTTTTTGAACGGCACATGTGAAATTATAATTATTAAAAAACATTTTGAAGTTTGATTTTTACCAAAAGATATTAAAAATTATCTTCTTTCTCTTATACCCCTCTCGCCAATAACTTCCTTTCTCAATTAGTTCTCTAAGACATCCGAATCACTTTTTCAAAATTTTCATTTTAAAATAAGATAATGTAGTTTGGATGTCCCAGATATTCTCCTCTTTCTTCTTTCTCCCTCAGCGCAGGCAACCTACTTGTCATGCCGAAAAGTGATACCTGTGTGGGTGCCCTAGCTGTGTTATAGTCGCGAGCTCATCCCCTAATCCCTTCCTCCGAACCAAAACCCTAGGCAAGTCTGTTCGTGTGTCACTCAGGCGGCTTTAAGAATTTGCGTGAAAGTCCACACTGATCGGCAGTCTTTAGAGTAGAGGTTAGGGTTTCTGCACTGCTTTATTTTCATAATGGTGGAAAAAAATTTATGGGTGTTTCAGCCTCTTCTTCCTTAGAATTATCCACCTAGGTATGTTAACGAACTGATTCGGTCAAAACAACACTGTTTCTGAGCATATTTATAAAAAAATTCATTTTGATTTTGCAAATCTGAAAATATTTGGTTTGGTTCTTAATAAATTTGTAATGTTTACAACATGTAGGTTTCAAATAATTTTGGACAAAAATTACATTGATGTAGTGTTTTAGGTCACTTTAATAGTTTTTTTAAGCATTTCAAATTTTACATGGTCAACACATTGCGAAGATCAAAGAGTCTCCCTTTAGTGTTTTCTTGGACATACAAGAATTGCAGCATATCCGTGAAATTTTAGTCAATATATTTAAAAATTGGGATTCAACTTCGTAAGCTTTTAGATTCTCAAGTACATCTTTTAGTTATGAATTGTAAACACGAACTATATTAAGATAAAATAGGGATAAAGAGGGTCTGAAATGATTTCATTTCAGACCCATTTCAGTGATTTAATTTCAGGCCTACCGAGGCCTGAAATGATTTCATTTCAGGCCGTTGGTAGTCCTGAAATGATTTCATTTTAGGCCTACTAAGGGTCTGTAAGTTCAGGCCCATGTTAAGCTTGAAAATATTTCATTTTAGGGCACGTTGGGTCTGATATCAAATTATATCGGGTCTATCTTCTTGAAGATAACTAAATATTTTAAATATTTCAGGTATATCGTTAGCGTTCACCAGATGAGATGTTGCTTTGTTACTGTGTATAACAGACCGAAGTGTTTCGGTCCCTATTAATTCAACTAAAGCATCGAGGGACTTCTATCTTACTTACTTATCAAAAGAAAACAACCTACCAGAACAAGAATTGAGGAGTTACTTAAATATTATGTCAAAAGTGTTGAATCAGAAGATAATATTGTATTAGTGTGTAAATTCTACATTTTATATATATTTATTTGTGTTTATTTATGTCTAGTACATATTGTAGGATCAGTGCGGTCAATAGAGGGGGGGGTGAATATCGACTTGAAAAAATTCGTCAGTAAACTCGTCAGAAACCGTCTTTCTATCAGGGTTAGTACGTAGCGGAAATAATCGAATAAAAGAAAGACACAACACAAAAGACACGCGGGTTTTACTTGGTTCCCAACCCCCCAGGGTCAGTACGTCCAAGGCCTAAGCACTTAATCGTGAGTTCACTAATGGTCAATCAGGCGTAGATAAGAAGGTCATCCCAGGCGCCTAAGACCAATCAGGCGCCTGGGATGTTGGGCGCCTGACCCTTGTGGGGTGCTTGGGTTGCCAGGCGCCTGATTCAATTCAAGCGCCTGGGAACCCTTTTCCCAGGTCAGCTTGTTTTGTGTTATACTCTCCTATCTTGCCTCCAACTCCAGGTACCTGCAAGACAACAAACACAAAACAAACATACAAATAATCTTAGCCTTAATGAATAGTTCTGACTTTGGATTTCACCCGAAACCCTAGGTCGAACCGACGCCTAATGTTCCCTTTCCCGGGGAACGCGTCCTCACCTACTCCAGACTGGAGAAGTTGTGTTTGCCAACCGGAACCTCCGGTTGGACTTTCGCTTAGCCTCCGAGAACCCGAATCTCGAGACGTCCGACCTCGATCCGTCTCTACTTCTGTTCGCGATTCCCGCTCGACTAACGCTTTTGCCAACCGGGACCTCCGGCTGGACTTTTGCTCAGCCTCCAAGAACTCGGATCTCGAGACGTCCGACCTCGACCCATCTCTACTTCTGTCCGCCATCCTCGCTCGGCAAAAACTCCGTTGCCCGATCCCTGACCAGGACTTAGTGCTCAGTCCCCTGGACCAAGACTTCGTGCCCAGCTTCACTCACCAAGACTTAGTCCACCTAGCTTCACTCACTAGCTAGGACCAGCTTCACTCAGCAGGATTTACTTCACCTAGCTTCACTCACTAGGATTTCCTTCACCTAGCTTCCCTTGCTAGGACCCGGCTTCACTCACCGGGTTTCTTTCACCTAGCTTCCCTTGCTATGACCCGACTTCACTCACTAGGATTTCTTTCACTATAATCACTCCTTTGCTAGTCATCATGATCTTGACTAGACTTCCTTCAATCTTCAGTTAAATATAATTTCACACCTCAAGTCCGGTGTGGTTTAATCCCTTGGTCAAACTGACCAACCCTGGGTTGTATTCACTCCGTCAAATATCAGATCCTGTTTGGCTAACCTTTTGTCAACTTGATCAAACCTGGGTTTATCCTACCAAACATATGGTCCTGTCTGGTTTAACCCTTGATCACTTTGACTAACCCTTGCCTTGTCTAACATATATTGTTACTAACTTAAGTATATTGTTAAACATCGAAACCCTAGAGGATGACTGTTCATCACTGATGCATTTTGCACCAACAATCTCCCCCTTTTGATATTTGAAAATATCTTAAGTTAGATTGGGTCTTCTGGTTCTAAGTTTAACACATTGGAGAAATCGAAGAAAAATCTAACTTAAGCCCTCTCTCCCCCTTTGTCACACATCAAAAGAAAATAAACAAAAAATTTACACCAACAAAGAGAGAGAAAAAACTTAAGTCTTTCTTCCCCTTTTTAAGCTAGTCTCTCTCTCTTCTGTTTGAAAATACTATATATTTTGAAAAATGATTTAAAAATTACTATATATTAACTCACCCCCTTTTTTAAAAACTTAAGTACTTGTACCAAAAAAATATTCTAAATGACACTAAGTACTTTAATTTTAATATTGCATCAACAATGTGAAAAAATATACATTAAGACATTGAATTTTCCTAAGTCTGACACAATCCTAGGAATCTTGTTGACTACAAGAAAATTCCTATGTGTCTTAGGGATTTTTTATAAATATTTTCAATGAAATCTAGTTTTGAAAAATAGTAATTTTCTTGATTTGGCTTCTTTTCCATTCTGACACAATCCTACAAAATTTGTTAACTACAAGGAAAATTTTCCTAAGTGTCTTAGAAATTTTTCCAAACTCAAGATAAAGCATTTTCGAAAATTTTCAAAAGTATTTTAAAAAAGATTTTCAGGATGAGTTTTGAAAAGAGAATATTATGATTTTGAAAAGATAGTGTCTGAAAACATAATATTTTTTAAACTTTTAATAGTTCTTTTAATTTGACCTCCCCCTAAACTTGACACAGTCCTAGGAAGCTTGTTGACTACAAATGATCTTCCTCTGAGTCTTAGGGTTTGATTCAAACAAAAAGAGTTTAAAAACACTAATAAGTATTTTGTAATAATAATATATCAATTTTCTTTGACTTGGACTCCCCCTAAATCTGACACACTCTTAGGAATTCTTGTAGATCTTAAGAAATCTTCCTATGTGTCTTTAGAGTTTATCCAAATAAAAAAAAACAATTAAAGTAATTTTTGAAAGAATATGATAATTTTCAAGGAAATAATTTTTGAAAAATATTTAAAGGATATAATGAGTTTTTGAAAAATATTTTTAGAAAACGCATTTTGAAATGATGATGATTTTTAAAGCACAAACCATTTTTGAAAGATATGACTTTTTGAAAAGAGTAATTTTGAAAAATAATTTTTAAAGGAACATAAAAAAAAACTACCCCTGAACCTGATGTTGGGGCAATCGACCCTGAGATGATCTGGAGGATCATGATATTTTGATGAGTGGACAATATGGTTAAGTTAGGGTTTGTGTTGTTCTCACATGTGTACAAGAGTGTGCAGGTGTACAGGTACGCATGGACTTGGTTGACGTCTTCAGGTGAAGGATGACATGGAGGTAAGCTGGAGGCTTACGTGCACATCTGAGGGACCATTGGATAGCAGGGATGATGAGCCGAGGGACGCAGACTTCAAGGCGTACGTGAAGGGTGGCATGGAGGCAAGCTGGAGGCTTGCGTGCGCATCCGAGGGACGAGGGCCGAAATGAAGAGGGCGTGAAGGCAACAGTCAAGGCTGCTGGTGAAGAGTCAACTGAGTGGTGAGGGTCTGAGTATGTGAGCTTATACTCAGGGGTTAAGCTGGGAGGGTTTGAGTGCGAGAGAGACGTGTACTCGGGAGTGAAACCCTAAGCTTAGGTGTGTACCAGTCGACTGGCCCATGGGCAGTCGACTGGTGGTGACTAGAACAACCTGGCAGATTTGAACGTTGTACTGTAACGGTCAAATCTGAGTGGGACCAGTCGACTGCCCCAGGGGCAGTCGACTGGTAGCGGCTGTTTTCATATTCGAGCCCTATTTAAAGGAGCTCGTTTCCTACTATCTTCTTGGACGAAACTTGCTTGGGTAAAGTAAGTTAGTAGTCTACTGTGATCAGAGAGCGTTCAAGGTGTTATGGCGAGGTTTCTCCACCCACAAGGAGCGACAGATATAACCGGAGGTTATCCGGGGGTTGATCCACCGACGGATTCTTGGATTAGTCACCCGACCGGGGTGGATACCAAGTAAATCGAGGTGTTAGTAGTGTTTTATTTCTTATTTACTTTACATATTATTGTTTCCGCTGTGCTAACAACTTTGTAGAGATCAAAACGACGAAGAAGTGCTATTCACCCCCCTCTAGCACACCATAAACGATCCTTCAGTTGGTATCAGAACAAGGACCGCTCTTGATCGGACTAACCGCCAAGGGAGCACTTGCTAGAGGATAAGGGCCATGGAAAACAAGTTGGGTGACGATATCAACTCACCACCATCATATGAGCATGAAAATTTTGACTATTGGAGAGATAGAATGAAGATGTGGCTCGAGATGGATTGGGAGTGTAGAATGACCATTGAAGACTCATTCGAAATCCCCAAGGGCAAGCATGGCAAAAGGCTTCGCCCTAGATATTGGACAAGTGAACAACAAGAACAAGCTAGGGCCAACGAGAAGGTAATAAATATTTTGACTAATATGTTGCCTAACTATCTTTTGAGTGATATAGGGAAATATTCAAATGCATGCGAATTGTGGAATAAGTTGGAAGAAATTCATAAGAACCCTACATCAACTCAAAGAGTGGAAGAGTTTGAGGAAATCGACTCAAGTATTAAAGAAGATGAAAAAGAAGTTGAATTGTCAAGAAAAGTGGAAGAAGTAAGTGGAGAAGCACAGATTCCATTCGAAGAAGAAGAAGAAATGACAACTTCAAGTATTGAGGGGGAGGAGAGACCCTCATCCTCACAAGGGCAAGAGATGACTTCCACCTCCATCAAAGTTATGTCAAGAGAGCATATTATATGCTTTGGTTGTAATAAAAAGGGGCACTACAAGAACAAGTGTCCACTAGGTAAAAAGGAGGTAATTCCTAAGCCCAAATCTATTCAATTTAAATCTAATATGGGTTGTAAGAATGAGGAAGTTCAAAACAAAAGAAAGAGGATTCGGTGTTTCACATGCGGGGAGCTCGGGCATTATCATACAAAATGTCCAAGAAGTAAAGAGCTCAAGAAGATGGAGCACCTTAGGAAATGGGAGAAAGAAGAAAGAAAGAGGAGCACTCATCAAGGGGGAGCGCCAAGGGTAAGGAAGGTACCCCCTAACTCTACTCATGCTTCAAGATCTTTCATGAATGCTCAAAATGTTTGTATAAATGATAGAATTGGTAATAATTGTGTGTCCATGCGTGTTTTTGGTTTTAAATATCATGATAAGAGTAGAAGCAATCTTGTATGCGAAAACACCAATAATTCTATGTTTCATGATAAATCTAGGAACTCTAGGAATAAGGACCAAGGCATAAGCTCTAAGAAAGGAAGAAATATGCTTAGAAAAATAGGTAGACCTAGAAATGATCAAATTAGGTCTAGTGATCCTAAGGTTAGGAGTTTGGAAAAGGAGAATCAAGTTCTAAAAGCCAAACTTGATAAATTGGAGAAGAACCTGGATAGACTCATTAGGGGATCCAAGGAACCAAGAGGGATACAAAATGATCAAGCTCTTAGAAATGGTAGGCTGGGTTTAGGATACCATTCTAGGAGGGCTAATGTCAATAAGGTATCATATTCAAGGATGTCTTACAACTATGGTAGAGAAAAAGTCAAAATGGCAAAGAAAAGTCATTTGAGGGAAAAGAAAAGAAATTGATCAAGAAAAAGGTCTACAGGGTTAAGAGAGTGATAATGGAAGGTAAAGAAGCACCGGAGGAGCACCGGTGTGGTCTTGCCTTTGTAGGAGAGTTACCTAAGGAAGTAACTAGGGCTAGGAGCTCAAGGGAGAGTTCTGGAAGTCAAAATGGGTTCCATGGTCAATGGATCTCAGGTGGTTTCCTTCTAGGGGATTGAAAAGAACCATAGAGTGTGCCCAGAGGTTTAAAAGGCTAAGGGTAGTCTTAATCCTAGAGAATTGGCACACTAAAAGGAAAATTATAGGGAAAAAGGTGAAATTGGGGTTTTGATTGAGAAAAATCGATTTTAATGCCTAAATACCATATAACTCGATGCTAAGGATTGATTATGAATAAGTATGAGAGAAAGCATCGAGGTGAGGTCCGAATTAGAACTTTTGGGAAAGGGTTTCATGATACATTCTAGAGAAATTCAAAATTTGTACCAATCGTGGGATTTGGGATGACTTTGACTGAAATTATATTTTTCCCAAGTAAATATAGGATCCACAAATATCCCCACAAGATTTCAGAATATTTGGAAATTTGTGGAATTAGTTAGGCATTTCTGAAATTCGGACTGAAAAACTGAAATTCAGAACATCAGACACCAGTCGACTGGCTGGAGGCCAGTCGACTGGCAAAACCCACAGAATGTAATTACACTCTGGCCCAGTCGACTGGCCCAGGGGCAGTCGACTGGTTCGCGGGTTTTATAAAAGGAAAGGGCGCGCCGGGAAAGCCAAACCTAGGGTTTTGGCTGCTTATTCCCGACGATTTTCTCTTCCTCTCAACTCCCTTTGCGTCCTAAGTCCGCTTCAAGCCCTAAAATCAGTCCCTAAGGCCTCCTCTAACTCCGATCTACTTCTAGGGTTGGTGGAAAACCTCTTTTCTCAAGCCATTCTCTCAAAACCGAAAAACATGAAAAGAGCAGTCAAGAGGTATGATGATTTAAGGTTCATTTCTCCATTTAGACTTTGCATTGATACTAATATGATGTTTTGCGTATGTTTTCTTTGGTATTTTCTCTTTATGGGGGGTTATCTTGGTATGCATGCATGTGTTTGGTATATTAGGGTTGTGTCTAAGAGGTCTAGGGGTGAGGGTTCATCCCGACCAGGTCCCCAAGCTCCAGAGGAGTCAATATTTAGGAGCCGGGAGTGCAAGAAGAGGTTCGAGGAGAATGAGTTTGTTGTGTTGCCTTGTCGGTATCATAAAAAATCCTATTTTGAGGATAAAGCGCCACAAATTATTGAGATGGTGACTCACTTTGGCATAGAACAATTGGTTTATTGCCAACATGACATTAACACTGATCTATGCAAGGAGTTCTATGCAAATTTAACTTGTATTGATTCAGACAATAATATTTATGAATCAAGAGTAGCCGGCATTACCATTCCTTTCACACCCATGATTTTAGCCAGTTTCTTAGAGTGTCGGGCGTCAAACAATGTCAACACCTATTTTCCAAATGTCATTGAGCCGCTTGAGTTTGAAAACATTACCATTGATCAGATTCATCTGCACTATTTTAGAAGACATAGACATGAATCTGAGCGTACCTTTGATGCAAAGCCCATGCGTCCATTTAGCCATGTTCTGTATAAGATTGTTGTAGAGTGTATTCTACCCATTGTCACTAAGGGGAGAGCAAGGATTCGACTGCCTCACTTAGTGATGATGTATGCTCTTGAGAGACGATTGGACATAGATGTGTCATTGCATGTGTTTGCCTCCATTTGTCATTTTTTCCAGAGTGTCAATGGGAAAATTTATATGTCCTTTTGCCATATGTTGACTGAGTTCTTCCAGCTACGATTTGTCATTCGTGTCACCAGTGGTCAGGTCAAACACCTGCCCAAGGAGTATGATCAAATTGGCACCCGCCAATTATCCTTGGCAGGGATTGAGTTTAGACATGGGGCATTTGCTTGGAGGGAGCGCCCAGAGGCCGCTGATGCAGATGAGGAGCCCGCCGAGCTGGTCACACGCGCAGAGTTTACTCAGCTCCAGGCGGATGTTCATGGGCTCCGTGAGTCTGTTGACACCATCTAGGGGGTGTTCAGAGTCTCCAGCAGGGCCAGACAGCGACTCAAAGGGAGGTGCAGGGCCTCACAGAGTTTTGCCAGGGATTCATGACCAGGCAGGAGACCATGTATGAGATGCTGCAGCGATGGGGTATAGCATATCAGGGTCCTCCTACTCCTCCTCCAGACGGTGACGACCACATGTACTTCTGACCAGTGGAAGCAGCTGTTGAGAGTGATTCCAGTGTTGAGAGTGTTTTGTCTTGATGTTTTCTTATACCTCTCAAACGCTTTATATTCTGATGTCTGTATTTGGATGTTTTCCGGGCTTTATGGGTTGGTCCTAGACATTATTTTAGGCCATATTTCATGGCTATGCCTATGTTTAATGCATGAACCATCTATGGATTACTTCATTGTGTAAATTTATGGCATGTGACTTATTTCATTAGTTTCTATTTGGTTTTTGTATTTTTATCATGCTCAATGATGCTTTAAATATTGCTTGAATATCTCTAAGTGTTAATGGGTGGTTCTTTTATAATCATTATATATGTATTCATGATATGTTTGAAATTTTATAATGATTGCTATGTAATATGGTTTGGTTGAAAATCAAGAGGATATCATGTTTAGAAGAGATAATCATTAAAACATGAGGGGGAGCTCTTGTCAAAATGGATACATTTATATGAAAGATGGGGAGTTAGGAATCATTTTAAATGTCAATGGGAGTTGATAGAAAGTGCAAAGTATAGGATATCATGAGTAGAGGTCAACCTTGATACAAAGTTTACATAATTTGAGAACTTTAGAGTTTGTACCAAAAGTCAAGCACGGTTAATGTTTTTCATGAACCATATTTTTCTAAGGTAGGGAATACCTTAACAACTGTGTTTGCAAAGTTTCACATTTTTCCAGATTTTCTGAAATTTTTTATTAGTTTCTGAATTTCTACAAGGACCTCTACCTAAGTGTCTTAAGGGACTTTAGTGTTGACCTAAAAGATTTGTGTCTAAGTGTGTAGGTCAAACAATTTTCGAAAAGATATAAATTTTTGAAAAAGTATTTTATAGATAAGCAATCAAGCAAGCATGAAATTTATTAAAACATTATTATGTTTAAATATTATTTTAAAAATAGATTTTTAAGAAAATATCCTAAAGATTTTGAAAACATTTTCAAAAGCATTTATCAATTAATTAGTCCTTAACATCTCACCCATTCTAAGTGTCACAATACAAGCGAGCACGGTTGCCTTATGAGTGTGTTGTGAGATGCTTGAATAATTTTTCTCAATTTAATTTATAGATTGCTTGACCTTGAGTTAGATTCGAATTTAATCAACTAGTAGCTTAAAAGAATTTTTCAATAATTGGCTTCCAGGTCTTGGCGAGGCACAGAGACCTTCTTTGGCCGTAGCCTTATTGGATCATCAACCCTTTCCTTAGACAAAGCTTTTTAAAGAAAGAATGCTTATAAATCACTTTTTGGAAAACTCTGGTCTAACTAGTCTAGGATATGGCAAGGTAGCTTCGGCTAGTTTTCTAATGTATTATCATCTCGCCCCACCTTGGTACTAGGTTAGGCAAGTATCAACCAACCTTTTCCTATCTATCCATTCCAAATTATGCAAAAAAGTAAACATAAATGACATGACAAATATTTAAGGAAAAATAAGCAGATGCATGTACATGACATTTATGCATGAGTCAATCAAGTCAAAATATTTTATTGGGTTTCTAATAATGTACCAAATTCACGATTTGATACAGACCGTGTGAACTCGCGAATATGTCAACCCACTTTGATATATTTGTTGTTATTTAGTTGAAGGTTTCAGTTGCGTAGAGTTTTATTTAGTTTCATAATTGAAGGTAATTAATTGAATTTTAGTTCGTGAATTTTGTTGAATTAAGGATTGAATTGTTAATTAAGATTTAAGAATTAATTATGATTTTAAGTTGTTAAGTATTAATTAGTTAAGAATTAATTAAAGTTAAGATATTTAAAAATTATTTAAGGTTTAAATTAGTTTAACAATTAAATAAGGTTAAATCATTTAGGAATTAATTAAGGTTTAATTATTTAAGAATTAATTAAGGTTTAATTATTTAAAATTATTAAGATTAAAATTATTAAGAATTAATTAAGATTAAAATTATTAAGTATTAATTAGGATTAAAATTATTAAGTATTAAATAGGATTAAAATTATTAGGATTAAAATTATTAAGTATTAATTAGGATTAAAATTATTAAGAATTAAGTTTGAATTTAATTAAGATTAGAGTTTGTTAAAATTTGAATAATGATTTTGGGTTTAATTGTATTATTTCCATTAATTCAAAAAATCTAATTCACCTACTATTTCTTTTATTTTTAAGTTCTTAATTTTATTTGATACTTTTGTTTTATTTGAATTCGTGTAAGCCTTTTTAAATATAACTTCAGAATCATATTCTTGTTCATCTTCATGGTTAAATTCAGAATCTAAAGTTGTATCATTAACTTTATAGTAGGTAGAATAATTTTCAGGACTATTAATTAAAGTTGTATTACTATATTCAAAACCAGTAGAATTGTTAATTAAGGGTAAACTATTATCCTCAATATTATTTTCAGAAATGGATTAAACATTAATTTCAGATAGATTATAATTATCAACAATAATTTCATCATTATCCTCAAAATTATCAGAATTATCAGTAATATTATTGTCTTTAACATTTTCATAATTATGAGTAATGTTATTATCCTTAGCATTTTCAGAATTATCAGTAATATTATTATCTTTAACATTTTCAGAATTATCAGTAACATTATTATTATCAATATCAACATTATCAGATAAAATATTAGAATTAATTCTAAAAATTATTGCATTAATATTGTGGATTAATGAGTTGATATATGGTATTTTACTATTATCAATGTTGAGTCCATTATTAACTAATTTAGCATGCAATACATTAAGTTGACTATTCAAAAAAATCTAATTTATTGGAAAACTTAAAAGTGCTATCTAAATTATTAGCATGCTGGTGTAACTGTGCAGGAATTTGAAAATTATTGCGTAAATTAATTTTTCATACCTTGGTCGGACACTGGTTCTTGTAGTGTCCGTGCTTTTGACATTTGAAGCATCGGATATGGTTCTTGTACCTCCGGACTCCTGGCGCGGGTACCTCCTTTGCCGCTGGTGGTGACGAACGATTCTTACAAGTAGGACACTGGTTTTTATAGTGTCCTCTCTCCCTGCACTTGAAACAAATAATATGAAACTTAAAAATCGACATAATTGAAATAATACCTATATTCACCCTTGCTCCCCCTCAATTCCAGGCGTCTTGCTCCTTCGGTTGTTAGTCTGGTGAAGAGCTTCCATGCTCTGATACCACTTGTAGGATCGGTGTCGGTCGATAGAGGAGGGGGGGGGGTGAATATCGACTTGAAAAAATTCATCGATAAACTCGTCGAAAATTGTCTTTCTATCAGGGTTAGTACGCAGCGGAAATAATCGAATAAAAGAAAGACACAACATAAAAGACACGCGGGTTTTACTTGGTTCCCAACCCCCCAGGGTCAGTACGTCCAAGGCCTAAACATTCAATCGTGAGTCCACTAATGGTCTCCTTTCCGGACTTTCCGGAGGCAGAGAAACCCGTCTTACAGTTCAAGTTTACAATCAAAGAATAAATGAATTCAATACTTAAATAAAAGCAAACCAAACAAAGCAGTGAAGATCCGGCCAATCCGGAAGTCCGAAGTGCCGCGCACTTCGTCCTGGAGCCTCCTTGGTCGCAGAGCTTCGTTTTGAGCACTTTTGTTTCACACGAACTGCTTTAGCTGATGTGAAAATTTATGTTTTGCAATGAGGGGTCGAACCCCTTTATATAGCAGTTTCAGGGGCGCCTGTGATGTCTTGGCCGCCTGCCACGTGTCGATCAAACTCCATCTTTGCACCGAACTCGCAGCGTAGATAAGAAGGTCATCCCAGGCGCCTGGGATGTTGGGCGCCTGACCCTTGTGGGGCGCTTGGGTTGCCAGGCGCTTGATTCAATTCAGGCGCCTGGGAACCCTTTTCCCAGGTCAGCTTGTTTTGTGTTCTGCTCTCCTATCTTGTCTCCAACTCCAGGTACCTGCAAGACACTAAACATAAAACAAACATACAAATAATCTTAGCCTTAATGATTGGTTCTGACTTTGGATTTCACCCGAAACCCTAGGTCGAACCGACGCCTAATGTTCCCTTTCCCGGGGAACGCGTTCTCACCTACTCCACACTGGAGAAGTTGTGTTTGTCAACCGGAACCTCCGGTTAGACTTTCGCTTAGCCTCCGAGAACCCGAATCTCGAGACGTCCGACCTCGACCCGTCTCTACTTCTGTTTGTGATTCCCGCTCGACTAACGCTTTTGCCAACCGGGACCTCCGGCTGGACTTTTGCTCAGCCTCCGAGAACTCGGATCTCGAGACGTCCGACCTCGACCCGTCTCTACTTCTGTCCGACCTCGACCCGTCTCTATGATTTTGTTCATTAATTGTTTTTTTTTTTAATTTATGGATGTAGTTTGTGAAGAAGCATTTTATGACTTCAAAGAAGAAAAATTAAGATGAAGATGTGGCCTACCTGCTACATAAATTGGAAAACCTAAAGTAAGCTAGGACACATAGTTTATTTAATATATCTTTTTCTTTAATATATTATCTTATCGATTAACTATGCAAGTTGACAACTCAATTTATTTGGGAGAATGCACCCTTTGGTTTGAATATGCAATCATTCTTATCTATTCTAAATGGAGAGGTTTTTACAAAAAGCGAGGTAGTTGATGCCTATTGTAAAATTCTATTTAGGGGAGCATCTGCATGTGGTAGGTCATACAACAAGTCAATATATTGTTCAACTTTTTTCACAGTAAGGGATCTTAATGAATTTAGAATATATATTGTTGTAGAACTAATTTTATGATTTGGTTATTAATAATTTTGTCTGTGCATATTTTTAGTCATCAATAAGATCCTCAAAAAAGTTTGGCCTACAAGACATATATGCTAGATGAAGAGTTTAGATATATTTTAATACCTTTGTGCAATGATAATGCACACTTTTACTTGTTGTTGGTGGATACAAAATCAATGCTTTTCAATCATTTCAATTCTCTTGTTAGTGGTCGTAAATATAAATATGAATTTGACTCAGCGGTGAGCAACCATTATTCATTTCTATGTTAATCATTTAGTATAAAATCTCATTGATGGTGAATTTTAAATTCATGATCTTACTTATAGGTAAAAGATCTAAAATAATATACACGTGAGCAACTTGGGGCTATTTATCTATATCTAGAAAATCATCATCCCTTGGACCAATGAAGCTTCGTCAGAGTAAATTGTCCCCAACAAGAAGCTAGGTAAGTAAATGAGGATGAGCTTCAATTGAAAAGTAATTTATAAAATATATGAAAATTAAAATTGTTGATGTTATTTACAGCGTGGACTATGCCTTTTTTGTGATGTAATACATTTGATGTCTCCTATACGATAAGAAGATGAACTTCAAACAAGGAGACATGACAAAAATGAGATTTGATGTAACACTTTTATTTCTGAGGGACATGATAAATATCATCTCCTAGCTCAACTCTAGCTAATGATATCGAGGATTGAGAAATCCAAATATCAAAACTCCTATTGCAACAAATATTGAAATTATGAGTTGATGGTCTGCAAGGAATTGAATTTTGCTATGCATTGTGTAATTAGGGGCTTTCCAGATGTTGTCCGATAATACGATACATAATATAAGTCTGTGTTGATCATACCTGAGTATTTCAATAAAATAATATTTTGTCAAAACTTGTAGAATTATATAAAAGGTTATCCTATAAATAATAAATAATTAATAAATCATGATTAAATATTATAAAAAATATTTTTAAAATGAAAAAAAAATTGAGTCCATGTTGGGACAGGATTTAAGGCCCACGTTGGGCCTTAAATCCTATGATATCAAGCTCTCTACTAACCAAATAGGAATATTCTTTTCCAAATTATAAATAAATATGTATAATATAAAAATATAGATAAAGATTAAGAAATATATAAAGAGATAAAAAAACATGAAGATATAAATATCAAATATATAAACTATAAATAAATAATTAGTGGTTATAGATGTTAAATATAGGAAATAAACACTAGTGGAAAAAAGGCTTTTAACACCGGTTATTTTCGACTTTTAACACCGGTTCCGGAACCGGTGTTGATCCAGCCGGCATTGTAAGTATAGACTTTTAACACCGGTTAACAAACCGGTGTAATATATAGATTTAACACCGGTTAATAACCGTTGTTAAAAGTTCAATTATGAGGCGGGAAAGCCATTTTAGACACCGGTTATTTTAAATAACCGGCGTTCAAACATCATTTTTAACACCGGTTTTGGAAACAACCGTTGTTAAAACATCATTTTTAACACCGGTTCTGGAAACAACCGGTGTTAAAAATGATGTTTTAACACCGGTTCTAGAAACAACCGGTGTCAAGTCTTAATTTTTTATATAAATTTCATATTTATTTTTATTTATAATTTTTCTAGACATATAAAAGAACACAATAATATAATAGTTTATCCATAATCAATAACACACCATGAATTAAGTAAATGCAACATCCAATTAGTTTCAAAAACAAAACAATCCATGTATTTTACAACTATCCATTTTTCTTTCAACAAAAGCAAAATGTAAATCAAATAACACATTATACTCCTACTCGCTATGTGATTTTCCAAGCAAAGACAATGTAGAAGCTTGCCACACGAGTTTGCAAGTAAACGGTCTAGTCCAAGATCAAATAGTGAGGAGTACGTTGCAGAACTTCGACCAGCTTAGCATTCCATCTCTTATAAGCGTCTTGCATATTTCCATACAGTACTTGAGTCAAGCTTGAATTTCTTTTCATGCTTTGGCGTGCAGTGGCTACCAGTCGATTGCGAAGTAACTGTGAGAAAATTCCAATGAAAAAATATCAAATAATGCTACGGAGAGAGAAGCAATATAATCAATCATTCACAATTTGGAGCTTACTTGGTGTTTGTGGGTGGCCAAACTTTTCGTGTGCATTGGAGATTGTGGGATGACACCATTTGAAGGTGGAACTCCAATAAGACCACATAACAAGGTCTGGCCAGCAAAACCAAGTAAATGATTCAGGAGTCAGATGCCATTTGAGATTTAACCAAAGAACTAGCTAGAGGCAGATAGATTAAGGTATAGTACCAAGAATCCCAAAACCAATAAATCATAATGAATGATGGGGGCTTTCTCAGATTGAACTCCTTCTGTTGAGCAATCCTTTGGCCCCAGTAAGAACATGCAACAAATTACATGCTCCTGTATCTTGTTCACTGAACATCAAAAGCTATGTGCCTTGAGAAGCAAAATCTATCGCAAAGAACATGTTCTTCTATTTCATCCACTTTCAAACGTCTTAGGTTCACACATTTTACACAAGGACAAAAAAATATTTCAGTATTATCACGAGCATTTCTTTTAGCAAATTCTAAGAACTCTTTCACCCCATTCTCATACTCATCACTTGTGCGTAAAGCATTTATCCAACTACGATCCATATGTGCACGGACTGTTTGAGAAAGACATTAAAAGGAAGATTAAGAATCGAGTTATCAAAAGGAATATAAAAAAACATAAAAATCAAAATCAATGATTAGGAAGACTTAGCATTGGTACATAAATAGAAAAAAATTAAGTTATCAAAAAGAAAGTTCATCACAAGAAACTTGCAAATGTACTTAAGCAAGTGCCCTACCATGAGTTAAACTAAACATAGTAAGTAAGCACTACTAACACCTATGGAAAAGAAGTCACATAATCAAAATCATAAATACACATTATTAGGTTTTGTGATCAAACATTAGGATAAAAAAGTTTATGAATACCTAGTACGAATCACAAATGAAAAGACATTCAAGTAAAGATCAAGATGACTTCAATGATGCATAAATGAAGTTTATGAATACTAGTGCCTGGTCTTGTTATCACACCATTAGCTTTATTATAATCTTTTTGAAAAAAATAGTTACCATTTATAAAATCAGAAGATTTTGAAACATTGACAACTTTTCGACACTCAAATAGAATTGTATCAATAAGTTATGGAAATATAACTATTATTAGAGTCTCAAGCCGAGTTGGAAAAATGTTGGCAACCAACATAAAAAGTATCTTAACCTTATGAAGATGATCCCATGTAATTGCAACAAACATGACTTCTTATTCTAGTAATGTAGAGAATATTACGGTGCTATATTGTCATTACAAGTAATTAGACATGAGACCATCTAGATATTGTGCATATTTCCTAAAATAATTCAGCTAAGATAGTGAGGATCACACCATACAATTAAGAAAAGCTAATATATTCAGATTCTTTTTTTTCATAAATTTCCCTAAGAATGCAACCAAGATTAGCACAATCTCTATTTTGATTCAGATCTAATTTCTAGGAGTTTCTCAGTGATGTTAGTACCAATGACCATTTTCAAAACTACAAAGCATTAACCTCCTATACAAAATCTAGTATGCCTGCTAAGAATGCTATTAGGCCAGTCCTTGAAGCCCTTTAACAGTCCTTATTCGCAAAACCTTGAGAGCGAAATCGCAAAACCTTCAGAGCACCGTTCAACCCCTTTCGCAGCACCGTTCAACCCCCCCCCCACCCCCCCAATACTACTCGAACTTACAAAGTAGAATATACTTGCCTTCCCTTGTCGTCTCGAGCTCTCCTTCAGCCGGGGATGCAATCGTCTGCGCGCCTTCCTCCTCCTCTCCTCGTCTGCGCACCTTCTTCCTCCTCTCCTCGTCTGCGCGCCGTCTGCGCGCCTTCTTTCTCCTCTCCTCCTCTGCGCGCGCCTTCCGTGTGTCGCACACAGCCCGCTAGGGTTGCAAGAAACAAATTAAGCAGAGGAAATATATGACCGACCAAAAGTTAGACTATTATAATTGACATGTATGACTTAATTAAGAACAAGGCATGCGCGTGAAAAACATATGACCACGGTTATTTACAAAACCATAGTCAAATATATTTTTAACACCGGTTGTTAAAAGAACCGGTGTTAAAAGTATTTTAAAGTTCAAATAATTATAACATATGACCCCGGTTATTTATAAAACCGTAGTTAAATATATTTTTAACACCGGTTGTTAAAAGAACCGGTGTTAAAAGTATTTTAAAGTTCAAATAATTACAAAAATGCCACCGCCTTTTTTTTAACACCGGTTTTAATACAACCGGTGTTAAAAGCCGTTGTTAAAGGTCTTTTTTGTACTAGTGAAAAATAAAAGATATTAAAATAAAATTATAAATGTGGGAAAAAAACTAAGATGGATAATAAGATATAAAGATAAGATAATTAAGGTATAAAGAAAGAAATACAAAATATAAGTTTGGATACCACAAAAACCTATAATTGAACTTAAGATATAAAGAAAACACTAATATAAAGAAAGAAATATAAAATATGAATAAATACATACAGTTTATAGAGTAAAAATATAAGAAATAAATATAATTCAAATAAAAATAAATATTAAATATAAAAAATAATTAAGATAGATAATAAAATATAAAGATAAGCAAAATAAAGAGATAAGGATGAGAGATAAAAACAAGCCAACCGCTTCCAACTGATACTGCTTTCTACTATTCCAACTGATACGATATGAGAACATCATTGATATTCATTAGAACTAAGTTTAGAGACCACAAATATCATCTCCTAACTCAACTCTAACTAGTGATATCGAGTATTGAGAAATCCAAATATCCTAGGTCCATCTGTGGGTTTCCACCGAAATCCACTGATAGACCTACAAAACTCATATTGCAACAAATTCTGAAATTATGAGTTGATGGTATGCAAGGAATTGAATTTTACTATGCATTGTGTATTTAGGAGCTTTCCAGATGTTGTCTGATAATACGATACATTTAAACTTGTTTCAAGTTTAAACAAATGTAAGTCTGTGTTGATCTTACCTGAGTATTTCAATAAAATAATATTTTGTCAGGACTTATATAATTATATAAAAAATTATTATATAAATAATTAATTTAATAAATTATGATTAAATATTATTAGGGTTGTAATCGAACCGAGCCGAGCTGCATACCTGAGAGTTTGAGTTTGGTTCGTTTATTATCGAGCCGAACTCGAACTTAATTTATCGAATATAGTGATGGCTCGCAAGCATATTCGAGCCTAATTGAGCCCTAAACGAACTTACCACATATAAATTATTAATTAAATTATTCATCAATTTATTGAAAAAATAAATTATATATTCTAAAAAATATAAAATATTTACTAAAATCTATGATTTTATTCATACAAATGAGCTTTATTGGATATTTTATATTTATTAAATGCAAAAGTGTCAAAATTATATATTTAATATTAAATATTAATTTTATATTTTACGAACTAGCTCACGAGCTTATTAACGAGTCTGTTCACGAGTTAATACTGCTGAGTTTGAGTTTGGTTCGTTAATATTAATGAGCTTTATTAAACGAGCTCGAACAAACTTCTATCGAATCGAGCTCCGAATAGTTCATGAGCGGCTTGATTCATTTACAACCCTAAATATTATAAAAAAATATTTTAAAATGGAAAAAATATGAGTCCACGTTGGGATAGGATTTCAGGCCCTCTGCTAACCAAAATAGAAATATTCTTTTCCAAATTATAAATAAATATGTATCATATAAAAATATAGATAAAGATTAAGCAAATATATAAAGAGATAAAGAAAAAACATGAAGATATAAATATAAAATATATAAACTATAAATAAATAATTAGTGGTTATAGATGTTAAATAGAAGAATAACAATAAAAGATATTAAAATAAAATTATAAATGTAGAAAAAAACTAAGATAGATAATAAGATATAATGATAAGAAAATTAAGATACAAAGAAAATAGGCTATAAATAAAAAAATATAAAATATGAATAAATACATATAGTTTATAGAGTAAAAATTTAAGAAATAAATATAATTCAAATAAAAATAAAGTTTAAATATAAAAAATAATTAAGATAGTTAATAAAATATAAAGATAAGTAAAATAAATGGATAAGGATGAGAGATAAAAATAAGCCAACCGCTTCCAACTGATGCTGCATTGTTCTGTGTCAATTGATATGGTATGAGAATTTCATTGATATTCATTAGAACTAAGTTTAGACACCACAAATATCATCTCCTAGCTCAACTCTAACTGGTGATATCGAGTATTAAAAAATTCAAATATCCTAGGTTCATCAATGGGTTTCCACCGAAACTCACTGATGGACCTACAAAACTCCTATGGTAACCAATTCTAAAATTATGAGTTGATGGTCTACAAGGAATTGAATTTTGTTATGCATTGTGTATTTAGGGGCTTTCCAGATATTGTTCGATAATACGATACATTTAAACTTGTTTCAAGTTTAAACAAATGTAAGCCTGTGTTGATCATACCTGAGTATTTCAATAAAATAATATTTTGTCAAAACTTGTAGAATTATATAAAAGATTATCGTATAAAAATATTATCCTATAAATGATTAAATATTATAAAAAAATATTTTTCAAATGGAAAAAAATATGAGTCCACGTTGAGATAGGATTTCAGATCCTCTACTAACCAAAATAGGAATATTCTTTTCTAAATTATAAATAAATATGTATAATATAAGCATATAGATAAAGATTAAACAAATATCTGCTTGATAAAGAAAAAACATGAAGATATAAATATAAAATATATAAACTATAAATAAATAATTAGCGGTTATCGATGTCAAATATTAGAAATAAAATTAAAAAATATAAAAATATAATTATAAATGTGAACTTCATTGATATTCAATAGAACTAACTTTACATACCACAAATACCATCTCCTATTGAACAAATTCAAATATTATGAGTTGATTGTCTTCAAGGAATCGAATTTTACAAGGAGTCACGTTGGGCCTGAAATCCTCTAATTTCAGGTCCAACGTGAGCCTGAAATCCTCTTATTTTAGGCCTCTACTAACCAAAATCGAAAAATTCTTTTTTCATATTACTGATTGTATACACAACAATTATATATTGCAGATTACAGATTACACAACAACATGGATCGAAAGTAAGGTTCCATTGATTTCAAACAGATTGTATACAAAACAATTACAAATTACAATTACATACATTATAACTACAAATATACAATGTATACACAACAATTACAAATGCATTGTATCCACAAAAAATAATTACAGATTACACTTCCAGAATTTATCTGTCATAATTTTATATCCAACCTTAAATCGATAAGGTTTCATTTCGCTTTGGGTCAAATCAGTTGATCTCTGAAACACTAAACTTCTAGCATAGCGTATCATAAACAAAGTACAATCCACTCTAAAAAACCAATATTTAAATTGTGGTTAGCATATTATAGGAACCATCAAAGATTATGTTTTAATGAACCAAAAAAAGAATACTTACGATCTGCATTGGGTGGGGCCTTGTACTTCAATTTTATTATAGTCTTTCCTCGAGATAGAAGACAATCCTTTATTCCATCTGATGTAATATGACCAGTTCATATTCTTGAAAAATGCCACCTACACACAAATGACATTAGTAAAAAATACATACTGAAAACTACTTGTAATGATTTATATATAAAATATAAAACTTACAGTTTTCTCAAACTTAGCAGTGTAGCTTTCCATTGCGCCGAGAGAATTATAATGAAGTATATAACCTTCCTCTAGGTCTATCACCAAAAGATGTCAATGATCATTTGCATTATTTATAGGACAGATGATATATCTAATTGGCTTGTCTGTATCAGTTGTAATTATTTGTTCTAATGCTTCAGCGTGCATCACATCAAACATATCCTATGTTTTCAAAGAAAACTGTTAGTGGACTAAATCCTAGAAAAAAGCAACAAAATAAGGTGCTCATTTACTTACATCTAACCCCACCCAACAGAATATGATGGGGTGGTATGGTGAGTTAGAGGTTTTGGCCTCGTTTACTAAAATTATCCAGTATGTATTTATACAATCCCCATTGGTGTAGTCATTCTAATTAAATATAGCCAAAAAGATTACATATCTAATGAGAATGTATTGTTGGACCATATTAGATGTACCGAAAACCTACATAAACAAAAGATAAGAAACTTAATAACAAGGGATTTAGTAATTAAATATTATTATTGAATGGCAAGAATCATCATTGTTTTACATTATTATGCAATCATGATAGCAACTAACTCACTTTAATTTACTAAGCTTTACTAATGTTTTGCAATCTCAGCATCTTTATTCTTCTTAAAAAAGGCCTTGACATTCTTCAAGATTTTGTTTTTGACCTTTTGAATTGCTTTACCTTTATCTGCTTATTGATTGGAATTTGCGGTTTCAATCATTGATGGGGCAGGAGGTTCTTCATCTACATTCTTATCCTCATCCTCAACAATCTCTTTGCCTTTGTATTTGCCTTCATATGCTTGTTTTCTCTCAGTTCTCTTTCTTTTAGGCCCTTGTCCAAAATGTGTTGGTAGTGGCTCAACGTTAGCTGAGTCTTTGCTTTCCAATTATTTTTGGAGCATTTGGATTTTCTTCTCAACATTTTTTATGATTTTGTCTTTTGCAGATAATATTTTTTCCCAACCGCAACATCTCCACTCGATTGCTTCAGTGCCTCAAGAAGTTCTCTTATTTGAACATCTTTATCTTTAAGCTGGGAATCTTTCTTAGCAATTATTATTTCCTTTGATGTTAAGAGATGCACCTTCTCACTTATGGCCATTGCCATCTTATTTTTAATATCCTCTAAACCTTTAACAACAATAGATAATTGTTGTAGTAATATCTCAATTTGTTCTCCCTTTTCCATACACTGATTACAGTCTTCCATATCTATGGCCTGTAGGCTTCCTTCTGCTGCTTGCTGTGAAGATCCTTGGCCAAACTATTGGTGCAAGTTGCATCAATGATGTTCTCCTCTAAGTGTTTTAATGTTTGATAATAGACATAAGTCAGTGATACATTGAGCAGACAAATGGGAGCAAAGGAGGAGTAACCTAAGTGGAAGAAAAGTCCTAGTTAACCTAGGTACTAAGTCCTGGCAAAGGGCTGAGCACCGAAGACCTGCTCGGAAGGTGGGCACTAAGTCCTGGTCGAGGACTGGGCAAGAAGACCTGGCCGAGGGTTGGGCACCGAAGTCCTGGTTCGGGGAATTGGGCACGAAGACCTGGCTGAGGGTTGGGCACCTAAGTCCTGGACCTAGGGTTTGGGCACGAAGTCTTGGTCCGAGGGACTGAGCAACTTAGCTGAGCGATGACTAAGGACAGAAGTAGAGACGGGTCAGGGTCCGGGCGTCTCGAGGTCCGGAAGTATCGGAAGCTAAGCAAAAGTCCACCCAAAGGACTGGGTGGCAACCGTCTCCTGAAAGGAGTAGGTGAAAGGCGCGTTCTCGGGGATGGGAACTTGCGTCGGTTCGACCTAGGGTTTCGTGGAAATCCGAAGTCAGAACCAAGTCCTTAAGGTTAAGAATGTGTGTATATTTGCTTTGTATTTTTGTATCTTGCAGGTACCTAGAACGGAAGATAAAACAGGCAAATAACATACATTGAGGCTGGAATCCAGCCAAGCAGGGTGCCCGGGATGATGGGGGGCGCCCCCAGTCAAAGCCTAAAACCCAGTGTTGGGTTGAAAGGCATGAAGCCAGGCGCCCACATTGATGGGGGCGCCCGGGAGGTCCGGGGCGCCCGGGTTCAAAGCTGTTTTGCTACTACGAGTTCGAAGCAGGAGATTAGCTTTGACTGGGTTCAAGCTAGGCGCCCAGGAGGTCCGGGGTGCCCTGGTCAGAAGTTTTATCAGCCGCGGCGAGGTCGGCACTGGGATAAGATTTGACCGAGTTTATAGGGGTGCCCCCGACGTCCAGGGCGCCCCCAGGAGCACTATATAAGGGGCCTCGACCCCTCTGCTTCAA
Source organism: Boesenbergia rotunda (assembly GCA_024364735.1). NCBI lineage: Eukaryota > Viridiplantae > Streptophyta > Magnoliopsida > Zingiberales > Zingiberaceae > Boesenbergia > Boesenbergia rotunda. The sequence continues at coordinate 565,450 of JAGFNQ010004446.1, forward strand.
ACACAACTGCTGAAAGTGATTCTGAGCATTCTGACCGACGACAACACGCTAAAGATGAGGCTCTACGACCGGGAGGCTCCAGGAGGAAGTGCGCGGCACTTCGGAGGTCCAGATCGGCCGAGTTTCAAACCCTAGTTGTTCGGTTTGCATTTAATATTCTGTACTTACTTTGCTATACTTTTGTTTGTACTTATACACTATAAGACGGGTTTTCTCCGCCTCCGGAAATTTCGGAAAGGAGACCAATAGTAGACTCACGCTGAGAACATAGGCCTTGGACGTACTAACCCTGGGGGGTTGGGAACCAAGTAAATAAATTCCGTTGTGTCCTTGTGTTCTTTCTATTTTTATTTTCCGCTACACTAACACTCTGAGTCCAGTACGAACGAAAGTTTTACGAAAGTTTCTGAAGAATTTTAACGGTCGATATTCACCCCCCCCCCTCTATCGACGGCACCAGTCCTACACAAACACCTCAAGTGCTTGAGTTGCAGTAGAGTAATGAGGTCCCAAATCCAGCTCTAATTCTGCCAGAACTAAATCAACAATAATTTTATCTAGACTCAGATGGTTTATCATCTTTTTCACAGTGTCAACATGATAGTTTGGCCAACTCCACTAAAGGATTCTTGGTAATCTATCAGGAGGATCTGGAGCAGCAATATTGATATGCTCACTCACCCATACCTACAACATGATTATATTGAGTAAATAATATCCATGAAAAAATATATGAGCAGCTATATGTACTCTAACTTACAACCAAAATATTTGAAAATCCCTTGAGCAAGGGGCCTTGGTCGTTTGCGTTGAATCATCTATTGTAGTTTTGGCCTCAACGTAACCTCCAACCCAATGACTTCCAACTGAGGAGACATGAAATTATACATGGTATTGCAGCAATTATACGTAGCTAGGTTGTCAAAATTATCTACGCAGTCAATCAGTGAGAGCACAGGAATTTTAACTACGCTGCTACTACCACAAAACAGAACAGTAGCAAAAAAATACAATAGATAAAACTGACAGTAGAGCTTGTCATTGGATCTTAACTTCATTATGAGTTTCTCCAAATGCTTAGCAAAACAACCAAACTCTTGTAAATACTGTTGGCTAAGTCAGACCTGGGTTTTGATAATGGCAAAGGGTTCAGAAGTTAAGATATTATTGTTGTCTAACTTGTTCACTGAGTGTGCAGGAAGAAGTCCTAGGTGCACTAGGCAAGAAGTCCTGGCAAACGGCTGGGCAAAGAAGTCCTGGTCAAGGACTGGGCAAGAAGACATGACCGGAAGTCGGGCAAAGAAGTCCTGGTCGAGGACTGGGCACGAAGTCCTGACGAGGGGCTGGGCACCGAAGACCTGACCGGAAGTCGGGCAAAGAAGTCCTGGTCGAGGACTGGGCACGAAGTCCTAGCAAGGGGCTGGCCACCGAAGACCTAACCAGAAGTTGCGCACGAAGACCTGGTCAGGATGATCGGGCAAAAGTCCAACCGGAGGAACCGGTTGGCAAAAGGTAAACTCTCCTGAGAGGAGTAGGTGAGGACGCGTTCCCCGTCGAGGGAACAGTAGGCGTTGGTTCGACCTAGGGTTCCATTTGGGAGACCCGAAGTCAGAACCAAGACAGCTACTGCTGTAATTATTGCTTATTATGTTTTTGGGACTAACCTAAGTTGCAGGGTCGAAGGACTGATCATCTGCAAGTGAAGGTGCTTCACTGGGCCTAGGCGCCCGAATAGAGACAGGAGCCCGAATGGGCTCAGGTGCCCGTAAGGATACAGGCGCCCAAGAGTGAAGGCAAAACCCAAAACATAGCTGCGAAGCCAATGAACCAAGGCGGATCAGGCGCCCGTGAGGTCACGGGTGCCCCCATCAGCTCAGGCGCCCAAGTGGAGAGGATAAGCGCTAACCGAGCCCGCGGATAAGGATTCACAGATCGGAGGGCACGTGTCAGGCGCCCCCAACCTATCAGGCGCCCGTTTGAGCACTATAAAAGGGGCTCGACCCCAAGGCTTCAACTGTTAGTGATATGAGAAAAGTGTCCTAAGGCAATCGCCTTATGATTGTAATCATTTATTTTAATAAATGAATATTCACTATTTGAGTATACATGTTTATGTGTTTGATTGAGATCTTAAACTCATTTACTAAATGTCCGCAATACAATTCACAGCATGAGAGAATTTGTGATGAATTCACAACTAGTGATTATCTCTACATGTGCAATTGTGAAGTATTGAAATTGTCCCTAGTCGATGAATTGATAAATACGGACACTATCAATTCTGTTGAGACTAGCATGGGTTATTCTCTAATCAACTGATTCTCACTGGCTGGTGACATTGGGATGTTCGGAGATAAACATGAATGCTAGTTAAGGGAACTAGTTCATTGGAGTGACTGGATGTAAAACTTCATATGGTAGTCTATATATAGATATGTCAATGAAGTTCTTACTGCAGCTTAAGTGCAATGTTCCTTTGACTTGCGGTGTTCAAGTCATCTTGGTCATGGAGACTTATACTTTGACATCTTAAGCAAGCATCTCCAAGGAGGTGTGGACCCAGGATGATTGGGTATAAGCCGAAGTGCCCAAAGATGTTTGAACAGCCTACAAAGGATTCATCACTCCTTGCGAGGAGATGTATACCCAAGGCCTATCGTCGAATTGTTACTCGAAGCCTCTGGCCAGAGCATGACATGTTCAGAGTATGAATCTCTTAAATACATGAGAGTAATTAGAATCCGTAGGACGAGAAAACGTTACTTGGGCTAGGTGTGACGTAGTCAGCCTAGTGGGGACTGACACATATAGACCATGTCCTGAACCAAGTGGGTATAAGATGGTGAAGGGAATGGGGCACGATTCATTATAGCTACTGAAGGGTTTCAGAATTGTTTCTAAGGTCAACCGTTGATCTTTCGATTAATTGGGAATCATGATGTATTACTAGGTGCCACTCATGATCGTTCTATAATTGATTAATTATAGACGGCCAACATAAATCGAAAGCTTATTTAGTCACACGCACTACGAGTAATCTGAGGGATTTAAAATGCGTTAAAAATTGGATTTTCGAATCATGAGAGATTAGGTTTGGTTAAGCCAAACGATAAGTCGAATCTGAGTTTTTCAGAGACGCATCGGAAGCGTAAAATGGCTAAGTCTTTTGAAGACTTAATAGATGAATTAAATGAGTTTAGTTTATTGGGGCATGGCTTGGATGGGTCTGCCAAAGAGGGTCTCCATCCTCTTTGCTTGGCCGGCCACAACAAAGGGAGAGAACCAAGTTTTTGGTTCAATTTATAAAATAAACCAAGTGTGGTTTGTTTTATAAAATTATGGATGATATAAATTTTTATATAATAAACCAAGGTTTGGTTTATTTTTCATGGGAATTAAAATGAACCATGGATTGGTTTATTTTATTTTATAAAATCAATCATGGATTGATTTACCATGATAAGAAAATTTATTCCATAAGAAAAAAGGAGACTTGGTCGGTTTTTATCATGAATTAAAATATGATAAAACTTGGCATGATGGAATAAGTCATAGAAAATTTATTCCATAAGAAAAAAGAGACTTGGCGGTTGAGAGACCACTATATAAAGGATCCAAGGCAAGGCTTGGAAATCAATCGAAGTATTCTTGCCTGGGCTCTCTCCCTCTCCTCCCTTCTTTCTCTTGGCCGGCCACAAGGCTCTTCTCCCTTCTTCTTGCCGTGAGCACAAGGAGAAGCACCGAGGCGACAAAGTTCTTCCGTTGGGACGATCTTCCTCTCCGGCCATTATCACCTTGGGATTGGACGCAAGTCATCTTCCTCCTTCTCGCCGGAATTGTGATTCCGGCCAACCTTGGTAGTGAGTTTTTCCGATGTAATTACTTCTCTCTTGGTTTTTCTTATCGCGTTCTTGGAGAATCTAGTAGTTCTCGAGAACACGAAACTCGTGGCTTTGTGAAGTCATCCTGATGATACTCGGTGTGGACGCGAATAGAGGCGGAGCTTCCGAGGGACGCTTACGGTTGGATCTCGTCCCTTCCTTCGAGTTACGCGAGGTATTAAGTAAATTAGTTTACGTTTTTGCAAAATTTTAAATATATGAGCATGTCTACACAAGATAAAGTTGCATGCTTAGATGTGTGGTTAAATAATTTGAGAAATTATTTATGCTAAACCTTCCTCTGCACGTAATTAATTTTAAAATTACGAACCCGCATCCATGTCAACATGCACCCGGTCCCAACATCAACAACACAATTTCTCAACGCTCCAAAGCTTTTCGTTCAAGCGCTACGCCCCGGCAAACTCCGACTTCGAGATCTCAGCGCCGACGACGACCCTCTGCACCGAAATACGATCTACATCGGGCGTCAGTAACGAAAAGTGTAGCATTTCAATTTTCTGAAATACTGTTGTACTTAAAATTGTAAATCTTTTTTTGCGCGATTATAGTATTGCCCAAAGTAAACGGTCAAGGACCGTGGGCCTTGGAGTAGGAGTCGACCGCGACTCCGAACCAAGAAAAAATCTACTTGTGTTTCTGTGTGACTTGTTTATCTCCGCTGCGTATTTACTCTTTCTTTAATCCGAAAAGTTTTAACGAATTCACCCCCCCCTCTATCGTTTTTCTCGATCCAACAAGTGATATCAGAGCGGGTGGCTCAAATTTGGTGCAACCACCAATTTGAGAGTTTTTCAAATTTTACGAAATTTTTAATTTCTTTTTCTTTCGAATTTTTCTCGTTAATCGAGGTTGGTGCAACACCACTCGGTCGCTTTTTCTCAATTATTTTATTCCCGCACTACTAATCCAAGACCAAGTCTTGGGACAGAATTTCTCTGTTTTTTTTTGGTATTTCAGAAATTTTAAATGGTCATGCAAGAGGGTTTCAGCACAGCCAGACCATCACTCTTCGGTGAAGAAGACTTCTCCTACTGGAAGAGTCGGATGGAAGTCCGCCTGAAAACTCAGGTGGATATGTGGATCATAATCCAATCTGGTTTGGAAATCCCCAAGAATGCTTAAGGAGTGGCACAACATTACTCAGAATGGGACGCCTCGCTGAAGAAGAAGATCGAGGCTGATGCAAAGGCAACCCAGACACTCCAATGCGGATTAACCAAAGAAGAACTGAACCGGGTGGGACCCTTCAACAGTGCGAAGGAACTCTGGAGTAAGTTGATTGAATTGCACGAAGGTACCTCCGACACCAGAATCAACAAAAGGGACCTACTGCTGAACAAATTGTACATAATCAAAATGAATGAAGGCGAGTCAGCAGCCCTGCTCCACGCCAGGATCCAGGAGCTGATGAACGACCTGCACACAATCGGTCACAAGGTAGAAAACCGTGACTTTATCAGGTATACCCTAAACGCTTTCCCAAGAAATACTCTGTGAGCATCTATGGTAGATGCTTACAAAGTTTCTAGGGATCTTTCTAAAATTAAATTAAATGAATTATTTTTAGAATTAGAATTACATGAGCAGACTAACTGCACTTTAGCCGAAAAAGGTATTGCTTTTCTTGCAGTAAAAACCCAAGGAAAGGTGGCCAAGAAAATGCCTCAACCTGCACCCGAGTCTGACTCAGACTCAGAAGACAGCGAAGGGGATCGACCCAAGCTGGTTCGGCTAGCCCGGGACTACTACAAGGAGCTGAAGCATTAGACCAACAGAAGAAAAGCCAGCCGAAAGAAGGAAGATCCAGCTGAACCCTCAACGTCTAAGACCAAATCAAGCGTAACCTGCTACAAATGCAACAAGAAGGGACACTACAAATCGGAGTGCCCTAATCTGAAAGAAGCCAAGAAGACTCGAAGGAAGAAGGCCCTTCAAGCCACGTGGGATGAGTCTTCCTCCGAAGAAGAAGAAGAGGCCCCACAATCAAACCTACTCGCCTTGACTGCTTCGGAAGACATCGACATCGGATCAGAATCGGAGCCGGACGACGGAAAGCTCACAATTTCGGAGGACAGCAAAATAACTGTAAGTGGTTATTCTAAAGTTGAATTATCAAAGTTAATTGCTTACCTATCTAGTAACTTGGCGAAAGCCAAAATCCGAGTCGAGTCCCTCCGAGAGGAAGTAAAACTCCTGAAAGAGGAAGCTGACTCTAGATCTTTGACCGAGATGGTTCAAGAAGGAACCTCTACTCAAGTTGAAAAGCTTGAGAAAGAGAACTCCTCCTTGAAAACTCAAGTCAAGGACCTTAGAGCAGCTTTAGAACGATTCACTTCGGGTTCCAAGGGTCTTGACATGATCCTTGGAAAACAGAAGTCGATTCTAAATCGATCCGGGTTAGGGTATCGAACCAAGTCTAGACAAAGGTCATACTATGCTGTATTGAACCAATCTAGGCCCAAGGTTCAGGCATGGGTACCCAAACTTTGCCTGAACAACCAAGCTGGACCAAACCAGTATTGGATCCCCAAGGATAAGATTCATATCTTGCCTAATCATTACCGTGGCTTTAGTCCAAGGGGAGCCAACTTAAAAAAATTTTTATAGTTAGATAAATTCTTTTCTCATTTTAAAATTGCATGCTTGCTTGTTTATTTATTTTCTATAAATTACCATGCTTAGACCTAGGACTGGTTAGATTAAGGGATAAAACGATTAACTGAAATTTGAATAACATAGTATTGAGTGGAGGTGAGATGATAGTACGTTAGGGAAGTCATTCTGGCGGAACTAGCCGAAGCTACCGATCCAAGACCCAAACTAGTTAGACCAAAATCTTTCAAGGAGTAACTTGAAAATGGATTTTCAATAAAAGGCTTTGTCAAGGAAAGGGTTGATGATCCAATAAGGCTACGGCCAAAGAAGGCCTAGTGCCTCGCCAAGACCTGGAAGCCGATTATTGAAAACCAAATTCACTTTACTATTGTAAGATTTGAATCTAACACAAATTTCAATTAATCTTAGATTCAACCACCTTTTAAAAATTAAAATTCAATTGAACTGGTTTTCAAAATTAATTCAACTTTTCAAAATTAATCATTTTTTTCAAAATAAAATCTTTACTTCTATTAAAACCTGTCTCACAAAACCCATAAGGTTAACATGATTGATAACTATAGATTAGGTGAGACAGACTAGGTTGTGAAAATCAATTTAGGCTATCCTTAATTCTAATTGGATCCAAATCATGAAATTCTTTATGTGTAGGAATATAAAGATTTGGACCAATGGATGTTGGATAGCGGATGCTCCAGACACATGACTGGAGACAAATTGAAATTCACCAAACTCAAGTTCAAGAACCTAGGCTCAGTAGCATTTGGCAATAATGCTACACTCAAAGTCATTGGGTCAGGTAATATTGAACTCAAATCTGATTTCGTAATTAAAAAGGTACTCTTGGTTGAGAACTTTAAATTTAATTTGCTTAATATAAGTCAATTATGTGATACTGGCTATGTAGTTACCTTTACCAACTCTGACTGCCTGATTAGAAATTTGCAAGACTCAGAAGTCATGCTTAAGGGCACTAGGAAAAATAACGTTTGCACTATAAACCTACCCTTAGTACCTAAATGGTTCATAACTCAGTTAGAAGAATCAAACCTCTGGTATAGGAGATTAGGTTACACTAATCTAAGATTAATTTCAAAAATCACCCAACTTGGTCTAATTAAAGGAATACCAAAAATTAAGAACCATGAAAACATGATATGTGAATCATGCAACCAAGGTAACAAACCAGGTCTAATCACAAACAAATTCAATCAGACCTAACTCAAACCACACTTGAGATCCTGCACCTTGACCTATTTGATTCACATGGAGCTAAGTCACTAAGCGGAAACTGGTACTACTTAGTAATTATCGATGATTACTCTAGGTTTACTTGGGTAAGGTTCCTAAAGACTAAGGATGAAACCCTAAACATGTTTATTGATTTTTGTAAGATAATTGAAAATCAAAATGATACCAAAATCAAAAGACTTAGGAGTGATCACGGGGGAGAGTTTGAGAATCAAAGGTTCGAGGAATTTTGTAGAATTAACGGGTACATTCACGAATTCTCATGTCCTAGAACCCCCAGCAAAATGGGATAGTAGAACGGAAAAATAGAACCCTACAGGAAGCCGCTAGGACTATGCTCAATGAATTCAATTAGCTAATCAATTTTGGGCAGAAGCAATTAGTACGACTTGCTATATCCAAAATAGGGTCTCAATCAACAAACGACATAATAAAACTCCCTATGAATTATATTATCATAGACTTCCAAACCTACACTACCTAAGGGTATTTGGGTGCAACATATCCTAAACACCAAGGACTACCTAGGGAAATTCCAGTCTAAGTCAACCCCTGGAATATTTTTAGGATATTCAACAACAAGTAGGGCCTATAGGGTATACAATAAACAAACTAACAAAATTGAAGAAACAACCAATTTAATATTTGATGAGGAAACTAATTCAAAATCTGATAATCCAAACCTGAATCCATCAAATATTGATCATGAAGATAATGAACAAATTATTGAACCATCAATTGAACCACTAGTTGAACCTCTAAATGAACTGACTATTGAACCAACTACTGAGTTAGTTGAACCAATAATTGAACCAAATACTGAACCGATGCCAGTATCCCAGTAGCCCCAGTAGCCAGACTTGAGTCTATTAGAATGTTGCTAGCCTTTGCAACCCATAAAGATTTAAACTCTACCAAATGGATGTAAAGTCAGCCTTTCTGAATGGGTTTATTAGAGAAAAAGTCTATGTAGGACAACCCCCCAGTTTTGAGGACTTAGAAAAACCTGACCACGTTTACAAACTCAATAAGGCACTGTATGGACTAAAACAAGCACCTAGGGTATGGTATGAACGCCTATCAACCTACCTCATTTCTAAGGAATTTAACCAAGGACAAATTGACTCAACTCTTTTTGTTAATACCTTAGAAAGAGACATTTTTATTGCCCAAATCTATGTTGACGATAAACTTTTGGATCCACCAACTCAAATTTTTTAAAAGAATTTATAAAAATAATGGAAAACGAATTCGAAATGAGCTTAGTTGGTGAGCTCAACTTCTTTTTAGGATTACAAATTAGGCAAACTAGGGATGAAATTATGTCCATCAATCCAAATATGTAAATTTAAAATGGATAATTCCAAAAGCATAAGTACCCCTATGGCCACAAATGTAAAAATAGATAGTGACCCTGATGGTAAACCTGTAGTGTAACGAACGGCCCCTCGACCCCTTGGGCGGCCCAACTGGCGGCCCATTTGGCGGCCCAACTGGCAGTCCCTTGGGCGCCCAACTGGAGACCCCATCATGTCGTCGACCGATGACCATTGGCCGTGCCGTTACTCACAAGTACTTTCCACCCCTGGCCAGTGGATTTTTGCCTTCCTCAGGATTCGAACTCTAGACCTCCAGGTTAAGTACTAAAGTTTATGAATCCTGATACCAATTGAGCTACAGCTCACTTGGTACCATGATTCATAAACTTTAGTACTTAGCCTGAAGGTCTAGAGTTCGAATCCTGGGGAAGACAAAAATCCACTGCCGGGAGTGGGAAGACCCATAGGGTCTCGGGCCTAGAGGGTTGCCTGCGGGGACCAGAGAGGTCGAGATCGCTACATGTAGACCTTAAACTATATCGAAGTATGATTGGTAGTCTACTTTACCTTACAGCCAGTAGACCTGATATCCTTTTCGTTGTAGGAATTGTTGGATCGAGAAAACACGATAGAGGGGGGGGTGAATATCGTGAAAACGTTTCGGATAGAATAAGAGAATGCGTAGCGGAAATTTAAACAAACACAACACAAGAACTCAAGCACTTTTACTTGGTTCGGAGTCGCGGTCGGCTCCTACTCCAAGGCCCATGGTCGTTGACCATTTACTGCGGGCAATTCTATATGTGCGTAAATGTTTACAGAGAAAAATGTTACAGTTGTAGTGCAGTAAATAAAAAATAGACTCTTCGTTACCGACGCCCGTTGTGGATCGTACTTCGGAGCAGAGGGTCGTCGTCGGTGCTTGAATCTCGAGATGAAAGGTTTTCGGAGCAGAGCGCTTGAGTCGAAGAGTGTAGAGGCGTTAGAAGAGTTGTTTTCTGAAGCCTTGGGGGTCGAACCCCTTTTATAGTGCACCTGGGGGCCCCTGGACGTTGGGGGTGCCCTCCACGTGGCTCTTGATCCGCAAACCCCCATCCGAAACTCGGTCAGCCCTTATCCCTCCAGGATCGGGCTCGGAGTTTGACGGGGGCGCCCGGGACACAGGGGGCGCCCTGCTTGACTTGTTCAACAGGCTTCTCGGCTTACTTGAATTCGATCGCTTCGTTGGCTTGGACCTAGGGCGCCCGAGGCATCCAGGGCGCCCGAGACCATGAGGGCGCCCAGGAGCTTGAGGGCACCTCGCCCAGTGAACTTCCGAAGAACTTCTTGCTCAACTGCTCGTTTGGCTTTGACCTTGGGCGCCCGGGACCTCCCGGGCGCCCAACCCAGCTGCTGCCCCTCTCCTTTTGGGCGTTCTGAGCTGCAGAAACTCGTTCCTTCGGTCCTGCATCCAGGGTTAGTACCAAAATAATAAATCAAGAATATTAGGTTTATACAGCCTTAGCTGTCTTGATTCTGACTTTGGGTCTCCCAAATGGAACCCTAGGTCGAACCGACGCCTACTGTTCCCTCGACGGGGAACGCGTCCTCACCTACTCCTCTCAGGAGAGTTTACCTTTTGCCAAGCAGCTCCTCTGGTTGGACTTTTGCCCAGCAGTCCTTCACCAGGTCTTCTGTACCAAGTAGTCCTTCGCCAGGTGCCTAGCAGCCCTTCGCCAGGTCTTAGATTCCTAGCAGTCTTCGCCAGGTGCCTAGCAGCCCTTCGCCAGGTCTTCGATTCCTGGCAGTCCTTCGCCAGGTCTTCCACTCCTAGCAGTCCTTCGCCAGGTGCCTAGCAATCCTTCGCCAAGTCTTCAACTCCTAGCAGCCCTTCGCTAGGTGCCTAGCAGTCCTTCGCTAGGACTTCTTTCTGCACACTTAGTAATATCGTTAGATCACAAACAGTACTTAACTTTGAATCCTTTGCCAATATCAAAACAAGGTTCGATATGGTGCTTCCTGCACCAACAGGAATGTGTGCTAGATATCAAACCTGTGCTAAGGAAACACACTTAACATCCCTAAAAAGAATACTTAAATACATTATGGGCACCCTAAATGTAGGGATTTGGTATCCTAGGACCTCAACTTTTGACCTGTCAGGATATTCGGATTCTAACTATGCTGGATGCAAACTAGATAGAAAAAGTACAAGTGGAAGTTGTCAACTTTTAAGAAATAATCTAGTCAGTTGGTGCAGTAGAAAGCAACACTACTTACTCTATCCACAACCGAAGCTGAGTATGTTGCTTTAGGAGAGTGTGTAGCACAACTCTTATGGATGATACACACTCTTAAGGACTTCCATCTTGATTATACCCAAACCCAAGTCTACATTGATAATATAAGTTTAATTAATCTAACTAAGAACTCAATCCAACACTCTAGAACTAAACATATAGAGGTTAAACATCACTTCGTAAGAGATCATGTAGACAGGGGTGAAATAGTCCTTAAGCATGTAGACTCAAAGTCAAACTTAGCTGATATCTTCACTAAACCCTTACCTGAGTCTGAGTTCAGCTCACTAAGAAGGCAGTTAGGGTTATACTGCTCTACTTATGTTTCTGTTCAAAAACTGTTTTGGTTCTTATTTAATTTGCAAAATCATTTTTTTAATTTTAAAATGATTTTCTGACTTAGTTTTTTTTTAACTTACCCCCTTCAAAACTAGGGCTTTTTCGCAAATGGACTTAGCTTAGGCCCTAACCCTAGAACTGCATGCACCTATAGATCTAGCAGCCAGCATCTCACAAGCACCTTAGGGTACTTTTGATTGATAACCTAGACTGGGTTGAGATGCTTAGGTATATGCCTTGATTCAAGATGCTTTAAGTCAGTGCATCTGCAGTAATTGGGGCAATAAATACCAATTAAATAGTAATTAGGTTAAGTGTCAAGCTTAGAAAATCTAACTTGATCAGATCACTTAACTTGACTAACCCTAGCGAAAGCTACTGTTTATAACAGTTAGTAAGTAGCTAACTGGGTTAGACAGGACCTGAAAGAGAAATTTTAAATTGATTTGGTCCAGTTTATATTTAGAATTGGTTCAATACAGCACCTTACTTTCCTTACTCATTTTTTTTGCTATATTTTTTTTGATATATGGCAAAGGGGGAGAGATTGGAAAGGAGAGAAAAGAAGGTTTTAAAATTTAATTTTTTTTTCAAAATTCAAAACTTTTATCTCCTTTTTCAAAAAGTAAAGTTCTCCAAGTACTTAAGTTCTTTTTTAAAAGTTAATTTCTGTTTTAAAACTCCTCTAAGTACTTAAGCTCTTTTTGAAAGTTAATTTCTGTTTGAAAATTCCACTAAGTACTTAAGCTCTTTTTGAAAGGTTGAAAATTTACTTAACTCGAAATTGTTTTCGAAAATATTCTAAGTACTTACTCTAAAATTTTCTATGTGTCAAAACTTCAAAATTCTCTTGAAAATTTTCTAAGTGGTAAAACTAAATGTGTTGAAAAATTTTCTAAGTGCCCAACTCAAAAATATTTTGGAAAATTTTTCTAATTTAAAAACCCTTTTTGAAAATTTTCTAAGTATTGAAAACCTGAAAAATCTTTTCAATTTTAGAAACAAAGATAAAGAAACATTTTCAAAAACCCCACGAATTTTTGAAAAACTCAGGGGGAGATTTCTTCCAAGGGGAGGAAATTAAATCTGGTACTTTACCTATTTGTTTAACTTAACTTTTTGAACCTGGTTGCTATAAATCAAAAAGGGGGAGATTGTTGGTGCAGGCATCACCTAAGTCAAACCTGGGTTTTGATAATGGCAAAGGGTTCAGAAGTTAAGATATTACTGTTGTCTAACTTGTTCACTGAGTGTGCAGGAAGAAGTCCTAGGTGCACTAGGCAAGAAGTCCTAGCAAACGGCTGGGCAAAGAAGTCCTGGTCAAGGATGGGGCAAGACGACCTGACCGGAAGTCAGGCAAAGAAGTCTTGGTCGAGGACTGGGCACGAAGTCCTGGCAAGGGGCTGGGCACCGAAGACCTGACCGGAAGTGCGGAAAGAACTGGTAAGGGGCTGGGCACCGAAGACCTGACCGAAAGTTGCGCACGAAGACCTGGTCAGGGGGATCGGGCAAAAGTCCAACCGGAGGAGCCGGTTGGCAAAAGGTAAACTCTCCTGAGAGGAGTAGGTGAGGATGTGTTCCCCGTCGAGGGAACAGTAGGAGTCGGTTCAACCTAGGGTTCCATTTGGGAGACCCGAAGTCAGAACCAAGATAGATACGGCTGTAATTATTGCTTATTATATTTTTGGGATTAACCTAAGTTGCAGGGTCGAAGTACTGATCGTCTGTAAGTGAAGGTGCTTCACTAGGCCTAGGCGCCCGAATGGAGACAGGCGCCCGTAAATATACAGGCGCCCAAGAGTGAAGGCAAAACCCAAAACATAGCTGCGAAGCCACTGAACCAAGGCGGATCAGGCGTCCATGAGGTCACGGGTGCCCCCATCAGCTCAGTGCCCAAGTGGAGAGGATAAGCGCTGACCAAGCCCGCGGATAAGGATTCGTAGATCAGAGGGCACGTGTCAGGCGCCCCCAACCTATCAGACACCCGTTTGAGCACTATAAAAGGGGCTCGACCCCAAGGCTTCAACAACACAATTTCTCAACGCTCCAAAGCTTTTCGTTCAAGCGCTACGCCCCGGCAAACTCCAACTTCAAGATCTCAGCGCCGACGCAGAGGATTTTATTTTTTTCTAGACTCAACTATCCTTTCTTACTTCGAGCAGCACCTTGCTGTGACGATGATTTTTTGGAGCGCCTTGCTTTGACGGTGATTTTTTGGAGCCATCCCGAACTTAGCAACCATAAAATAGCAATCACATACAAAAAAAAATAAACACTTAGATTCGTAGATAAAGGGTCTGCTCAGATTTGGTCAATCACTAAAGACTATCGCTAACTCTAGGTCAAAAACCATGTGTGAAATCAAAAACTAAATACCAAGGTACGTACAATCCCACTGGTTCGATGACGAGGACGCTAACCACACGGCTCCGATGGAGAAAACACAGTACCTTCAATTGCGAAGAAAACAGAAGGAAGAAGACGATTGCTAATCACAAGACTCCGAAGGACGCTATACACCTGGCTCAATGCTAGGTCTGATCTCCCTAAATTTCAAGCCCTACGTGGGCATGATTATTTAACTTTTGTCATTTTAAATTATTTTTATTTTCTCCAATTAAATTTAACTTTTTCATTTTTTATAAAGCTAAATATCTTTTATCTTTTTTATATTTAACTTTTTTATATTTATCTTTTTGTTATCTTATAAATCTATATTTTTGTTTTATGTTTAGTTATATCTTATTTCTTATATGTTTTATTTTTATTTTTATTTATTATGCATTTCTAATTTATACTATACTTTATTTTTCTTTATCTTAATTTTCTTATCTTTAGATCTTATTATCTATCTTAGTTTTTTTTCACATTTATATTTTTATTTCTTATATCTATTATTTTTGTTTATTATATTTTAAATCTATATTTTTATTTATATCTTATTTCTTATACCTCTTTATTTTGCATATCATTTTTATTTTATTATCTATCTTAATTATTTTTTACATTTAAAATTTATTTTTATTTGAATTATATTTATTTTTTTATATTTTTTACTCTATAAACTGTATGTATTTAATCATATTTTATATTTCTTTCTTTATAGTCGTGTTTTCTTTATATCTTAATTTTAACTATAGGTTTTTATGGTGTCCAAACTTATATTTTGTATTTCTTTCTTATACCTTAATTTTCTTATCTTTATATCTTACTTATGATCTATCATAGTTTTTTTCCACATTTATAATTTTATTTTAATATAATTTATTTTATTTCTTATATTTAACATCTATAACCACTAATTATTTATATTTTTATTTTGCCTATCTTAGTTATATATTTTATATTTATATCTTCATATTTTTTTTCTTTATCTCTTTATATATTTGCTTAATTTTTATCATATTTTTATATTATATATATTTATTTATAATTTAGAAAAGAATATTCCTATTTTGGTTAGCAGATGGCCTGAAATCCTATCCCAACGCGGACTCATATTTTTTTATTTTAAAAATATTTTTATAATATTTAATTATAATTTATTAAATTAATTATTTATAGGATAATCTTTTATATAATTCCACAAGTTCTGACAAAATATTAGTTTATTGAAATAGTTAGGTATGATCAACAGAGACTTACATTTGTTTAAACTTAAAACAAGTTTAAATATATCGTATTATCGGACAACATCTGGAAAGCCCCTAAATATACAATGCATAGCAAAATTCAATTACTTACAGATCATCAACTCATAATTTCAGAATTTGTTGCAATAGGAGTTTTGTAGGTCCATCAGTAGGTTTCGATGAAAACCCAGGACTTAGATATTTAGATTTCTCATTACACAATATCACTAGTTAGAGTTGAGATAGGAGATGGTATTTGTAGTCTCTAAACTTAGTTCTAATGAATATCAATAAAGTTCTTATACCGTATTAGTTGGCACAGAATAATGCAACATCAGTTAGAAATGGTTGACTTGTTTTTATCTCTCATCCTTATCACTTTATTTTACTTATATTTATATTTTATTAATTAACTTAATTATTTTTTACATTTAAAATTTATTTTTATTTGAATTATATTTATTTCTAATATTTTTACAAATTGTATGTATTTATTTATATTTTATATTTCTTTCTTTATAATCATGTTTTCTTTATATCTTAATTTCAATTATAGGTTTTTATGGTGTCTAACCTTATATTTTGTATTTCTTTCTTTATACTTTAATTTTCTTATCTTTATATCTTATTATCTATCTTAGTTTTTTCCACATTTAAAATTTTATTTTAATATCTTTTATTTTTATTTCTTATATTTACCATCTATAACCACTAATATTTATTTATAGTTTATATATTTTATATTTATATCTTCATGTTTTTTCTTTATCTTTATATTTGCTTAATCTTTATCTATATTTTTATATTATACATATTTATTTATAATTTGGAAAAGAAAATTCTATTTTGGTTAGTAGAGGGCATGAAATCAAAGGATTTTAGGCAGAACGTGAATTCATTTTTTTCTATTTAAAATATTATATATATATATATATTTATTTAATCATGAATTATAATTATTTATAGGATAATATTTTATATAATTCTACATTATCTGACAAAATATTTTTTATTGAAATAGTCAGGTATGATCAACACAGGCTTACATTTGTTTAAACTTAAAACAAGTTTAAATGTATCGTAATATCAGGCAACATCTGAAATCCCTCTAAATACACAATGCATAGCACAATTCTATTCCTTGCAACACCATCACCTGATAATTATTTATTTTACTTTCTATTCTATATTTGCCTTATAATTTTAATCATTAAACTCTAATTATTTATTTATACTTTATATTTCTTCCATTATATTTATTTTTTATATTTGTATATTTTATATTTTTATCTTTATTTAATCTCAAATTTTGTATTAATCTTTTGATAAAAAATATTCATGTATTGTGGACTGATCTGATCATATTCTGCTTACATTGAATTAAACAAGCTGAAATATATCATACAATTGGAATACCTCTGGAAGTGACAACATTAATTACAACTAATTTTTTTACAATACTATCGTTGTCCTAGATATAAAATATATAGATTCACTTCTCCTGCTTACAAAATATATACTTCAAGCATAATATTCATGGATACATATACCAGTAACTCAAGAACCTGGGGTTGGCGGCATTCTACAAGTCCTTCGATTATGGCCAAGTTGTTTGCAGCGGTTGCATTTGAGTTTTACCTTCCCGTCGCGTCTTGACTCAATCTGTGCCTTCTTTCACCTACTGGACTGCACAAGGCTACGGGGACATAGACCTATAATGTTGTTTACATTCGTAGGCCAAAACTCCTTACTTCAACAAGGGTAAATATGATCAATGTAAATGACATTCCAATTTTGTGAATAAAAATAATGCTCACATATGAGAGTATATCTATGTTCCGGTGAATGATGACGGCAATAGCATGTGAGCAAGGGAGTCCTGAATTTTGAAACTCCCCACATTGATAATATTTGTTTCCAAATCAACAATGTATGAAGCGCCCCATGTCTCTACTTCCATTTTTGATTGAGAATACGAGTGAACCTTATATGCTCTAGCTTACTTTCTCCTTGAATCCATTTCTTTTGTAGCATGAGTTGTCAAAGCAACATACTATTTTGAGACTTCCTTTCTATGATTAAAGAACCATTGAGCTACTTTTTTTCTTGTATTATCAATTAACCTGTTTATGGGAAGTTCATGTGTATTCTTGAACAAAGCATTTAAACTCTCCACACAATTAGTGGTTAGCATTCTGTACCTTCTTCCAATCAAGTGTGCATTAGGCTACCTTTTAGGGTCAATGTTCTGAAGTCACTTATGGGCATCTGGATGTTTTTCAAGTATTGACTGCATTATGAGATCATATTGGAGTATTATGTTTGCTCGTGTTGCTGCCCAAAAAAAACCTAAAGTTGCTCTACTTCCAGTATCCGTTACCATATTACAAGACATTGTTGGTGCAAATTGCATCAGTGATGTCCTCCTCTAAGTGTTTTAATGTTTGACAATATACTTAAGTCAGTGATACATTGAACAAGAAGTGAAAGAAAGTCCTAGTAAACCTAGGCAATAAGTCCTGGTTCGAAGAATTGAGCACTAAGTCCTAGTTCGAAGAATTGGGCACTAAGTCTTGGTTGAGGATTGGGCAAGAAGTCCTGGCCGAGGGTTAGGCACCGAAGACCTGGTTCGAGGAATTGGGCATGAAGACCTGGCCGAGGGTTGGGCACCGAAGTCCTGGACTTAGGGTTTGGGCACGAAGTCTTGGTTCGAGGGACTGAGCAACTTAGCTGAGCGATGACTAAGGACAGAAGTGGAGACGAGTCAGGGTTCGAACGTCTCGAGATCCGAGAGTATCGGAGGCTAAGCAAAAGTCCACTCGAAGGACTGGGTGGCAACCGTCTCCTGAAAGGAGAAGGTGAAAGGCGCGTTCTCGGGGGTGGGAACTTGCGTCGGTTCGACCTAGGGTTTCATGGAAATCCGAAGTCAGAACCAAGACAGCTTAGGCTTTAAATAAAGGCTAATATGTTTTGCTTCTTTGTTTTTGGAACTAACATTGGTTGCAGGGATCGAAGGACTGGTTTTCTACAGCTAGGCGCCTCAATGGAGTGAGGCACCTTACTGGGGTTAGGCGCCCGGATGCATACGGGCGCCCAAGTGTAAAGGCAAAACAGAAGCAAGCGAAGCATACAACCACGAAGCCTCTGGACTGAGTCAGCTCAGGCACCCGTGAGGCCACAGGCGCCCCCATCAGCTCAGGCGCCCCTGTGAGATGGATAAGCGCTGACCGAGCCTGCGGATAAGAGATCGCGCAGGAGAGGCCACGTGTAGGTGCCCCCATCAACATAGGCGCCCGAATGAAGCCTATAAAAGGGGCTTCGACCCCAAGGCTCAAAACACAACTTCCAATATCCATTCTGAGCTTTCTGACTGACGACAAAGCGCTAACGATGAGACTCTACGACCGGGAGGCTCCAGGAGGAAGTGCGCGGCACTTCGGAGGTCCAGATCGGTCGAGTCTTCGACCTTAATTGTTTTGGTTTGCTTTTATTATTGTGCACTCAATTTCATATACTTTTGTTTGTAATTATTGCACTGTAAGACGGGTTTCTCCGCCTCTAGAAAGTCCGGAAAGGAGACCAATAGTAGACGGGCGTTCCTGTGCATAGGCCTTGGATGTACTGACCCTGGGAGGTCGGGAACCAAGTAAAAAATCCCGCGTGCAATCTGTGTCGTTTATTCTGTTCGTTATTTCTATTGTTTTTCCGTTGCTACTAACGCTCTGTTTAGAACGAAAAGTTTACGATTTACCACGAAGATTTCTGAGTCGATATTCAACTCCTCTATCGACGGCACCAGTCCTACAGACATGTGGTGGCAACAAAAAATATGATGGGTGTTTGTGTACACTTTCCTAATTAGCGATATAATGCCATGACGTCTATCTGATACTATGACCATTGATTGTTCATCAACAGCAAAGTACCTCTTTGTATGCTCCAAAAACCACTCTCATGCAGATGCACATTCAACTTCAACTATTCCAAAGGCAACTGGGAGTAGGGGTGAGCAAAAATTTGGTTAAACCGAATAAACCGAACAAAATAACCGAATTTTAAATTTTGGTTCAGTCTATTCAGTAATTCGATTTTTTTCATAAAAAATCAGTTAATTCGGTTCAGTTTCAATTTTCAACTTTCTATTCGATTAAACCGAATAGACTAAATTAACTAAATTTTTAACCCAAAATTAATTTTTTATTTTAAAAAAAATAATTTTTATTTAAAACAAACTAAATTTTATTTTAAAAACTATTTTTTTGGATAATTTGGTTAAATATCGGTTCGGTTTATTCGGTTTTTTTTTAATTCGGTCGGTTCGGTTTGATCGAAAAAAATGGGTTTGGTTCGATTTTGCTAATTCGGTTCGGTTCGGTTCGGTTTTAACCGAATGCTCACCCTTAACTGGGAGAACATTGTCATTACCATCGATCGTTGTATCGATCAATAATACACCCGGATACTTCCCTCTTAGATGTATGACATCAATTCCAATAAGTTTATGCAAATAAGACCTGAACACCCTTCGGCAAGCACCAAAACCCCAAAAACACTGCTGTAACTCATTGTTACCATTCCTGTATAAACTACATAAGTTTCAGGATTCCTAGCTCTTAACTCACGCAGATATTGTGGAAGATCTCTATATGCCTCATCATAATCTCCAATGACCTTTTTCAACGCTTTCTCCCTGGCTATGTATGTTTTTCTGTATGATATGGTCACTCCAAACCTAAATTTAATATCTGATATAATTATACTTGGTTTGTGTTGGATCGAAAGAGAACGATAGAGGGGGGTGAATATCGTAAAACGTTTCAGATTGTAAGGTAGAGAATGCACAGCGGAAATTAAAATAAAAACAACACGCAAACACCAAGATTTTACTTGGTTCGGAGTCGCAGTCGGCTCCTACTCCAAGGCCTACGGTCGTTGACCGTTTACTGCGGGCAATTCTATATGCGCAAAACAGTTTACAGAAAGATGTTACAAAAGTAGTACAGTAAACTTAAAAAATAGCTCTTCGTTACCGACGTCCGGTGTGGATTGTATTTTAGAGCAGGGGGACGTCGTCGGCGCTTGTATCTCGAGTTGGGAGGCTTCCGGAGCAGAGCGCTGGAGCAGAAGAGCGAAATTGCGTTGGAAGAAGTTGTTCAGAAGCCTTGGGGGTCGAGGGCTTTATATAGTAGGTCTGGGGGCGCCCTGGACGTTGGGGGCGCCCTCCATGTGGCCTTTGATCCGCAACAGTCTCGGTCAGCGTTTTATCCCTCCAAAATAGGGATCGAACCTTGACGGGGGCGCCCGGGAAGCAGGGGGCGCCTTGGTTGACTGTTTCAGCGGGCTTCTCGGCTGGATGAGGTTTATCCGCTTCGCTGGCTTAAGCGCGGGGCGCCCTGGGCACTGGGGGCGCCGGGGATGGAGGGGGCGCCCGGGAGCATGGGGGCGCCCCGCCCAGTAAGCTACCGAAGCACTCCTTTGCTTCACTTATTTTGTATTGGCCTTAGGGGCGCTCGGGACACTGGGGGCGCCCTGCTCAGCTACTTGCCTCTTTCCTTTGGGCATTCTGAGCTGCAGACACACGTTCCTTCGGTCCTGCATACAGGGTTAGTCCAAAACAATATGAAGCAATAGAGTATTAGGTTTATACAGCCTTAGCTGTCTTGGTTCTGACTTTGGGTCTCCAAAATGGAGCCCTAGGTCGAACCGACGCCTATTGTTCCCTCGACGGGGAACGCGTCCTCACCTACTTCTCTCAGGAGAATTTACCTGATGCCAACCGGCTCCTCCGGTTGGACTTTTGCCCAGCAGTCCTTCGCCAGGTGCCTAGCTGTCCTTCGCCAGGTCTTCAGTTCCAGGCAGTCCTTCGCCTGGTACCCAGCAGTCCTTCGCCAGGTCTTCAGTTCCAGGCAGTCCTTCGCCTGGTGCCCATCAGTCCTTTGCCAGGTCTTTAACTCCTAGCAGCCCTTCGCTAGATGCCCAGCAGCCTATCGCTGGGTCTTAGGGTTCTGATGCCTAGCAGTCCTTCACTAGGTGTCTAGCAGTCCTTCGCTAGGACTTTAATCTGCACACTCAAGTAGTATGTTAGAAAAACAAAACATCTTAACTTTTGAACCATTTGCCATTGATCAAAACACAGGTTCGACTTGGGTGCTGTCTGCACCAACAGTTTGTATTGTTTATTATGAAGAAATTGCTCTTCAACAAAAGACGCTATAAATGATGAAGAACATACATGATGATCAACACTTCTCCTAACAGTTCTACATTGGTGTTCCTTTACATATTTTGTAATAGTGAACTCTACTTTCCCCTGGGCAACTACTTTTCATGTACATGGTTGGTTGAAGCACACTGCTTTAACTCTATTTTTTCGGATGTCAAATGGGTTATATCTCATATGCTTAACCATGACATGCTTCACAAGTGCATTCTTGGATTCTTGTCTACATGAAAAAATCTGTTCCACAAAAAATTATGCTCATCTCTTACCTCTGCCTCACCAATTGGCCCAGCTAGCAATCGAGAATTCAAAATATAAGGATCATCAACTATTAGAAACTCCTCCTCTAAGTCACTGTACAAATCTGGGGAAAATTTATATTGCTCAATTTGTATATCATCAGCTTGGAATTCTAGTACACTTGTACTGGGTTGTAATTCATTTGCATTTTGAATTTCATGATCGTCCTCCTTACTCCGGGTTGGCTCAAAGTATTCAACAAGTCTTGTAGAAGAATTTAGACACTTATCTTCTAAATTATTTACTTTTTCATTTAGATTAAATGTGAAATTTCTTGTAATTCTATTACCACTATACTCGGACGATAATGGAATATTATTACTGGATATTTCTGCTCCATTCCATATGACAGCATTATCATCAAGTGTATTCCATATCTATGAGAGAATTTCGTCAACAACATTATCATCCCTGAAAAATAAATTATAATTAAATTTGACAAACTTTCAAATTCATAATCAAGTGTTTCAGTAATTCATAAAACAAACAAGCATCGATACAGATCCAATATCAGACCCTCCTCAGGGCCTGATAGGCCTGATATAAGATGATTTCAAACCCTCCTTAAGCCTAATATCATACCGTATCAGGCCCGAGGAGGGCCTGAAATCATTCCATATCAAGCCCTCCTCGGGCCTGATATCATATCATATCAGGTCCGAGGTCGTATTCAAGCATGAATTTATCGTAAGGTTAAACAAATTCTGAGAACCTTATTTTATGTAATGCATAACACCATTAGAGTCCTTCTCCAAACTAAAAATTAGTAGGAAGAGTTGATCATGTACAAAACTAGGTCTGATACCATATCAGAGCAGAACATGTTCTAGCTGAAATAAACCCTATAAGAACTCTTATACTATTTCTTTTCACCATATACACAAATTTTAAGTAGTCAAATCATACGTACATTACTAAATCTTTTTTTTCCTTCTACCAAACAAATTATTGCTTGAAGTTTCTCCTTCAATACCTATCTTTCTCAACGATTCTTTTAAGTCGACTCTTTGAAGTCACATCTAGAACACACTCCTACTTTTAATTCCCTCTTTTGCAATTGCAGCAAAATACAGTAAATGGTTCGTGATGAGTCGAGTTGTGCAAGGCAGAAAGAGATATGTAGGGTGAGAAAAAGAAGAATTCCTGGGACGTCCGAACCACATTCTCTTATTTTAATATGAAAACTCTGAAAAAGTAGTTCGGATGCCTCGAAAAACTAACTAAGAAAGGGAGTTGTTGGTGAGAGGGGTATAAGAGGAAGAAGATAATTTTTGGTGCGCTCTTTAATAAAAATCAAACCTCAGGATACTTTTTAGTAATTATGATTTTTCAAATACGTCGTTTGATAAAATGTCGAAAATATAAAGATACACACACAAACTATCATACTACACACCGACCCCTATTAAATACCTAATATTAATTTTTTTATGTTTAAGATTTAAAGTTTAATATTTAAATTTTAAAAAAATAAAATTATATATATATAGCATGGGATGGGAACCCCTCACAATTCCAGGCGCACATAGCTTTTTGCATGGGAGGGGAGTGACCCATGCTAAGCGTGTGTGTCATTATGATTTATTCAATCACATTGTAGCATTTATGTTTTCGTAATTATTACAATACAGATTTTATATTATAATAATTATAAACTCATAGCTACTATAATGTGATTGAATAAATTATGACAACGTTGTAGCTGTTACAACATCGTCATGATACAACTACAACATCGTTATAATTTATTCAATCACGTTGTAACAACTACGATTCTGTAACTACTACAATGTAACTTTTACTATTTCATAATTATTATAATACAAACTAAACGACCATGTTATAACACGATTCTGTAGCTACTACATTGCAACTTAACGCCCGTCGCTACTATAGTGAAAATCGAGCACAATCACACAATAGGAATCGTGCAAAATATATATATATATATATATATATATATATATATACAGGGAGGCTCTCCTGCGAAACGGGTTTGCGCGACTCGTGCGGACTTGCCCTCGTGGCTGGTCTGCGTGGCACGGGGAGGAATTAAAAAAGACGCTGGCCGAAATTTTCACGCGACCGCGAACGAAGCCCTAAATCCCTCCCTCGCACGATTCCTTTCTTCTCGCCGAACGATCGAAGCCGCACCAGCCTTCCTCGCCGTCTTCGTGCCGAACGACCGAAGCCGGGGCTCCCTCCCTCTCTGCCTCCTCCTCCCCGTGCCGCGCTCGCTCCCTCCTCCCCGTGCCGTCTCATCTTCCTTCTCAGGCGAAGCCCTAAAACCCTAAAACCCCATGCCTAAAACCCTCCCCTCCCTCGTGCCTTCGTCATTTCTTCCCTGGCCGTGCCCTAATCCTCGCCCTCTCTCGCTTCGCCTCCAACGTCGGTTCTCGCCCTAAACTCCCTTCTCGTCGTGCCCTAAACTCCCTTCTCGTTGCCAGATATCCTCTTGCGACGGTTCTCTCGCTTCGCCTCCAGCGACGGTTCCCTCGCCCTCTCTCGCTTCGCCCGCCCTCGGCCTCCATCGACGACAGCTACGGTTCCCCTCGCCCTCTCGAGACGCTGCTGCTAGGCTCTACGATTTTCCTCCACCTTCACTGTGCGTTATGGTTCCCTGAATTCTTTTTTTAATCTTTTAATTTCCCTTGTTCATGATGCAATCAAGAGGATGTTCAAGGCTGTTCTTGAGGTTTTGCTTTTGTTCTTTGGACTGCTGTAGACTGTAGTTTCATCTGCATTTGAGCTTCAGTGAAATTTTGTTTAAATTGATATGAGTTTAACTATAGCTGAACCTAACCTAACTAATTGGAAGTCCTAATTTATGGATTAGTATGTATTGTGCCGGTAATTTCTCCTATGATTTGCAAATTTTGTTTTTTTCGATTTCTTGAAATTTGTATGATGATGGTATACTACCATTTCTTAGTTTTATTGATATTTTGTCAGATTTTTCTAGTTTTTATGATCAAAAACTAGAATTGTTTTTATGATCATATATATACAGATCAAAAACAAAAACTATAATTGTTTTTGTGCGCGTGTTCGATTTCTTGATTTTTCTAGTTTTTCATATATATACAAATCTGTTGTGTTGCTAGTTTTCTATTATTTTGTTATATGATCATAGTTGTTATATTATCACATTTTGGATGATGATTGATGATCACATTTTTTTACATATTTAGCTTCTGGTTGATGATCACATTTTTTCAGATCATACTCAAGGTTTGTGCACTATAAGTTAGAAATGTTGTTCTGTTATGTAACTATATGGCATGCTTCTATTTCTTAGTTTAAGGATTTTTCTATTTCTTATTGTGAAATGATATTCTTTTATTTCTTATTTAGTTATGATTTATGTGATGAGATAAAATTAAATGGTTAATTTTATTGGTGATCATTAATAGTATTAGTTTCAAACCTCTTTTTTTGTTGTGCAGGAAATTTGCAAGACCTCATTCCTTTTTATAAAAGAATGGTAAGTTGTTTATTTTAAGTTTTAATATTTTGTTTATATAAACTTCTGAATATTATTTTTATGTAGGGAAAAATATATGTTGTATTTGTTGGACATAATCCAGGCATTTATGAAACGTGGGTGGAAGCATCAAGTCAAGTTTTGCATTTTAAGGGCGCTGTATATCAATCTTACAAAAGTAGAGAGGAGGCACAAAAAGCTTTTCAAGCACACTTAGATATAAAATGTGTACCAACTTCCAATTCATCATGTGCGACTTCGACTTCGAGATCAAATTCAAAGTCAAAGCAAAAACTTTCGAAGGCTAAAAAAACAAAAATATAAGGAGACATTGAAAAAGATAGAGGAACTTGTTGATTCATTAGAAATTAGTGATAGTGATTAGGCATGTCATGTTGTTTCAACTTTTATTTGAGTTGTAGTTATGTTTGGCCATAAAAAATATCTATTGATGTTATGTTATGTTTGGCCCTTTTTACTTCCTCTTTCTTGCAACTTGATGTTTGTTGTATAAATCATCGGCTTTTTACCAAAAGGCGTACCCAAAAATTGGTATATACCAAAAGGAGGGCCTGAAGTCAAATAACTACAGACCCTATAAATGATTAATTTAATAAATAATATTTAAATATAAAAAAATATTTTTTTAAAAAAAATTTCAGTGCCCTTGGGCCTGAAGTCATCCTGGGCCTGAAGTCGGCCCTCCATTATTATATATAATAATTGATAAAAAAAAATTTATAAAAAAGCATAATATATAATTACATAATAATAAAATGTTATTATAAAAAGTTTATTAATATAATAAATAATATTTAATAAATATATTAATATATAAAAAATCTATCAAAACACATGATTTCAGATTCAAACGCAAGGCCTGAAGTCATCCTAGGAGAGCCTGAAGTCAAATAACTTCAGACCCTATAAATAATTAATTTAATAAATAATGATTAAATATTAAAAAAATATTTTTAAAATAAAAAAATTTTCAGTGCCCTTGGGCCTGAAGTCATCAGACTTCCGGCCCTCCATTATTATATATAATAATTGATAAAAAAAATTTATAAAAAAGCATAATATATAATAATAAAATGTTATTATAAAAAAGTTTATTAATATAATAAATAATATTTAATAAATATATTAATATATAAAAAAACCTATCAAAACACATGATTTCAGATTCAAACGTAAGGTCTGAAGTCATCCTAGGAGAGCTGAAGTCAAATAACTTCAGACCCTATAAATAATTAATTTAATAAATAATGATTAAATATAAAAAAATATTTTTAAAATAAAAAAATTTTCAGTGCCCTTGGGCCTGAAGTCATCCGACTTCAGGTCCACACTGGGCCTGAAGTCATCAGACTTCAGGCCTAAGGAGGGCCTGAAGTCTGATTACTTCAGGCCCAAGGAGGGCCTGAAGTCTGATGACTTCAGGCCCTCCATTATTATATATAATAATTGATAAAAAAAAATTTATAAAAAAGCATAATATATAATAATAAAATGTTATTATAAAAATGTTTATTAATATAATAAATAATTTTTAATAAATATATTAATATATAAAAAACCTATCAAAACACATGTTTCAGATTCAAACGTAAGGCCTGAAGTCATCCTAGGAGAGCCTGAAGTCAAATAACTTCAGACCTTATAAATAATTAATTTAATAAATAATGATTAAATATAAAAAAATATTTTTAAAATAAAAAAATTTTCAGTGCCCTTGGGCTTGAAGTCATCTAACTTCAGGTCCACGCTGGGCTTGAAGTCATCAGACTTCAGGCCCTCCATTATTATATATAATAATTGATAAAAAAATTTATAAAAAAAGCATAATATATAATAATAAAATGTTATTATAAAAAGTTTATTAATATAATAAATATATTAATATATACAAAACCTATCAAAACACATGATTTCAGATTCAAACGCAAGGCCTGAAGTCATCCTAGGAGAGCCTGAAGTCAAATAACTTCAGACCCTATAAATAATTAATTTAATAAATAATGATTAAATATTAAAAAAATATTTTTAAAATAAAAAATTTTTTAGTGTCCTTGGGCCTGAAGTCATCCGACTTCAGGCCCACGCTGGGCCTGAAGTCATCAGACTTCAGGCCCAAGGAGGACCTGAAGTAATAAGACTTCAGGCCCTCCATTATTATATATAATAATTGATAAAAAAAAATTTATAAAAAAGCATAATATATAATTACATAATAATAAAATGTTATTATAAAAAAGTTTATTAATATAATAAATAATATTTAATAAATATATTAATATATAAAAAACCTATTAAAACACATGATTTCATATTCAAACGCAAGGCCTGAAGTCATCCTAAGAGAGCTTGAAGTCAAATAACTTCAGACCCTATAAATAATTAATTTAATAAATAATGATTAAATATTAAAAAAATATTTATAAAATAAAAAAATTTTCAGTGTCCTTGGGCCTGAAGTCATCCGACTTCAGGCCCACGCTGGGCCTGAAGTCATCAGACTTCAGGCCTAAGGAGGGCCTGAAGTCTGATGACTTCAGGCCCAAGGAGGGCCTGAAGTAATAAGACTTCAGGCCCTCCATTATTATATATAATAATTGATAAAAAATTTTTTATAAAAAAGCATAATATATAATTACATAATAATAAAATGTTATTATAAAAAAGTTTATTAATATAATAAATAATATTTAATAAATATATTAATATATAAAAAATCTATCAAAACACATGATTTCATATTCAAACGCAAGGCCTGAAGTCATCCTAGGAGAGCCTGAAGTCAAATAACTTCAGACCCTATAAATAATTAATTTAATAAATAATGATTAAATATTAAAAAAATATTTTTAAAATAAAAAAATTTTCAGTGTCCTTGGGCCTGAAGTCATCCGACTTCAGGCCCTCCATTATTATATATAATAATTGATAAAAAAAATTATAAAAAAGCATAATATATAATTACATAATAATAAAATGTTATTATAAAAAAGTTTATTAATATAATAAATAATATTTAATAAATATATTAATATATAAAAAATCTATCAAAACACATGATTATATTTCAAATTCAAACGCAAGGCCTGAAGTCATCCTAGGAGAGCCTGAAGTCAAATAACTTCAGACCCTATAAATAATTAATTTAATAAATAATGATTAAATATAAAAAAATATTTTTAAAATAAAAAATTTTCAGTGCCCTTGGGCCTGAAGTCATCTGACTTCAGGCCCTCCATTATTAAATATAATAATTGTTAAAAAAAATTTATAAAAAAGTATAATATATAATTACATAATAATAAAATGTTATTATAAAAAAGTTTATTAATAGTTTGATTAACAATTTTCAAATAATTAACTTGTTCAGACATGTGCTTTGCTAATCAATTGGTTCTCTCAGTTTGATTAATCAGGCTTTGTGTTCATATTGTACTTTTTTTTTCAAAATGACACGTCAGATTAAGTTTAGGCTACATGAACCTTGAACTAAAGTTACAATTTACACAAAGAGTTCATACTAATCAATCATATTGCAATGTTTTTAGCTAACAAAGATTTCAGGCAATTGCAAATATCTGTACAGCAACAATATCTGGGATGTTTATGATGCTTTAGGGTAAATCAAAATGATATAGTGGATCAATAGATTTTTAAGAGAATTAATAAAAATTAACAAACTTTCATAAATGATTTCAGAAGCATGGCGCAGTTTCTGTACTGAAATACAAATTGACTTGGAATTACAAGCAAATGTGCCAGAATACAAGTTTGCTAAGATAGTAAATGTGCCAGAATATAAGCAAATGCGCAGTTTCATGGAAAAGTCATCCGAAGCATACAAACAATTACAAACAACAACAATTCATCCGCTAAGATAGTTTCATAGAAAAGCCATCAGACTCTTTCACATGGACGTCGCAACATCAAACTCATCAAACTCTTTCACAGGCACGACGGCTGGCTTTGAAGGCAATCCTTGTGAACCTACAGGAAGATAAAATTTATCTCATTAAAATTCACAGGAATACAACAAGAAGAAATTAAAAAACTCCACGTCATGCATTTAGGATAAGCTCTTCATTGCCATTGCAATAAAAAACAAACACTAATACGCTAATACAAACCTTCACTGCCATTGCAATCAAAAACAATATTGACAGTAGCACAAATATTACAATACTTGGTCACTTGCAAAAAACAATATCTACAGTAGCAATATCAAACAGCAATACCAACCATAGATAATACCAATCATCCTAGCGCATGTTGTTAGAACCTGCAACAATAAAAA
The DNA here is from genome assembly GCA_024364735.1 of Boesenbergia rotunda. NCBI lineage: Eukaryota > Viridiplantae > Streptophyta > Magnoliopsida > Zingiberales > Zingiberaceae > Boesenbergia > Boesenbergia rotunda. Next base: position 595,107 of record JAGFNQ010004446.1, read on the forward strand.
TAATTATTATTGTCAAACCTATAACAATGAACGACTATAAATTAATAAATTAAAATTATGACAGTACCTGATACAGATGCCAAATCTGGTTCATATGTGTTAACACTGTTATAATCACCATCTTCAATCGATCTGATAATTAACACATCCACATATTTACAAAATGTAATTAGAAGATGTTTGTATTTACAAGTAAAAATATATTGGATATGAATTCGTATTGCACATATACCGTTGCTGTAAAATTGGACAGTTACGTTTGTCATGTGACACTCCTCGATGTCCGCATCCACGACATAGCCTAGAATTTGATCCTGATTTCTCCTTCGATGATTTCAATCTCTTGCCACATCCTTTTGTTCTTACCGAAGAAGGATCAATAATACCAAGTTCCTCATCCATAGATTTCCTCCTTTCACTTTTATCAAGGCATGATCTATTAATGTTCATCTCCTGAATTTTCTTATAGATACAATCAAATTGTTCATCCACGAAGGTTGTCCCCTCATTAGTTAAAGAGGCATCATCAATTAATACTGAAGCTTTATAGGATAACTTTAAGTGTCTCGACATCAACAACCTTTCTGGATCTGAATCCTCCCTCAAATTTGGCTCTCCCAAATCATATATTGCTCTAACTTTTACATCTCGTGTCCATCGTTTCAATATATATGTATCAGGCAAATGAAACATTTGGTTTACGCGAAAAAAAGTTAACAGATGCCTACATGGAATGCCCTCAAACTCAAATTTTGTGCAGCTACATGAAATATAATCCTTTTGTTTATCATGTGTGAGTACCCTTGGTTTGGAGGAAGAAGAATTTTGAAATTTCATCACATTATAAACCACTGAGTCAACTCCTGTAAATGCCTGTTGCACATAATAACTATGACTCTCGGTCATTTCACTTTGAAACTCCATCCATTTTTTTTTAGTGTACAACTTAACCATTTGGGTTTCCATTGGCCATGTAGTCATAGTCTTGGGTTGGTCATTCATATCAATATGATCTGCAACTAATTCATTATGTCTTTGATGTCTCAGTGCTCTATTAAAACGGGTGATAAAATCCATCAATGAATTCTTATTTGAGACATATCTCTTGAAGAAAGCATGTGAACCTTCAGATCTTTGACTACTTGACATTCCAGCACAAAATATAGATTTAAAATAGACTGGCGCCCATCTATGTCGCAATTCATACATCAAAGACAACCAATCATTATTCTCCAAATTAGCACACTTGATAGTCTCTTCCCATGACTTCTCAAAATCATTAGGTGTGGTAGAATTTACAATGACATTCTTTATGCTTTGATAGTGATTTCGAAAAGTCAAAGGAGGTAATTTTTCTGGAAATTTATTCAGTATGTGCCACAAACAATATCTATGCACTGTGTGAGGAAAAACTTATGCAATGGCTTTTGTCATAGCAGGATCCTGATCAGTGATGATAACGTTTGGTGGACCTGTAGGCATGGCTTCTATAAACTTGTTAAGTAACCAAACAAAAGAATCAGTTTTCTCATCACTTAGAAACCCACAACCAAAAAGAATTGTCTGATGATGATGATCAACTCCTACAAATGGTGCGAAGATCAAACCATATTTGTTAGTGTTATATGTCGTATCAAATACAACTATATCATCAAATACACTGTATGCTCTCCTTGATATATGATCAGCCCAAAAACACCTAGTAAATCTGTTATCTGAATCAGTCTCATAATCAAAGAAAAAAGCTGAATTCTTCTCTTGCTCAGATATAAAAAACTCAATCAATGTTTCAGCATCAATACCCTTTTGTTCTTCTCTTAGATTTATTTCTAAATTTCTAATATCTTTTTCTGTGCAACCAACCCCCTCAGGCCCCCCATGCTCTATTTCCAATAAGCGTATTTGTTGACAAGTAGGTACATTTGCCTATGAAAATTATTTTGTCAATGTTTTCTTTGCTGTTGAAATATTACGATGCGAGCGTAGCAAATGCACCTTTGATGGAGTCGAAAACGGATGATTATGAGTTTCTATGAATTTACTGATAACCCAATTAGGTCCAGTCTGTTTCTTAACAAATGCAATATTGGACTTACAACCGGTTTTAACTGCACCACGTGCTCTTTCCCTTATCACTTGATCAGTTTTTCCATGCCCTTCTTTAAAGCATACAAATTGTTTCCAAGTCACTTCATTTGTTATCTTATTTTTCTTGCTCGTATGGATCCTTGAACTAAATCCAGCTTCTCGTGCATATTGATTATAGAATGAATATGCGTCATCTAGTGATGTAAATTCCATTCCAATTTTTGGTTTTCGATGATCTGCAACTTGAGGGATATAATCCTGATCATCAACTCTTTGCCCTTCCATTTCTAGACGCCCTAAATAGAAATTGCAGGTACAACATAGTTCCAACAAATTAGAAAATCAAGAATCAAGACTAAAAGGAAAGAATAACAAAATATCAAGAGATCAAGAATTCTTAATAAATAATTTATTAACAAAAAAAAGGATTACCTAAAATGAAGCATAAAACGAAACATAACTCATATAACAAAAAACAAGCTATCAGGATTTTACATAAAACAAATACAGATTATTCATAACACAAGAAGCTGTATCAGGATTGCTTAAATACAGATTTTACATAAAGAATGCTAACAAGTGTATCAGGGATTACTAAAACAAATACAGAGTCTCAAGCATTTAGGATAAACTACATGGATGTTATTCCTCAATTGAACTCGATGAAAGTCTCCAACACTATAACACTTCAGCAACTCAACTCCTAGCAGTCAGGGATTACACTAATACACCCTAGTTTCTGTCTTACCACAGAAACTTACGAAGCCCTAGCAATAAAAAACACAGAAACTTACGATTTTTGCAGCTTCGTTGCGGCAAGGGAGCGAGGGCGCCACGGGGAAGCTGAAGCAGCGTCTTTTGCACTAAAAACCCTAGCTTCGGCTGAGAGTTAGGGCTTCGCCTGAGAAGGAAGATGAGAAGGAACTTCGCGGCACGGGAAGGAGGCAGCGAGGGCGGCACGGGCAGGAGGAGCCAGGGAGGGAGGGATTTAGGGCTTCGCGGCACGGGGAGGAGGCAGCGAGGGCGGCACGGGCAAGAGGAGGCAGGGAGCGAGGGAATTAGGGCTTCGGCTGAGAGTTAGGGCTTCGCCTGAGACCGAAGATGAGAAGGAACTTCGCGGCACGGGGAGGAGGAGGCAGAGAGGGAGGGAGCCCCGGCTTCGGTCGTTCGGCGCGAAGACGGCGAGGAAGGCTAGTGCGGCTTCGATCGTTTGGCGAGAAGAAAGGAGTCGTGCGAGGGAGGGATTTAGGGCTTCGTTCGCGGTCGCGTGAAAATTTCAGCCAGCGTCTTTTTTAATTCCTCCCCGTGCCACGCAGACCAGCCACGAGGGCAAGTCCGCACGAGTTGCGCAAACCCGTTCCGCAGGAGAGCCTCCCTGTATATATATATATATATATATATATATATATATATATATATATATATATATATATATATATAAAAGAGTTTTAGCTTGCACATCATCCGTGCACGGTTTACGATGCCTCTTTGCATACGAGATGTCTTAGTTGAACTGAGGTGCACAACAAGTGTGGAAGCTATCACCTGTGTGTGTGTATATATATATCTCCTACATGATTTTAGAATTCTTGATGTACGATGGCATGGAGATTATTTTATTTTTCACGGACCACTATAATAAATTGAGAAGTGTAAGGGATAACCCATCAAATATTTATATATTAATCATTCATAAAGAAAATTTTTTATTAATAGATCAACCTTTCCTAAAGAATTTTTTTTTGTTAATTCATTGAATCTGGAATTCCATCCTTATACGATTGAAAAATTGAAAAGTCCTATCCTGCCTGACATTAAGTCCTATCCTCCATGATATTGGAATTCTTGATGTATGATGACAGAGAAAATCTCCTTTAAGTTTTATAAATTCTCCATATTAATACGTGCAATGAAAGCAGTAAAAATATTAGAAAAAAATCTACAGGCTCTACTTGATTGATTTTAAAATAATCTTCCATTCAATTGGATTGCTAAGGGTGGCGAATGACGGCATTGATGTTGAAAGATTCAGTTTGACTATAACAAGAAAAGATTATCAAGTGCTATTATAGAAGATCAAACTTTAAAGCTGTTAGATTCCGAAAGAAAAAGGGGGGAAAAAAACTTCAACGCTTTGGAAAGGAACTTAGTTATTTTTCATACCCGACACGGACAAAATATGCAAATACATGAAGTAGATAATTGTAAGATTTTCAGAGTAGAGAAACAGGTCAACTGCCATCAGTATGATAAATCGTTAGGCAGAGCTACAAGCATTCTTTGATCAGGTTCACTTTCAACAGCCATCCAACGCTATAATAACATCTCTCCGAGCAAATTATATCATATGTAAACACAAATTAATGTACAGATTCCCAACAATCAAACCCGTGTGTAAATTTTACAAAGAGGTTGTAAGTTCACTTCACCCAGCCCAAATCCTATCCAATCTGTCGACGCTCCTCCTCCCTCTATCGATTTGATCTACGTGCTTTCCGGACTTGCTGAAGTAATCTAAACTCCTCCTTGACTTCTCCATTTGATCGTATGATGCGTCCAGTTTTGCCAACCGATCCAAATTGTAAGACTTCTGGTCCTTGCTCCTCAACTTATCTGTGCTTGGCTTTGATTTTTCTCGGCGACTGGTGCTTTTCCTTGGTGGTTCTAAGAAATCAGTGCTCTTCCTGGACAGTTCATACTGATCTGAGTTTTTTCTCCAGGAGCTCCTCAGTGAAGGTGTTTTCTCAACGGTTGCTATGAATTTTCTGAGGTGCTTGATGTACTCGGGGAAAAGTTCCAAGTCACAATGTTTTCCTCCTTTAAGCCAGAGTGGTTCATACTTCTCCTTGCATAATTCCCACAGTTTCTCGCCATGAGAGAAGTCGACAACTTCATCAGATGTGCCCTGTAGAACAGTGTATCTAAGGATCAAGGACGGCATTTAGTCTGCACAATTATTAGAACAAAATAGTCGCTTAAAGGTAATTAATAGTTTTTCCACCCAGCCAAGTTCTGAAGGTTTATATTTACTCTGACAAGATGCAAATATTGTGTGCATTTATACAAGACTATCCACAGAGGAAGGTTCCCTGAAGAACTTAATAATTCCCCCTCTTAAACTTCATATGCACTGGTAAACAATATATGCTATATATATTATATGATTTCCATCTACTACTTCAAGTTGTATCATAGCATCTTTGCATTATCCCAAGGTAAACATAGAATTCTCATTTATAGAACAATGCTGATGTGTATGCACTTGGATAAAATACAAGTTTATCGGTGCCAAATTAAACCTTATTGAAAGAAGTGATTCGAGAGCATTCACTTGCAGAAAGCAGAACAAAGTGTCAAAACTAGTTCTTTATAACAAGGCTATTGATCCACAAAATAAGCATGTAGATGAAAACTGGATATAAACATATTGCAGAGAGAAGCTGATAGGAAAAATCTTTAAAAGGTAAGATATAAAATGAACCGGACAGAATAAATTTTCATGACTTCTACTAGAAAAGGGCAGGGTATACACCATGATATGATACCCTTTTGCTGTAAGAACACATAACTTAGAGAAGGCATACAAGGAGCTTTTATGTGGAGTGGGTAGTTATTTTCAAAAACTACTCAACTATCAGTACTCACTATTACATGTTAGTTATGCTCACAAATAATCAGCCTTGATAACCAGAAAGCAAATTATAGACTTAATTTTGTTGGACGACAAGGCAATGGTTTAAATGACATTAATAAAGTGATCGAGGATGTTTGGGAAATTAGCAAATAGGTCAACTGCAACCAACAGATTGCATGTGTTATAGAAGGTAGTGCTTTAAAGAGATAAATGCACAGACATTAGTTAACTTACTGGCCAATGATACAAACCAATACTAAAAATAATAGTAATCAGCTAGAACCTTTACATGGTAGAATACAAGTTTAACATGGAAAAAAATGCTGCATACTATACTCTGGAGCCACTTTCCTTGCATTCAAAAAATTGTGCGAATGAAAAGTTTTAATTCTTGGCATGAGCTACAAATTTCTTGTTCCATCCTGTTAGTACAAATAATTATTTACGGTAGAATGTTGCATTTTGTGGAGAGTATTATTAAAGGTACAGTCTGAGACATACCCATTTCTTAAGTGCATTATAACATACCGTGAAAGGAAGTTAATATTAACAGCTGATGAGAATCCAAGATCATATGACATTCAAATATCTCATAGAAAAAAACTGTCCAAACTTTTCCTTCTATTCAACTTTTATATCTCACTTCATTTTAATTTCCCTTTAACTTAGACGTTTGTTCACTTAATATTTATGTTCTATGTTGTTAATTTCGTGCCCTGGTCTCTTCCCAACAAAGAAGCCGTCACCATTTTGTAAATTTACAGTTTTGCATGTGCAGCTATACTTAGAAATTGAACAATCAACTACACATAAAAATAAAATAAAATCATAAATAAAGCTTGCGTGACATAAAATCACTCCAAATATCAGCATATTATTCAACAGGAAAGAAAATGATAACAAATTGTGGGATAGGCTGAAAGCGGCCTGCCACAAAATATAACAAAAAAATTGTCCTGTGAAACAAAATAAGTGCATTGTAATAGAGTCAATTGTCTTTGCATGTTTACCATCAAATGCTTCCACTAGATGGAAAAAACAAAGAGATGGCTTGAACAATTTACGGAAGCATAAAACTGTTTAAGTTTAACAAGCATGGGTGTTATAATTAGTTGTGCCGATATACGAAAAATAATAAGAATCACAACAACTTCTTGTTTGTTTTGAATGAAGTGTAGATGAGAAAACTTGTATTGATGGATCAAAAGGATTTTGATTGATGGCAGGATACAGTGTACCAGGTGAAAACTGAAAGTCATTGATAAAAGCCAAAATCATCAGTTGCACTTCATTTTCATCTGCACATAGCAGTATCAGATATCTATGTCTATTTGAACATTTATTGACCGCCAATGAACAACCAAAGTGGACCGCATAACAGATTACTAAAAAGTTCAATGACCCTTCAGATTAGCTGAAACATATTAGTGAACAGGCTTTGGATGTCTTGTTTCAACGAATATGTTAAATCAGTATAATAGCTTTTTTCAATTTTGTAAAATATCTGGCAGAAGTAAAGAAGAAAACACAAATTTCTCCCCAAAAAATGTGTTATTTAACACAAAACCCAATTTTATACAAATAAATATAAAATGACCGAGAAAATATACTTACATGAATTACTAGCACAGGACAGTTGACCGATGATATTTTATCAATATTCTGCAAACAAAATTAACTAGAAATTTAAAATTTAAGATACAGAATCGATAAAAGAAAAGAAAACTAGCATATATGAAATTTAACCTTGTAGATATCAAACCAGTATGTACGTTTCACAGGATACATGACTCTTAAACCTGAGAGTATAGGGCTATGCAACACACCGGCTCGTAAGTAAGGCAGGCGAGCAGCCAAATCCACAGTTGGTCCACTTCCTACAGATTGCCCATAGAGAATTATTTGCTCCTCCTTGGCACCATAGTTCTCTTTGAGGCACTTATAAGCAGCCTCTATATCAGCATATGTGTTTTGCTCACTTGGCTACATCAATGAAAATTTTGAATTATTACGAACCTTATTGCTAAGTTATCAACCAGGAAAATCCAGAAATCGATTTACAAAAAGAAATATATAAACCTTTCCAGTTGATTGTCCGTATCCAGAATAGTCATACCTGCAAATATACGAGGGCTTCAGCTGAGTTGCAAAATGTCATGGAACCATTCATTATTTGCTAGCACTCAATAAAGGGAAGATATCAACTCAAGTACACTATGTTGTTTCTCTTGAAAAATCCATATAATTGCTTGAATAAATTGCTAGTCTCCTTTAAGCACTGAACCTTTCTAAATAAAACAGTTTAAGGTTTGAAGTGAGGGAAATTGTCGGAAAATAGCTTATTCTTTTACTACGAAATTCATGCTGAAGCATTTAGAATGAAGCAAAACAAACACATTGTGATTAGCAAGTCAGACGGTAGGATTACTTGTTTGCCTTCAAACAAAAACAAAAGGAATCTAGTTTGATACATCTTACATCTTTTATATGAACAAATTAAAAATGTAACTCAGTCTAACCACTTTATCTGTTACGACTTCAAAAGAGATGTTGATAGCCATCAACAAGAACAGATGAGCACCCTGAGAAAGAGACAAGTATTGAATGCATACAGAAAATTATCAGTTTTCATTCCTCTGAATTTAGGATTCCCTTTAAAAGATGCTTGTCAATAGGAGATATCCTAAGTCCTCCCGGCACATCCTCTTTGATGTTGTTCCTCTTTCGACCTGATGAAGAATGAATACCAACTCATATCAGATTATCTTGCAACAGCAATTAGCAGACAAAGGGTCCTCAGCCAAATTTGGTTCAATAGCAAGCCACTGTTAAACTTTCTTCCACTAATGCATCCACATAATCAAATTACAATGGATCTCCATACCTCTGATAACGCTTGTATGGGTTGAGAACTCACTCGACTGAGATGGAAAAGTAGCTAGAAGCTCCACTAGTAAGGAGGAGTACAGCAACTGGTGAATTCCAACTTGAGGAGGAGAATTCCAACTTGAGGAGAGAAGGTTGGGGTAGGGGATATACATGGAATTTTGTTTTCCTTTCTTTTCTTTCTATGCATTTAAATGAACATAGTAAGGATCATTTATATTCTCCCCCTTCATTTCTTGGTTCCCTTCCTTTCCATCTTCATCCAACAGACTAAATGCAGAACCCATGGAGACTACTTAAAAGGTATAACAGAAGAGTGGAAAGAAGAGAGGAAAACTACAAGGAAAGAGGTTAGATATGCAACTTATGTGGCCTGTAATTGGTAGCCGGTTGGGAAACTTCCGTTGTTAATCGTTTAGTAAGAGCTGGATACCAATCATTCACACACAGCAAACAACTATATTTAGACCCAAACAAACAAGTACTACCTTAATGCATACCATTGTCTTAAATTATATATCCAAAGAAGTAAAACACCACAACGATCTCCAAAGCGAGTAAAATTTCCCTTTGAAAATTGCTATAATTGGACAAAAGAAGCATTTTTCCCCTAAACAAAAATGAGGAAGCTAAAGTTTGTTTTCTCAGCCATCAGAATTCGATGTTTTCAGCAACAAAACTCAGCAGAAGACTACACAAAGGGGAGGCCAAATAATCTCCGTACCCCAAGAGGTTGACGCGAAGGTGGATGCTGAGTTCAACGAAAAGCTCGTACATCTGGCCGAGATCGGCGGCGTTGCCGTGTGAGTAGAGGACGGTGGAGACGGCGAGGGGGTTGCGGACGTACATGGCAACGATCTCCGTGCCGCGCCGGGTGGGGAGGCGGAGCACCTCCACGTTCTCCCGGTGAGGGTAAATGTTGAGCCGGACCACCCCCGACTCGGACTCCTTAATCACCTCGTACGATGGCGGCGAAGGGGGGAAGAACGCCAGCTTCGCCGCCACCGAAGACGTCACGCCGCCCATACCCTTCGATCTCTCTCCTCCTCTACTCTACCCCTCCCCCTCCCTCTCTATCTCCGTCGCCGTGCGGGTGATCCCCTTTCTCTCTCCAGTTCGCCTGTGGCGATCTGAGGAGAGAGAGTACGGAGAGATTTATCGATTCCGGATTGGAGAATTAATTATTATCAAAAACGGAGAACGAGAAAATCTAATAATTAAATCTTTATTTTTTTTCCTTTTTTTGGAAATTCCGAGAGGTTAAAAGTAAAGCGAAGCTTTGCTTTGCATTAACAATTTTTTTAATCTGTTTTTTTATTGTTTCTCGATATGTGCCATGTGGAGTGTGATTCCTTTTTTGCTTTTTGCAAATTAAAAACTGTTTAAAATAAAGGAATAAAAAAAAATCGAAAAAGAAAAAGTATGTGGAGCTCTGTGCCCTAAGAAATAAAAAAGAATGGCGATGCTTAATTTCGGCCATTATTTGAATTTATTAAACGTGAGCAATAAATGTGGAGCTTATCCTCCGAGGAATATGGCGGAAGGCCTCTCTAACCGTCATCGTATCTAGGAGAAAATGAGTTAATCGAATAAATAAATTGAAAATTTGCATTGCTATTCATTTTATTACTGTGTCGGCATAACTACAATTATTTCTTTAAGTAAAATTATAAATAATTGTCGGAATATAATTTTCCGAAATTTCCACGTGAACAGAGGTTGAGGCCATGCTTCCTTTTGGGACTTGAACCGACCGAATTATACGTTTCTATTTGTCCTCATTGTCATCTAAATGGAATCCGACAGCCACCAAATCTTAGCGTGTTAGGCTATCTGTTACTGAATGATCGACTTTGGATTCATTGAAATCTCCTTTATCTTGAGAAATGAATCGGGAGAATTTAAATACGTGGAATGAGCATTTAAGGGTTTTTTTTTAAATTCCCCTTTGGACGTGTTCTTTATTTCCACCAAAGAAAAGCAAATGACGCAGAGCAGTAGGGCCACGTATAGTGACACGACACGTGGTCCTTAGCTTCGTGCGCAAGCGTTGGTGGGGGAAAGAATGAGTCGGCATGCGGCGGGGATTCAGGTGACGTGTCCTCTCAGAGGGGCATCGGCTCAACATTAGAGCAATAATTGAAGAATAAAGCAGGTGTTAATCAACCTCCACGACGTTCTCGAGCCTTACATCTGCGCGAACTCTCGGACGTTGGACTTCTAGATTGACCATCGCGAGCGCTTCCGATTTATCCTGGTGACCGATGAAAAACTTCCGTGGGGCCGGGCCGGTCATCCCAGGTTCAATTTGTCTACTGCCTGGTTCATCATTTTTTCGAGCCTTACATCTATGCCCCCTGGGCTATGATATAGCGGTAAGATGATTAATCGCTATCTTAGACATTCACGATTTGATCCCTAACTACGACGTATTTATAGAAATTTTTTCTCTAAATGGGACATGAACCCTGAGACGTTGGACTTCTAGATCGTCCAGTGCGAGCGTTTCTCGATTTATCCTGACGGTCGGTGAAAAATTTCCGTGAAACTGAATCAATCATCCGAGATTGAAAAAACCTCGTTAATCAGTTCGAGCCTTACACCTGTGTTTCACACGTACATTATTAATTAATAAAATTTAATATAACATCTTAATTATCTCCGTGAGTTATCTCCATCTTATTCATTTTGAGATGGATTAAGAAAGGTACTGAGATAAACAAATTATTTTTTAACATCTTAATTATCTCCGTGAGTTATCTTCATCTTATTCATTTTGAGATGGATTAAGAAAGGTACTGAGATAAATAAATTATTTTTTACTATCTTAAATTTTATAAACACGCGATCGTAAAGTTAAATGATTATCCTCTTTTATATATTAGTTATTATTTAGATTAATAATTTTTATAATTTATTTTTTTTCATCTTAATTCTAAGACGGAATGATGAAAAATGATAAACGAATTATTTTTTATCATCGAACTTATTTGTCCATGGTATGCAACCAAAATGATTAGATTTATTATAAAGAATAAAATTAATTTTTGATGAATATATTTTTTATATAATTTTAATTATTTGATCGTCGGTTATAAATTAATCATATAATTTAATTTCTTTCACATAATTTAAAAACGAAGTATGAAAACAGTTAGAGTGGAAGAACTTATCTTTGTTAACCTGCACTTGTTTACAAAATCGAGCCTTGCACTTGTGCTTTGGCCCTTTCACCTTGCTTCACCAGTTGTGAGCTATTTTTTTTCGTAATTCAGTTATCAACTTTTCGTACTATTCGATTTCATGAAATTTTTCATCGGATTCATTTGAGAAGAACAAATGGATTATAACAAACGGTCTCGTATCATAAATGGTTTCGAACACTACGAGTACATAAGATATCTTGTGAGAATTTAGAACTTTAATGGGAGTTCATTTATCTTTTATCAAGGGATGAGTCCAATTTTTTTTTTAAATTTAGGTATTTAGTTATTAGGATCCGATTAATCATATTGAGGTGACCGATACAATTCTATGAAAATTTACTACCGTTAATCAGAGATAAATCGAAAAATATAAATGGATCCTGACGAACGTCCCAACATCACAAGTAATTCGAATTCTTCATGGGTAATGTGTCATAAGTGAAATTGGAATTCTCATTGTCTAGAAGCTCATCCCATCACTTACCATCGCATGTATGATTATTTTTTTAAACTAGGTATCTAATTTTTACGATCCGACTAATCATTGAGATGACTAATCTAGCATATAAAATTTTTTTACCAACCACCAAAATAAATCTGAAAGCATAGATGAATTTTGATGGATGATGATTTGAACTTCATAAGTGTAATTATAATCGCCAATTTAATTTGGGTCAGTCAAGTTAGCCCGCTCCGTTGAACAATTTAAATGGGTTAATTTGGGTTGAAAATTTATCAACTCATCATCTAGCAGGCCTAAATGGTCAACCCGTGCGGGTCACAGATCAGATCCAGGCAGTCTTGGGTTGGCCGTCGCCACGGACTGGCCCGAGGGTTGGAAAAAAATTTCAATCAAAAAATCAAAATAAATTATAACTTACATGTGAAATACAAATCAAGATCTTGTTGGAGATATACTTTCAGAGAGTTCAAAAATAAATTGAAATTATAAAAATTTCAACTTAATTTTCAAGTGACCTTGTATGCAGAAGTCATCTCCCGAGCTAGAATTCCCGACCCGAATCTCCCAACCTGAACTTCTCGAGCTGGAATTCCCGACCCGAATCTCCCGACCCGGACTCCCAAGTTGGAATTCCCTAGCAGAATCTCCCGACCCGGACTTCCCGAGCTGGAATTCCTGAGTTGGAATTCTCGACCCGAATCTCCCAACCTGGACTCCCGAGCTGGAATTCCCGACCCGGACTTCCCGACCTGATTTTCTTGAACCGGAGAGGAAGAGTTGCTGAGGCTTGCATAATGAAGTTTCCTTGAAATAGATTTGCCCCCTTCGATTGTGCTTCGAGGTTCCAATGGGCGTCTGTTCCTCAAGATACAATGGCGGGACCACGAGCACAACGAAACACTGGTTGCTCATGGCGAGCTGAAGAAGTACCCGAATGCTACCAGGGGAAATCCACCCAGCGGGAAACACACGGAGAGTTGGGAACGAGGTGGAAGACAATTGTTACTCTTCCTGTTTCTCATTTGCTCTCGGTCACAACCTCTTTATATAGGGCTTAGACCCATGCAGCAATTAATGACCAAATTAACGTTATTTACTAGTAATTAACCATCCAGATCCAAATGTCTGGAGGTTATTGATTTTGCATTAATCAACAGTTAATGCATTCGTTACATTTGAGAAAAAAATTTCGCATGTGGCAAAATGTTGGTTTATTTACTTGGATAATTTTTGCCCCGACCGATCGGGCATTCGAGGTTGTGCACGTACACAAATCTACTTGGTTCAGTACAAATTCGGGCCTAGGATTTGCACCCCCCTGCGCACCCACGCATGAGAGAGAACCACTCCCCATACATTTGTTCACAACTAATATGTTTGTGAAACAATTTAAACCAACCAATATGCCTTGAAACTCCCAATGTGAGACTAAAGTCTCATTCACAATGGAGTCTCTTTCCTCTCCATCTCCCTTTCCATACACTTGTATCCAAACAATCCCCTACATGAATGGAAACAGGATATGTGATAGTATTTAGCAGTTGAGTCCAGTATAGGACAGGTAGGTTTCACCCTTTGAACCTTCCCTTGTGAAGATATATTTGTTTACTGGCTGATAGTAGACATGATATCCTTGAACTATACTGCCGATAGTGTAAGCATTGACATATCTCACCCAGGACTCTCCCTGATATACCTCAGTTTTCATGAGTGTGTTCGTTCTTGGTCATGAACACGCCTGATTCTGCGAGAAGTTCTAAGAATTGTGTCTCCAATTCTCTTTGAAGCGGCCCCACTTCTTTCTCACATAGGTGATCTCTTAAGAGTTTTCCACATAACTCTATTGAATCATTAAAAATCGCATGCTTAACCTCCATCTTTCATTGTTTTAATGGGTCGTTCCCTCACAGTGAACAACTTTGTCAGTGCAGTTAGGTTGTCCCTTTGAACCTAGTTCTTGGGATCTCCAGTCTGCATAGGTTGGGTTTCCTTTGCACCAACATTTTCTACCAGTATCAAACTCATCCTTCTTGATGAGCTGGCAACTAACTCTCGATTTAACCCTTTGATTAGCGGATCCGCTAAGTTATCCATTGACTTCACATAGTCAATAGTAATAACTCCAGTTGAGAGTAGTTGTCTAATGGTATTGTGTCTCCGACGTATATGTCTAGACTTACCATTATACAGATGGCTTTGTGTCCCGACCAATTGCCGATTGACTATCACAATGTATGCAGATTGCCGGCACGGGTTTCGGCCATCTCGGTACATCTTCTAAGAAATGCCGTAGTCATTCAACCTCTTCACCACATTTGTCAAGAGCTACAAACTCATACTCTATCGTGGATCTAGTTATTATAGTTTGCTTAGAAGATTTTCATGAAATGGTTGCACTTCCCAGAGTGAATACATATTCACTCGTAGATTTCGAGTCTTTTATGTCAGATATCCAACTCGCATCATTGTATCCTTCGATAACAACAGTATATCTCATATAGTGCAATCCGTTTCCACGAGTATATCTTGAGTGCCACAGTACTCTTGTTATCCCTTTCCAGTGCTCAACACCAGGATTACTTGTGTATTTACTCAGTTTACTTACTGTGTAGGCTAAGTCTGGTCTTGTACAATTCATCAAGTATATCAAATTTTCAATCACCCGAGCGTACTCTACCTGAGAGATACTTTTTTCTCGATTTTTCGATAGATGTTGACTTGTGTCTATCGGCGTTCGTGCTAACGCAATATCACCATTAGCGAATTTCTTAAGAATCTTGTCCACGTAATAGGACTGACTAAGAACAAGTCATTCTGCTGTTCTAAGAATTTTGGTTCCTAGAATTACATCAGTTAGGCTTATGTCTTTCATGTCAGATCTTGAGTTCAAATATCTTTAGTGGATTTGATTATCTTATATTACTCCCAATGATAAGTATGTCATCTGCATATAATCACAAGATGACAAAGTCATCTTCTGTGGCTTTCGTGTAAACACATTTATCACATTCATTAAATTTGAATCCACCTTTTTGCATGACATTATCAAATTTCTCATGCTACTGCTTTGGAGCTTGTTTCAAGCCGTATAACGACTTTACCAATTTGCAAACCTGGTTATTCTGTCCTGGCACAGAAAACCCCTCGGGTTGCTCTATGTAAATTTTCTCTTCTAAATCTCCGTTTAGAAAGACTATCTTTACATCCATCTGATATATTTCCAATTTTCATAGAGCAGCAATAGCCACTAACATTCTAATGGAAGTTATTCTCGACATCGGAGAATATGTATCAAAGTAATCAATGTCTTCTAGTTGTCGATAACCTTTAATTACCAATCTGACCTTATATTTGTCAATTGTACCATCTGATTTTATCTTCTTCTTGAAGATCCAATTGCAATCTAATGGTTTACTTCTCGGAGGAAGGTCCACAAGTTCCCAAGTGTAATTTTGCAAGATAGATTCTATCTCAGATGCAATTGCCTCTTTCCAGTAAGGTCCCTCCGAAGAGTTTACTGCTTCTAAGTAGCTTTAGGGCTCACCTTCCAGTATGAAAGTGATAAAATTTGTTCCATAAGATTTTTCCACCCGAGCTCTCTTACTTCGCGTAAGTGTAGCCTCAACTAGTTCATTCTCTTCTTCTTCCTCTGGTATTTCCTCCACCCGTTTTGAGGAGCTAACATCCTCTCGGATCTTATATGGAAACACATGCTCGTAGAATGAGGCATTTCTCGATTCTTTTATCGAGTTCTTGTGTATATCTGGTAATTGTGACTCATATACACAAAACACATACGCACTGCTGTTATGTGCATATCCGATAAATATGTAATCAATAGTTTTTGGTCCTATCTTAATCCTTTTCGGATCATACACCAAAACCTTGGCAAGACACCCTCACACTCGCAAATATTTGTAGGATGGTCATCTTCCATTCCATACCTCATAAGAGCTCTTATCTATTTTCTTTCGAGGGACCTTATTTAAAAGGTAATTAGCTGTTAACATAGCTTCCCCTCACATGGAGTCTGGCAGTCCAGAGCTCAATAGAAGAGCATTCATCATCTCCTTAAGAGTTTGATTCTTTCGCTCAACAACTCCATTCTGCTGAGGGGTATAAGAAGCTATTGTTTCGTGTCTGATCCCATATTCAGCACACAACTCAACGAATGGTGATACATATTTACCACCTCGGTCGCTTCGAACCACCTTAATCTTCTTATTAAGTTGGTTTTCAACCTCATTCTTGTAGAAAATGAATTTCTGTATAGCTTCGTCCTTGCTTTTGAGAAGATACACATAATAATATTTTGTGTTATTATCAACAAAAGTAATGAAGTACCTATTCCCACCACATGTCGGTGTACCTTTTAGGCCACATACGTCGGTGTGAATTAGGCCGAGTGGTTCGTTGCTTCTTTTAATGTGTTGAAAGGATGACCTTGTCAATTTTACTTTAACACAAATCTCACACTTGTGTTTTGGATCAAGGTGGAATGTCAGTATACTTTGCATGCTTATTAATCTACGTAGCACATCGTAATTCACATGTCCTAGTATACCATGCCATAAACATGAAGACTCAAGCACATAAGGAAAAGAGCTCCCAATTTTATTTATCTTAGGCCTAATGGCCATTACATTGAGCTTAAATAGCCCATCAGATACATAACCCTTTCCCACAAATATTTCATTCTTCGATAGTACAACATTGTCTGACTCAAACACAATGCGAAAGTCATGCTTGCTTAATAATGATCCAGACACTAGATTCTTTCGAATCTTCGGAACATACAACACATTGGTTAGAGTGAGGTTCTTGCCCGAGGTCATCTTCAGCACCACTTTTCCTTGGCTCATGACGTCCGAGGTTGTCGAGTTCCCCATGAACAGCTTATCTCCACTAATTTCTTCAAAATTGTGGAGCAGTTCCTTATTGCAGCACACATATCTGGTGGCTCCAGTATCGATCCACCATTATCGCAGGTTTGAACCCACCAGGTTCAATTCGGAGACCACGACACAGAGATCTTCCATTTTTGGTCCCTCGTTCAGGTTGGCCTCCTGCTTCTTCATCGATTTTTTGCATTCCGAAGATTTGTGACCAACTCGACCACAATACTTGGCCACAGTACTCGACCACAGTTGTACAACTTCCCAGAGAACTTCTTAGTTATGCCTCCTCTGTGTCCCATCTTGGAAGATTTGGAATTCTTCCATTTCGAGCTTTGCTTCAGGTAGCCTGAGAGAATACCTTTCTCTCTGAACACTTGATGTCTTCTTTGATGCGAAGTCTAACAACGAGTTTCTCCACGTTCATCTCCTTCCGCTTGTACTTTAGGTAGTTCTTGAAATCCTTCCAGCCGGGAGGCAGCTTCTCAATGATTGCTGCTACCTGGAAGGTTTCACTCAGAACCATACCTTTTGAGTGGATCTCATGTAGGATCAACTGAAGCTCCTGTTAGTGATATGAGAGAAGTGTCCTAAGGCAATCGCCTTATGATTGTAATCATTTATTCTAATAAATGAATATTCACTATTTGAGTATACATGTTTGTGTATTTGATTGAGATCTTAAACTCATTTACTGAATGTCCGCAATACAATTCACAACATGAGAGAATTTGTGATGAATTCACAACTAGTGATTATCTCTACATGTGCAATTGTGAAGTATTTAAATTGTCCCTAGTCGATGAATTGATAAATACGGACACTATCAATTCTGTTGAGACTAGCATGGGTTATTCTCTAATCAGCTGATTCTCACTGGCTGGTGACATTGAGATGTCCAGAGATAAACATGAATGCTAGTTAAGGGAACTAGTTCATTGAAGTGACTGGCTGTAAAACTTCATATGGTAGTCTACATATAGATATGTCAGTGAAGTTCTTACTGCAACTTAAGTGCGATGTTCCTTTGACTTGCGGTGTTCAAGTCATCTTGGTCATGGAGACTTATACTTTGACATCTTAAGCAAGCGTCTCCAAGGAGATGTGGACCCAGGATGATTGGGTATAAGCCGAAGTGCTCGAAGATGTTTAAACAGCCTACAAAGGATTCACCACTCCTTGCGAGGAGATGTATACCCGAGGCCTATCGTCGGATTGTTACTCGAAGCCTCTGGCCAGAGCATGACATGTTCATAGTATGAATCTCTTAAATACATGAGAGTAATTAGAATCCGTAGGACGAGAAAACGTTACTTGGGCTAGGTGTGACGTAGTCAGCCTAGTGGGGACTGACACACATAGACCATATCCTGAACCAAGTGGATATAAGATGGTGAAGGGAATGGGGCACGATTCATTATAGCTGTTGAAGGGTTTCAGAATTGTTTCTGAGGTCAACCGTTGATCTTTCGATTAATTGGGGATCATGATGTACTACTAGGTGCCACTCATGATCATTCTATAATTGATTAATTATAGACGACCAACATAAATCGAAAGCCTATTTAGTCACACGCACTACGAGTAATCCGAGGGATTTAAAACGAGTTGAAAATTGGATTTTCCAATCAAGAGAGATTAGGTTTGGTTGAGCCAAACGATAAGTCGAATCTGAATTTTTCAGAGACGCATCGGAAGCGTAAAATGGCTAAGTCTTTTGAAGACTTAATAGATGAATTAAATAAGTTTAATTCATTGGGGCGTGGCTTGGATGGGCCGGCCAAAGAGGGCCTCCATCCTCTTTGCTTGGCTGGCCACAACAAAGGGAGAGAACCAAGTTTTTGGTTCAATTTATAAAATAAACCAAGTGTGGTTTGTTTTATAAAATTATGGATGATATAAATTTTTTATATATAATAAACCAAGGTTTGGTTTATTTTTCATGGAAATTAAAATGAACTATGGATTGGTTTATTTTATAAAATCAATCATGGATTGATTTACCATGATAAGGAAATTTATTTCATAAGAGAGAAGAGACTTGATTGATTTTTATCATGAATTAAAATATGATTTTAACCATGATATAAAATCAAACTTGGCATGATGGAATAAGTTATTCCATATTTGAGAGGCTTGATGGTTGAGAGGCCACTATATAAAGGACCCAAGGCAAGACTTGGGTGATAATCGAAAAGATGAAGGCATAGGCTCTCTCTCTCTTTTTCTCTACTTCTCTTCTCCCCTTCTTGCCGTGCGCCAACCAGCCCCAAGAAGGAGCACTAGCCGGCCGCCCCTGCCCTTTCCCTACCGACCACCACCTGCTGCCGAAGAAGGAAGCTCTGGCCATCTCTTGGCCGGAAGAAGGTGCTGCCGAAATTAGAGTTTGCCGCAAGGATCCTTTTGCCGCAAGCCTCTTCTTTTGCTTCGCCAGAATTTTGATTCCGGCCATCCTTTTGTGGTTAGTCTTCCGACTTCTCTCTTAGTTTTTCTTGTCCCGTTCTTGGAGAATCTAGTAGTTCTCGAGAACACGAAACTCATGGCTTTGCGAAGTCATCCCGAAGATACTCGGCGTGGACGCGAATAGAGGCGGAGCTTCCAAGGGACGCTTACGGTTGGATCTCATCCCTTCCTTCGAGTTACGCGAGGTAATACGTAAATTAGTTTATGTTTCTGCAAAATTTTAAATATATGATCATATCTACACAAGATAAAATTGCATGCTTAGATGTGTGGTTAAATAATTTGAGAAATTATTTATGCTAAACCTTCCGCTGCACGTAATTAATTTTGAAATTACGAACCCGCATCCATGTCAACATGTACCCGGTCCCAACAGCTCCTGGGGTTGGCTGATCACTATCTTGGAGTCCACCATCTTGTAGTCCAGGAATTGACCCATGATGAACTTCTTGGCCCCTGCATCCTCCGTCTTATATTTCTTATCCAAGGATTCCCATAATTCCTTAGCCGTTCTCTTCGTGTTGTACACAACATACAACAAGTCGGTTAGGTAGTTGAGGGTATAGTTTCAGCATAGGTACTCAGAATGAGTCCAAGCCTCCACCTCAGCATGCATGGGAGGGTCCTCGGTCAAGAACCGAACCAGATTGAGCGTGGTCAGGTAGAAGAGCATCTTCTGCTGCCACCTCTTGAAGTTCAACCCAGTGAACTTCTCTGGTTTTTCCTCATGGTTGATTGGGACATTCCCAATCAGGCGGAGGGGGCCTGGTGTTGAGTCTGTTCCACCTCAACACTTTTCGTGGCCATCTCAACAGAAACAAGTCTATTTCAAGATTGTTGGAGATATACTTTCAGAGAGTTTAAAAATAAATTGAAATTACAAAAATTCCAACTTAGCTGTTGAGAGGCCTTGTATGCAGAAGTTGTCTCCCGTGCTGGAATTTCTGACCTAAATCTCCCGACCTGAACTTCCCGAGCTGGAATTCCTTAACTGGAATTCCTGAGCAAAATCTCCTGACCCGAACTCCTGAGATGGAATTCCCGAGCTGAAATTCCCGAGCAGAATCACCCGACCCAGACTTCCCGAGCTGGAATTCCCGACCCGAATCTCCCAACCTAGACTCCCGAGCTGGAATCCTCGACCCGGACTTCCCGACCCAATTTTCCCGAACCGGAGAGGATGAGTTATTGAGGCCTGCGTAATGCAGTTTCCTTAAAATAGATTTGTCCTCCTTCGAATGTGATTCGAGGTTCCGATGAACGTATGTTCCTTAGGATACAATAACAGGACCACGGTCACAACGAAGCACTGGTTGCTCATGGCGAACTGAAGAAGTACCCTAATGCTACCACGGGAAATCCACTGAGCGGGAAACACACGGAGAGTTGGGAACTGTTGGGGCAATCTATGGTCCGGAGTGACCATGTGTTTTGATGTTTGGGCAAAGAGTTTAAGTTAGGTTTACCTTTGTGGTTTGATATGTGTGATTGAGTTTACAGGACTTGGTGAGTCACACATTTAGGACATATCCGAGGGACGAGAGCCGAGGGAAGAGGACTCCAAGGGCAGCCAGGAAGTGGACTTCAAATGACACATGTGAAGGGCGACATGGAGACAAGCCGAGGACTTGCGTGCGCATCCGAGGGACAATAGCCGGTGGAAGAGGACTTCAAGAGGCAAGCCAAAGGAGTGAACTTGAAGGCATACGTGAAGAAGGGTCTTCGGAGTGAGGAAGAGTGGTTTTGTAAGCTAGGCAGTCGACTAGGAATAAATCAGTCGACTGCCAGCGGGTAAACTCCAACTCATAGAAAGATCAGTCGATTGGTCCAGGACCAGTCGACTAATCAGGTCAAAAATCTAGCCGTTGAGTTAGCCGTTGGCTAGCTCTTGGAGTGGGATCAGTCGACTGCCCCGAGGGCAGTCGACTGGCAGCGGCTAGTTCAGCCTAAGACTCTATTTAAGAGAGCTTCGTTTTGGCTGAGATCTCTTGACGAATTTGGCTTTGGTTAAAGGCCAAATAGTAGTCTAAGAGCTCAGAGGTGAAGTTTGGTTTGTGGCGAGGTTTCTCCACCCACAAGGAGCTACACGAGCTAGCCGGAGGACATCCGGAGAGTAATCCACCGACGGATCAGGATCGTCCACCTTACGGACAGCCGTGGAGTAAGAGCTTCATCTCCGAACTATGTAAAGGTGACGCGTTAGCATTGTTTTAGTTTTTATCTAGTATTTCCGCTTGCGCATGCTAACGTTGTACGTAGAAAAATCGACAAAAACTATTCACCCCCCCTCTAGCTTGATGGTCACAGTCCTAACAGGGAACGAGGTGGAAGACAATTGTTGCTCTTCCTATCTCTCTTTTGCTCTCGGTCACTGCCTCTTTATATAGGGTTAGACCCATACAACAATTAATGACTAAATTAACGTCATTTACTACTAATTAACCATCCATATCTAAACGTCAGAAGGTTACTAATTTTGCATTAATCAACAGTTATGCATCCGTTACATTTGAGCAAAAAATTTTACAGGTGACAAAATGTTGGTTTATTCGCTTGGATAAATTTTGCCCCGACCGGTCGGGCATTCAACGCGCGGAGGTCGTGCATGCACACAAATCTACTTGGTTCGGTACAAATCCGGGCCTTGGATTTGCACCCCCTAAGCACCCACGCGTGAGAGAGAGCATCTTCTCATGCATTTGTTCACAACTAACATGCTTGTGAAACAATTTAAACCAACCAATATGCCTTGAAACTCCCAATGTGGGACTAAAGTTCCATTCACAATGAAGCCTCTTTCCTCTCCTCCTTCCTTTCCATTCACTTGTATCCAACAAATCTAACGACTGAGATAAAAGAAGTCCTCTCTTTGCTTCTCTTCTCTTTGACTCCCTTCACTCATTGCCTCTCTTCTCTTTTGGCAAAGTCAGTATGCTTATCTTCCCTAAGCATTAGCTATAGAGTTAGTAGTACTGGTGCTACTACTACGAGGGATGCCGCTACTGAGGCAACTGCCGCTACTGAGTACACTGCCGCTACTGAGGACACTCGAGCTACTAGGGAGGCTCCTACTGAGGCAACTCTTGCAGTTGCTTTATAGAGTTTTCCTACTGTTACTACTCTTGAGGCTGTTGGGGAGTACATTGGGGCTGAGTACACGCGTGCTGCTACTGTTGCTGAGGCCATGGATGCTCCTACTGTTGCTGAGGCCAGGGATGCGACTACTCCAGTTACTGGGGCTAGGGTTGCAACTGCTTTAGCCGCTCTTGGGGATACTGATGCTAGGGCGCCCTGTAATTTACTTCCTCCGTGTTGGCTCTGGCACAGGTTGGTGGGAGCACTAGGGGCGAGCGAATCGCCTATTGCCTTCTCTTGTAATTTGTAAAACGGAAAAAAGGAAAACTCTATCTCTATTTCGATATTTCCCATCCGCATCACTGCGTTAGCTTGCCTCGTGTGCCCCTGCCTTAGCGGGCATGGCTACTGCCTCCCTGTCACCCCGTGCCATGATTGAAGCATGCGGGGAAACCAACAGAAAACCCTATCCCTATTTCCCATCTACCTCTCTGCCTATCTCGCATGTGCCTTCCTATGACGTAATTAAAGCCTGCAGAGAAACAACGGGATCTGCAGTCCTATAGACGGGAGACGACAATCCCTATCTTTAATCTCTAAGCTTGAATCCACTAGTTCGGCAGTCCTTGATATCAGTGAGATTTTTACTTTCACCCCTACTTTCCTTCTATTTCCCTTTTTTTTCTACATTTGTGTTTTGTTGTTTGCATGATCTTTTGCCGCTTGTCATCATCGTTTATCCTGCATGATCTGTGCATTGAGCATGGCAAGACATTAGATAAACTATCATCTACCATGAGGGTTGTTAATTTTCTTTGCCCATTCATACACAATGGCACAAACATGGTAGGAAGTAACTTCTGCTTGTTCCGTTGGTTTGCTATTGACATTTGCGTATGTGATTGATTTTTTATAAACTAAAATTTATTATTTAATTTTATTTTAGATTGATTTTGAAATAGACTTTACTTCTCAAAAGAAAACTATTATTTTAGATGAAGAATTAGAAAGTGCTAAACATGATGAGGGGTTAACTAAAAGATCTAAAGAAACTTTTGACATTTTGGCATATTTTAAGAAAATCAATGAAATTAATAATATAGGTAAAGTTGAATATATTGAATGTAAAAAATGTATATATAAGTGTGGGGCAAACATTATGGAACTTCTACGTTGTGGCGATATCTTACAATTTATGATAAATTAAAGTTTCATGATGTAGGATAAATTATTTTGGATCAAGATGGGAAGATGAAGTCTAAAAAAATAAATCAAAAGATTTCACATAAGTTACTGGCTCATTAGACATGATTTATCATTTTCATTTGTTGAGTATGATGGTATTATTGGTGCAATCTTTATTAGGTCAGGGTTGACCTAGTTTGACAAGGCTCGGGTGAGTTTATGTTTGGTAAGTTTGGTGAGCGATAATGATGTTTGAATATTGTAAGATGTTTGAATATCGTGTAAGTCAAGTGGGTCAAGGTTGACTGGAAACTTGATTGGAAAAAACCTAGTGAGACTAGGTGAAGTCTAGGTGGATCGGAGAGATCACACGCTGGCATAATTGTGCACACAAGTTAGGGTTGGGGTCAATCGATTGAGTAATCGATTGGTGTTGGTTTCTCGCGAACAGAAGCCTTCTTAATTGATTGGGTGATTGATTAAGGAAAGAGTGAATCGATTGGGTAATCAATTGGAAGAAATGGTTTGCGAGAACAGAAGCAGGTTGAATCGATTGGGCAATCGATTCAGCCTCCTCTTAATCGATTGGGTAATCGATTAAGGAGGATGACAATCAATTGGTCAATCGATTATAGTTGAATTACGCAAAGCACAAAAAGGTGTTGAATCGATTCAGCAATCGTCTTAATCGATTGACTAATCGATTAAGCTTAAAAAAATAGAAGTTGAACGACTAAGTTTGACTTAGTAATATATTGGGTATTCGATTAGGGAACCCTAAGTCGCGCGTATATAGGGTTTTCACGTAGGTTTGAAGCCCAGTGCTTCGGCAGCTCTTCATCGCTATTTCAAGAGAATTCTTGGAGCATAGTGCTGTTGCATTTCAAAGGTTCTAGAGGCGATTCCAAGCTTGAAGAAAGCAAGAAAAGCAAAGAGAGCTAAGTTGTGTAAATCTTGTAAGATTTCTATTATATTTGCTTATTCTTGAGTGGTTCTTCTTGTAAGTTTGTAAGAGATTTCTCCACCCCAAGAAGAAGATCTTTTATAGTGTATGAGAGAGTGAGGAAGAGCGAATTCATGGATTAGTCACCTCAAGGAGGTGGATACAAAGTAAAATTAAGGTGTTAGCATTGCTCAAGTCTTCCACCGCAACAAATCATCAACGAGCAAATATCGGAGCTAATCACCCCCTCTAGTTCTCCTACCGGTCCTAACAGGTATTAGAGCTCGGATGAAATACATGAATCCTGATATCGTTTGTATTTTTGATAATGATTGAAAATTAAATAGTAAAATACTTAATTTTTTTTATATGTCCTTCCACACTCATGAGATGAATTAGTTACAAAATTATTTGAATACTTGAAGGAATGGGGGATTGAGAAAAAGGTTTCCTCTTCGATAATGGGGAATGCATTTAGTGATTATAACATACAAGTTCATTTGAAAGAGTAGCTTTCTTTGTATGATAGTTTATTGTGTGATGGTGAATTTTTTGGTGTTGATTGTTATGCTCATATAATGAATCTCATTGTCCAAGAAGGTTTGAAAATGACTTTGAATAAAATTAGAGAGTCTCAATCAAGTATATTAAAGGTTCAAAGACTAGGATGAAGAGGTTTGAAGAATGTGTATGAGCAGTTGATAACTTTGATACTAGTATTAACTTGTGATTAACTGTCTCTACTCGTTGGAACTCAATATATTTAATGCTGGATAGTGTTATCAAATATAAAAAAGGTTTTGCTTCTCTTTAATTCAATGATAAGAATTATAAATATTATTCTTCAAGTGAAAAGTGGAAAAGAGGAAGAAATATGTGTTCCTTGAGCTATTTTACAACACTACTAATTTAATCTCTAATTTTTGTTATCCTTTATCAAATTCGTATTTTATGCAATTCTAGAAGATTAAAGTTTTGTTAAAGGAAAACTTATAAAATGAAGATGAGGCGATAAATTATGTGTAAAAGAATGAAGAAGAAGTTTGACAAGTATTAGACTTAATATAGCATGGTGCTTACATTTAGGGCTATTCTTGACTACCCACAAATAAAACTTTTGATGTTGGATTTTTTTTATAGATTGAAGGTGATTCTCTTAAATGCCAAAAGAAGATGGAACTTGTGAAGACAAAATTGTATAAGCTTTTTGACCAGTATTTTAATATTAACAAGTCAAGTTCTTCATATCCACAATCTTTTTCTACCACACATATACTTTCGCAAAGTATAGGAGAAGTTAAAGGAAAGAACAAAAGAATCTTTCATATATATAAGTATTCTAATATTTTTTTTTGTATTCTCTAATTGTTTTATATTTTTTTATCACTACTATTGTAATAATATAGGAAATGATGGCATATGAGAGCCAAACAATTCAAGTGCTAGAAAATCTCAATTGGATACCTATTTGGAGGTGACAAAACTTGACTTTGGATATTTTGGAGCATTGGAAGAATCAAAAGCATCGATACCCAACCCTTGCACTAACGACATGTGATGTTTTAGCTATTCCTATAACTACTATTGTTGCATTAGAATAAGTTTTTTCCATTGGTGCTAGTGTGCTTACCAAGTATAGGAGTTGCATCCCTCGTGAAAAAGTACAAACTCTTATTTGCACTTGCAAATGGTTATGTGGTTATCTTATTAGTAATTTCGTTTATGTTAATTATATTCTTGACTTAGTTGATATATTAGTTTATTATGATTTTATTTTTAACTATATTCATTTTGTGTGTTTTATATGCGGATAAAGATAATGAAGATAATGCAATTATCAATCTAAGCAAGAATCAAATACTCTAGAAGAGAATATCGATAAAGAGAAAGGAGATGGAGGAGGATCATAAGAATTTGATATGGATGATGTCATTGATGAAATTTTAAAAATATTGTATTATTTGTTTAGGTTCAAAAATATTATTGAGATTTCGTAAACTCTTTTATGTTTTGTGATATTTATGGAGTGTTTGATCGGTGTGGAATCTCTGAATTATTATAGTGTGTGGGGTATAATATATCTTTAGGAATTTTCAATGGAATTTGGAAATGCGGACATGACGAGTGATGAATCGGTGTTTTTATATTTCTAGTATGGTGTTTGGCATGACATTTATTTATTTATTTATTATAAGTTTTTTAATAAACGTTATAAGTGATATCTGGTTTGAGTTTTTTATTTATTTTATTTTTTTTATACATTGCTGTTCTGTTGTTTTTTTATTTGTTTTTTTTATAAACTCGTGGGTTGATCCGCCTAATTTGCAATCTACCTTAAGTTAGGTTGGAGATTTCATAGTTTAGTGGGTTGACCCACCCTGTCATAGCTTGGCCCGTTTGATAGCTCTGAATGTAATGGATCATTGATAGATTCAAATTTACTTAGGAATCGTTCTATCGTTGTGAACCAATTTTTTTTTAACACCATTGTGAGTCACTTTTATAGTAAAAGATGAAGATAAAAAGATGAAGTCGTCATCTTAACCATTCCTCTAAAATGACTCTATGTATTTGTGAAAGTGGATACATCATGAAAGATATTTTATCTTAATATAATAACTCTTTACATAGAATGATGGAAGATCATACAAGCATTTTTTATATCCTTTCAAGATTAATTTCAAATCCTATTTCAACAAACACATCTAGATTCCAACCAAGCCAACACTTATGTGAATGCATCTAACTTGTATAATTATCTAATTCAAATTTATCAATCGAAATGGTAATGAATTTGATTACGGGATCAACATGAATAAGAATCAGGATTATATTATCAATGTTTAGTTCAAATTCTAGAATAAATATGATTGTAATTGATAATGTTTGTTTCGAATCAACAACAGTGATGAGAATTAAATAAATTTCTAATTTTACCCTTATTAGTTAATACATTAAAAAATATTTAAAAAATAATTTCTCTATTTTTTTAATAACATAAATGTCACCTTCAGCATTTTAGTTTTTTTCATTTTAATTTATTTATATATTCCACGTCTTATATTATTAATTTATTTTATTTGTTTTTTTGTTTCTTTTTGAACCGTTACCATAATATTATAATTAAAATAAAATTTACTTTTTTTCCTTTTTAACAATCACCTTAACATTATAATTGAAATAAATGTTTTCTAAAAAATAATTATTCATATTTTAAAAAAATAACAACCACAACATGAAAAAGAAAAAATATATATATTATGGGATGGCTGAACCTTAAATAAAAAAAACATTATGGGAGTCGTCCAACTACTAATTACTTGATTTGTGATTATTTATATGAGTTTAACATATGCAATATGTCATGAGCCTTTCAACATATACAATATCTCATCTGTGATTACTTGCTTTAGTTCTTTCAAAAAGAAATAAATTCAGCACATCAGGCAACATATTCAAAATATTATCAAAAACAACACTAGTAATAACTATTCGTTATGATTTTAAACATCATCTACTTGCACAACACAAAATGTGAGCCACCCAAATGGCTGTCTCAATGGAAAATCAACTGATACTTAAGTAAAATATAAACCTATCCATAAAACATCAATCTCAATAGTTGAAGATAACAATTCAAACATCAGTATTTCATAAATTCTGCTCAACAACGAGTGGATCTTCAGCCACATCCCCATTGCTCGATCCTTGCCATGCACAATATCCAATTCTGTAAAGTAAGGAAATGAGATATTATACAAGCACTTAGCATCTTTGTGAGTCTGTAAAAAAAATAAATAAAACAACAGGATACAACATAATCACAAATGATAACCTATAAAACATGTATTCCGTTCTACTCATCATTGAAGTAAGTAACAAAATATATATGTAACAGACAATATTCATAAAATCGCAAAATAAAACACATGAATTGGCATACCTTAATTCATTTAGTATACCATGTAAATTCACATGTAATTTTTTTTCAACATCATTCCAAGAATAATCACTTTACTTGCACATTTCATTAATATCATGGTACATTCCCTTCAAGAACTTGATCCTAGAGTCAATGTGCTTCACTTTGATTGTCAACTAGGATAACTTTTGCACCATTAACCTTCTTATCTCTACTTCATTTGTCTCTTCTATTCATCATACTGTGATTCAAGAAATTGAAATTCTAAAAGTCATACAACAAACTCCTATCGATTCCTGCAGATACATAAGATAGCTAGCAGAGTCATACAAAATTTTACATTATGTTGAAAATGTTCTAATCAAAATATAACAAAGGCACAAACATATGAGTAATCATCCCATATCAAAAAAATCCGTTTCTCCAATTATTAAACAATTCAATTGTCATATTATTCTTGAACGCATTCCACTGGTCAATTACGGCAATTATTCGTATGTATTCCACTTCATCATTAGCATCATCTTCACTTTCATCATCGTCCTCTATAGATTCCTGAGGATCTTTATACATAAATTTACAAATTAGATTATGGAGTAGACAATGGGAAATAATAATACACATTTGGATTTGTATTGGGACAAAAAAGAAAGGGATGCTAGAATTTTCCAACGCCTCTTCAACAAACCAAAACACCTCTCGATTACATTTCTTGCTCTTGAGTGCATTATATTAAATCATTCTGGAGTCTCGGGTGGATGACTGTCAAACTCATTAAGATGATACCTATGGTCACGATAAAGCATAAGAAATCTAGAAGAATTGCAATAACCAACATCAACCAAGTAGTAACAACCTTCGGCAATAAAACAAAAATGTAAGACTACAATATAAACAACTTATTTTTGAAATTTAAAATGAGGGTTGTTGGTTAATTCATAACTTTTTTATATACCTTGGGGAACTTTAAGCCTAATAGGTCTACTAATGGCATCACGAAGAACACAATCTTCATGAGCAAAACCTTCCCATCCAAGTAACACATATATAAATTGCATATTTGGGGAATATACTCTCAACACATTTGTAGCTATACCTTCCTTCCCTATGTGATAACTTTGTTTTTCTTCTTTAAGAGGTGCCATTGGAATGAAAGTACAATCTAATGCGCCTAAGCAGCCCTTTAATATTCAAATGAATTAATAAGAAAGACTACTAAAACATAATGACCCTAATATGTTAATAAGTATTTGTCATATGTTATTACCTTAAATGGTTTCCATCTGTCATTTTCATAGTCTTCGGGTATAGGTTCTGATGTTTTGAGTATTATGTGGTGAAGCTTCAAAATTGCATGAAGATAAGGATTGAAGTGACGGCTCACAATCTTTTGACTTTGATTAAAAAGAAGACTAATTATTCTATTTTTCTTATGATGTGTCAGAATATAGATAAAAAATATCACAATTTCATCAACGAATGCATTTTTGTGTCTTTTAAACTCTCAATGTCTCACCATATCACATAATATCGCAAAAGTTCTCCTATCTATACGGAGTTCACTAATACAAAATGCATCTCTCTTTTATAAGACTAAATATCTATTGCATTCGCTTAATTCGTTTTTCTTCCTTATTTTTTATTCGGCAAATTTTGGTTTGTCAATATATTCGATACAAATGTTGATAGAATATGAGGACTAACACAACCATAAGCATAACATGTGTAATCTACAATGTGCGTATTAAATTTCAACTTCCACTATTAAAAGGAAGTCGTGCCATGTTTTTCTACCATACACAAGTAAAAAACATCAATGAAATATAAAAGAAATAAATATAAACTAATGCATAACTAATGAGGATATTTAACAAGGACACAAAATTTAATAGAAAAAGAAAAGAATTTTTAATTGATAAGTCATGTCATTCGAGTATAAAAATAAATAAAACTACCCCAAGACATTTATAAAACATGAAAAGCAAAACAATAAATAACTTTGCACAATAAAACCAAATGTAAACTACCATAAAAAACACCAAACAATAGAAAAAGGGATGAAAGAAAAATAAATAAAAAGGGCCTTGTTTAACCTTGAACACATACTCATATACACGGCTAATTTAAAGGGGGCTAAAATTTAAAAAAAAAGGACTTACAAGGAGAATTTCGACTGACGGAGTTGGGTTGCAGCTACAAAGGTGGGATGTGGCCAACGGAAGTGGAGATGTGGCTAATGGAGGAGATGGGAGAGAGGGGAGAGCTGCAGTTGCGGATGCTGCTGACGGAGGAGGGTTGCAGCTACGACCAACGGAGGAGGGATGCGGATGCAGATGCGACTGTGGCTGCGATTGAGAGAAGGGAGTGTAGAAGAAGAAAATGACATTTGTGGTAGGAAAATGGAGAAGGAAAGTGTTTGGTCAAGGTCATTTTTGGTATTCAAGAAAAATTTTCATTGCCGAAAATAAAGTAATAGCTGATTGAGGGACATAGAAATGAATCATTACCCAATTATAAAAATTCATTTCTTCATTTATATATTCATTCTTATAATCCAAACATTAACCATAATCATCATTTATTCTCACTCTCATTCCTCCCTTTGTTCCCCTTACACCCTGTTTGGAAACCTTTTAAGTAAGGAATTGGAATTCATCCGGAATTGAATTCCAATTCTCATGTTTGGAATGAATTATAAAAACAGAATTGAATTGAATTCAATTCTTATACTTTTATGATTTTATCCTGCGAGGATGGAGCTGGAGCAACTTTGATTTATTTTGTGAGGAGGCGATTTGGTAATTTAATTTGTTCAAGTGAATTCCTTTCACAAATCAGAGGTGTTTAGGTGTGATTTATTTTGAGAGGTTTGAAAGGAATTGAAATTTAATTCCTTATCAATTCCTTCTAAAAATTGCTATCAAAGGATATAATTGAATTTCAATTTAAGAATTTCAATTCCTTCCTTTCCAAACATAGTATAAGCAAATGCCCCCTGAATCTTGCGCCAACGTTATCTAAGAATGGTTTTTTTTTTTTACTTTTATCAATTTTCATTAAAGTAAACGTTCAAGATCACTCCTCCGATCGGGCGGCCACAGAAGGTCTCGGCCCCTATCTTCGTTCGAAGCGACGTCGGCGCACCGAAGCGCTCCCTCTCTCTCGATCTCACCGCGGCCCGCGTACGGTGCCATCACCGCAGGAAGATTTCTTCCTCGGAAGCGGAAGACCTTTCCTTTTTCTTACCTGGATTGACAGAATCTTCTGAGCAGTAGAATTTGTGTGCCTCCGCGTGTAAGACCTTGGTTCTTGCAGTATTATGATTTTTCCCCCCATGTAGCATTGGTGTAACATGTTTCTCGCTCTTCTTTGTGTCTACATGGGAACCATGCCCATTTATTGGTGTTTAGAAGATTGCAGGAAAATGTGATTGCGCAGTTGATAGTTGTTTCTTTTTTTTTCTGGAAATTGATAGCATGACTTGTTTTCTGATCATCATATAAGCATTTCAGTTTTCCTTGTCAATCCTTCTCCCTCTTCTCTTGCCGCTTCACTGCCACAAGAGAAAGATTTTTTAGGTTTCTACGGATCTGTGGTGATTACTACCAGGAGGAGGTTCTGGGAACACTCAATGAACTTTATGAGGATTTCATGCTTTGTGTTTTTATCACTTATTTTTCTATGTATTAGGGTTTTATACGCTGTGTGTGTTTATCTCTTTTATTATTTGTAGCTAATATAAGAACTTGTGGTTGATTATGAAAATTCGATTTTTCTTTATGGTTTCTTTTACTGCTTGGTTTGTTTCTAATCTTGGAAGTTTTTAAAAAATATTCAGTTTGAAAACCTTGGAGGCGGTTCTGTTTCGTGTGGTTGATTTTTGATCCTTGTGGGCATCAAGCCATATGCGAAGATCTCATGCCATCGCTAGATATTTGCCACCCTACTTCTCCTTCCTCTCCCTCACCCTTCTTGATGGATTCTTATCATTAACATCTTCCTATGACAGGTCATATGCCATAGCAATCGATAGGCTTCAATTGAGTTGATCTACATTGGGTAGCAAGTTCATAAACCGCAGTAGACACTTACCCTTTTATATATGGGCTAATCTCCATATTGTTTGGGCATTGTAGTTTTATTGGTAATCCAAATCTTCATAGTGGTGCCTTTGGAGATGTAAAGGTAAAATTAAGAGGTTGCTTCAGCCTAGGGGTGCATGACGATTGTGTGTTGATTGGAGATGTTATCATGGGCTATGTAGATGAGTTGGTGAGAATCTGTAAGTTGGGAAGCAAGTTTGTTGATCGAGCTATACTCTTAGATGAGTTGGTTACAATATGCTTTATTGAGGATGAGGTTTGTGTTGTTGTCATCTTAGTAACTAGCTCATCTACTGAGGTGTTATTTTGTGGAACAGTAAAGCTCTTTGGAGTTAATATTACAATGACTTACCATATCAAGATGACACTTGTTCGGCTGCCTTGTTGCCTCCACGATTGCCTCTCACTTGATCTCTTGTCAAATCAAGCCCTTCAATAGAAACTCTTGCCACATCATAGAGGAGCTCTTGAAAGAGTTCACACAATTTATCTCATTATACCACTTCCTATATTACCTTCCCAGTAGTGTCTTAGTGATGAGGAGGACGAGGATGACCAACATTGTGGAGACGAAGATGGTGTCCATGACCATCAAGTTTGACTTAGAGCGGTGAGGCTTTGTGGTAAGAGTAACCCTTTGCAGAGCATGTTGTTGCACATATAGGACTATGACAACCCACATGCTAGTCGTTGATCCAAATGCCTCTCGTTATGCAAGAGGTTGAGCATAACCAATTTACTTGTTTTAGGGTTTATATCGGGTTTGATCTGTGATTAGCAAGTAAATAGGTTGCATGCTTTAAATTGTTCTTTTGGATGTGAACTTTGCAACTTATCTGAGCTGGCATGGAGCCAAGTAGATTCATGTCATGTGTTTAATGACAATAGGATAGTTTTTTTGTGGAAGCTATTTTTAAATGCTAAATAGTGTTTGCACTACATTTGATAACTTTTAGAACTTGCTAAATTTAAGAAAACCCTAAACATTATGCTAGTCGTATATTAACCCTAAAATTATTGATGAATAGAAGCTCATTATACAAAGTTTAGTTAATTGTAAGGCAATATGGATATAAAATTATTGAGTTTGTATTAGATAAGTAGCCTTTGCCACATCATGTGTTATAAGCTCGTTTAGATTTTGTACAATGGCTTGGAATGGTTAACACACATAAACAGTTTGGTTTTAGTTAAAGAAGAATTTAAGGTTTTGTGATAAGAGGTCACACTACTTCTTCTCCAATAGTTGCTTCTATAATAGCCATTCCCCAACACTAAGTGTCACTTTACTTGAATGAAAGATATGAAGGGAGTATAAATGATGCAAAAAATGAATATAACAATAAGGATCCGTTTGTCATTTTATGAGTTTTATTCTTCGCCCTCCTCAATTTTCGTCCGAATAAATCTAGCAGATTGTTGCTCCCTTTCCACACGAAGACCTTTTTTGTTGCCTTATCAATCGTCATGGCAACAACTTAGTGAGTCTAACCATAGTGAGCGCTATTTTGTTAGTTTGAATTGGTCAGTACAAGTCTAACCTGTATGCGCTGGCCCTTGCAGTCTTTAGCTGAATCTCAGTTGCTCGAGGCTAGATTCAAGATGGAAACCAGTTTTGATCCTGTGAGTCCAATCTCCAAGTATTGCTTTGAGGTGGAATTGTTTTTCTCTTGTTTGAGAAAATTTGATCTTTTGTGTTTTCAGGATCTTATTCATGCAATTTTTAAGTTGGTTTGGAGCTGCTCAGCCGAGCGGGACGAAGAAACTGAAGCTGTTGATGTTGAGGTTTGTTGCTATTTTGTTCTTTCTTTTGGTTTAGTCTGTTTTCCCCCTCAATGGACTGTCACAATTGGCTGCGTTAGTTCTATTGTTAGCAATTTGCACTTATGTTTGTGTTATTGTTCTTGAAATTAATTCCTTAAAATGTAGGAGTACACTAGATACAGATGCATTTTTAAAAGACTTGCCTTTAGCTGAAGTATAAACTCTTCCATTTCATAATAGCCAACGCTTGGACATTAGTTTTTAGTCCTTGTGATGCTATCGCTTGTGAATAGCCAACAAATTTAAAGATCTTAATAGATATCATGTTGGATGTTGGTTGCCAGGTTGGTGGTGGGGCATCCAAGAAGAGTCGGCCAACTACAGGTATTTCGAATCCATCTGTTAAGAAGAAAGGATTTACTTGATTTTTAGTGGATCTTCATTTCAAGTATAATTGAACTTATAAGTCTGATTCATCTGTCACAACTCTGTACACTCAACAAAATTGGATACACACACAAAATAAGACCAAAAATGAAATGCTAATGTATGTAAATTTTGGTGAATATTACTTGAAGTTTGAGCTACCTGGCCATAGTATTAAAAGACAGCTTAACGAACACTGTCAAGTAAATAAATTTCGATAACATGTACAGCTTAAATCATTGCCTGCTACACAACTTGCTACTAGATTCATCAGCACAACTGGCACGTTAACATCATCGAACATAATGCATTAGCAATGATCTACTCTTCTACTGGAACTGATTGTGCAATATGATGTGTCATGTGAGCCAAGATGATTCTTTCCTTCTGCAGCTAATAATAGTGCTCTGAGTGTAAGCTGTGAACTTCTCCGGCTGTTTATCACAGGTATTTTGCATTTGATTATTTTTTGTATTTTCTTGATAAATGTTTTAACAGAAATTCTCCTCTTTATAGAGGCAATTGAGCGCACTGCTATAATTGCTGAAGCAGAGGGTACAAATAAAATTGAGCCTACTCATTTAGAGAGAATTCTCCCACAACTGCTGTTGGATTTTTAAGGTATTTTAAACTTGCACATAATCGTAAATGAGCTAATATTGTGCCTGCATAAGGAACACAATTTGTAAATTCTGTATGTTAGGTTTCATCTATTAAATGAAGTCTGTGAGGGAGCTTGTCATGAGTTTGATTAGTTAAATTATTGCTTTGATATTTGAAATTGAAGACTTGCTGTTGGCAGTTGTATTTAAGTCAAATTCTTCGTTTTATTTAAGCTATTTATTGATATACTATGATTTTAAATATTTATATATCTTGATCCGGTCGGGTAAGTAATCCGGTCTGGTGTGATCCAGTCATGTAGGTAATCCGGTTTGGTGCGATCCGGTCGGGTAGGTAATCCGGTCTGGTAAGAAGCCCGGTCGGGAAGGTAACCCGGTCGGGCAAAGACGTTTGGACACACAGGGTGTTGGTCTAGTCAGATAAAGGCGCTCGGGGTTACAGTGTTACAATCTGGTCGGGGGCGATCGGTCGGGTGAATTCGGTCGGTGACACTCAGTCGGTAACGCTCGGTCGGGAATGCTCGATCGGACGACCGAGAGGCCACGTACTTGGAACTCCATTCAACTCGAGATAACTAGTTGTGGTCATATGTTCGGGCTCCAGGCGGACATTCCCGGTCGGCCGTGCCCGACCGGACAATTTGGTAGGTCGTATTTGAAATTACTCGCCCCGTCTCCTTAAACGACTCACGGCTTAGTGACCGGCTGCCCGGTCGGGCGCACCCAGCTGGTTGGCTGGGTTGTTAGGCACCAAGAGTGGCTGCACCCACTCACAGACTTATCTGTGCAAAAGCAATAGGGGCTGAGCGAATTGAGCCCTTCTGGAAGACTCCTTCTAGCCGGTCGGCTATGGCCGGATAGCCTGTCTTACCATGCGGCTCTGCAAACCTAAGGTAATTTCACGATCAGTCATTTAAATACGATTAGACTCCCCCAGATACCAAAAGATACACAAAATCCTCTCATTATGAAGAAGAGACATCTGTCATAATTAGGTCTTCCCAGAGCATCAGACATTAATGAGGACAGAAAGGTGACAGCATGAGCAGACCTTTTGGCGGCCACATCAGACCCTCGGGAAATCTAAGGCTGCTATGAGATTGTGTCAGAAGATTGACTTTTATGAGACAAGACAACCTAGACAAGACAGGAGTCATTCCCTTCCCCTATATAAGGTTCGCCTAGTGCTTCAAAGGGGGGATTCGGCTAGATTGACTTCTCATTGCCTGGCGACTCTTTTGTTATTCCACTCTAAACTCTTTTCTTCCTCCAAGCTGTTGGTTCTTCTTGGCAGCCTTGGGTCCAACCCTAAGTGCCCTAGTGGCTCGTTTGTTCCCTGTGTCATCTGAGTGAGAGTCTTCTCCGTTTGTCGACAGGATCATATATTGTAATTTTAAAATTTTAATATATATATATATATATATATATATATATATATATATATATATATATATATATATATATATATATATATATGACTATTTTTCAAAGGTGAAATTTGTTATCATGATGTCCTCTCCTCTTCCCTTTCTCATTTCGCACTGTTGAAATGGAATAAATTAGGAAATCGTTGTTAACTATAATGGAAGATAATTTTTTCGGACTTTTATATATATATATATATATATATATATATATATATATATATATTTTGTTAAAGAATTTTTTTTATCAAATATTACAAGATATAAATCTTATTTATGTACAAAGTTAGGACATATTTTAAGAAATAATTATAACTCTATTCTGGAAAATAAATCAAGATTCTATCCTAAGGATTAATTTGTATTTTAGGTAAAATACAAATTAGGATACATTAAATTATCCCTAGCTATATTTATAATATTCTAATACGCCTCTTTAAGCTGGAGAATATAAATTATATACACCCAACTTGTTACATATGTAGTCAATTCGGAGCCCTTTAAGTGACTTAGTAAATATATCTGCTAGTTGATCATGTGAGTTGGCATAAATAGTAGATACTTCTCCAGATACAATTTTTTCTCTGATAAAGTGATAGTCAACTTCAATATGTTTTGTTCTCTCTTGAAAAACTGAATTTGAGGCGATATGAATGACGGTCTGGTTATCACGTATAAGTGACATTTGTGTAATCTCTCCAAATCTTAGTTCCTGAAGCAACTGTTTGAGCCATATAAGCTCTTAACTGGCTATGGTCATAGCTCGATACTCTGTCTCTGCACTGGATATTGCTACAATATTTTACTTTTTGTTTTTTCAAGAAACAAGATTATCTCCGACAAATATACAAAATCCAGAAGTAGAGCTCATATCAGTGGGAGAACTTGCCCAATCTGCATCAGAATATCATATGACTTGAATATGTCCTTTATCTTTGTACAAAAGACCCTTTCTTGGAGCGCCTCTGATATATCAAATAATGCGGATCACAACATCCCAATGTTTCATGCATAGAGAGTTGAGAAACTGACTTACTACACTTACTGCAAATGAGATGTCTAGATAAGTAGCAGTAAAATAACTTAGTTTCCCTACTAATCGCCTGTATCATTCAGGATCTGGAAGAGGCCCCCCTGATTTGGCAGGAATGAGGTCGAATCCGGTAGCAACTGTGAAGTGGAAGCTGAAGAAGCGACATAACTCTGGACGATCTGAGCAGCACGAGGGAGTCAACCATGTAGACTCCAACATTTATCAACCGTGTGTCCTGGTCGGTGGCAGTGATC
The DNA here is from genome assembly GCA_024364735.1 of Boesenbergia rotunda. NCBI lineage: Eukaryota > Viridiplantae > Streptophyta > Magnoliopsida > Zingiberales > Zingiberaceae > Boesenbergia > Boesenbergia rotunda. The sequence continues at coordinate 633,494 of JAGFNQ010004446.1, forward strand.
ACACCAAGGATGTAACGACCCGGAAAATTATCTTAATATTTTCTTTAAAATATTGATCATGTCTAGATAATTTTTCGAGGAACCTAGAGATATTAGTACGAACCCTAGCCTAGAAATCCATGATTTTCTCATTTAAATTGGGAAACTAAGTACTGATGGACCTTATATGAGCTTTCTAGTACCATGATTATTGATAGATTTTAGGCAAAAATTTAATATAAATATAAATTGATTTTAATTGAGAATATTAGTATGAGTAGGGATGAGTTTTAGCATGATTTTCCTATTTAAATCTAGAAGTTAAGCACTAATGGGCCTTATATGGGCTCCAAAAATGGGTTTTAATTAGGTAGAAATTAATATAATTATAAAAGAATTGTAATTAGGAATTTTAGCATGAATATGGGTGAATTTTAGGGAATTTTCGAAAATAAGGAAAAAAATGAAATAAAAAGAAAATAAAAGTAAAGTGCATGCACCAAGGATTGAACCTTGGACCTAGTCTCCAACCATACATGCACTAACCAATTCACCTAGCAAGGGAGTGTTATGAGGGAATGAAGTGAATTCTTGTTAAGGCTAGAGGAAGTGAAGAGTCACATGAGAGAAAACACCATGTCTCTTCACTTACCCCTCTTCATGGTACATAAATAAGAGATAACTTAACCATTAAGGTTCATTTCTCTTCTCCTCATCCACCAAGCCACATTTCTTCTCCTTCTTCCTCCTTCTAGCCGAACCCCATAGGAGGGGTTTTCCTTGGGGAAAAAGTCCACAAGAAGTCCACTCCTTCAAGATCCAAGATTCTTGTTCAAGGTTACAAAGGCTAGAGGTGGTTAAAAAGCAAAAAGGTCTTCATCCTTCTCCCAAACCTAAGGTCTAAAACCAAGATAATCTAAGGTAAGACTCCCTCACCTGTGGTATAATAGTTTTCTTGATGTTTATCATAATATGAAGTGTGATTTGGGTTTGATGATTGAGAAAACCATGGCTTGGACCCTTAGGTCATTCGGCCACCATAGATTTTGGGTCCAAGATGATGTTAAAAATTTCACAAATGTTTTCTAATGTTTTCTTATGATAAATATAGGTTAAGAGATGATTTGGAGAATTTTTAGGGTACCCTAGTATCCTTTAGGATTCGGCCAACCCTATGAATCCATGGTTAGGGTTGGATTTAAACCTCCAAATATGTATTTTGTGTACCTTCATGATACAAGGGAGGTTGAGGGTGATTTATGAGAATTCTCACAAGGCTTGGAACCCTAAGGTTTCGGCCAAGAAGGTCCTAGGGCAAGGAGTTAGGGTTCATTGCAAGTATGAGTTCCAATGGCTCCTATGGTATGGTATGGATGGTGTTAGATGGTTAATTAAAATTTTTTATGAATTTTCCATGGACCCACAGCCCTTGCATGTTTCGGCCAACCCTAGGAAGAAGGACTAGGAGTTAGGGTTAACCCTAAAGCATGAGTCCAAATATCTTCCTATGGCTTCATAAGTAATGTATGGTCTTTTCCTTATCTTATGCTACCTTATGTGTCAATTGAATGATAGAACCCTCCTTACAAGTTTCGGCCAAGCAATGTGATTAGGGTCTAGGAGGAGTTAGGGTTTCAAGAATGAAGGTTATGGCTTATTATGATATATAGGTTCAAGCATGTAGTAGAAATTATATTACCTTTAACCCTAACCTTAGGTGTTATAGTTCATGGTTAATATGTATGTGTTAGATGTCATGCTTAGTAAGATTTATTCATGAATGTCTTATGTTCTATATCATGCTTTTAGATAGTAAGTAGCATGTTTTTAGGAGTTCTACCCATGCATGCTTGTGATAGATATTATACTTATGTATGTGATGCAATGCTCATCTTATGTACCATGATCATGCAAGTTAGATGAACTAGGAGAATGGTCTATATAATTATGGCATGTTTTATGGATATAATGCAATGTTTATCTTATGTATCATGATCATGCAAACTCCATGAATTAAGATGATGGTCTAAGTAAACATGTCATGTTCTATGAGTACAATGTAATGTTTACCTTATGTACCATGATTATGCAAGCACTATGAACAAGAATGATGTTTTATGTAAGCATGTCATGTTTATGAATGATGATAATGTCTATGTCTTTAAGGCATAATGAAGATAATGCTATGAATGTCCTATGAATGATGAAACATGGAAAGTTATTTTACTTTATGAATAGGCTTGTACCGGACTGAAGTATGGGTCCAAGGGATGAGCACCTTAAGAACGCCCCGGTTTTGGACTACCGACTATGCTGTCCACGGTTCTGGCACTACCGAAGCTGTGCAACAGGGATGGGCACCTTAAGAACGCCCCGGTTCTGGACTACCGACTATGCTGTCCACGGTTTTTGGAACTACCGTATATGTTGTTCCTACCCTAGTAGGTCGGGGCTCGCTACCTCGTATTTACTTAGGGATGCGCGCTTATGATGTATGTATGTGGTACAAGCCGGGGACCCCCAATGATGTTATGATTATGTTAAATATTTAAAAGTATGATTTTTAAAAGTAAGCATCCTTATGTATATGCATTCAACTCATGCATTCATTCATGTTATGCATCACGCCATGATAGAATATGTTTTATGCCCATGTCTTATGGTAAGAATGATGCATGATAGTAAATGTTTTATGCTTAAGTTTATGTTAAGAATATAATTATGGTTAGGTTATGTATCATGTCATGCTCAAAATGTTTTATGTATGCCATGTTCAGTAGGTTTTATGTTTATATGTATGTCATGTATCATGTCATGTTAAATGTGTTTTATGTTTATATGTATGTCATGTATCATGTCATGTTAAATGTGTTTTATGTTTATATGTATGTCATGTATCATGTCGTGTGAAATGTGATTTATGTTTATACGTATGTCATGTATCATGCCATGTTAAATATGCTTTACGTATATGTATGTCATGTATTACGCCATGTTAAGGATGGGTGACGTCTTATGCTTATGATTCATGCCAAGCACCAAGTTATGTTAATGTTTTGTGTGCTTATGTTTAAGTGATGTTTTGTGTGCTTATGTTTAAGTGATGAATGATTTTAGTGAGTAGGAAAGAGTCTTACTAAGCCTATGTGCTTATAGTCTTATTTACTTATACCGCAGATCAAGCAAGAGGACAATAGGGGAAGCAGCAGGAGGGACAAGAGTATGTGTGTGGTAGTGACTTAGCCAAGAAAGAGATACATTTACAAGTCTTTTGCTAAAACTTTACGTTTGCTACTTATGTGCTATAATGAATGACTTAGGTGACTTTATGATATTATGTTAAGTATGATATGATGTTAAGTATGATGTTATTATGCTAAGTTCCATGTCACCATGTTAAGAAGAATAGTTAGGTGCATGTATGTGTAAGATTTAAGTATTCCGCTGCCTTACGATGTTCACATGCCCCTAAGTATGTTAGCGTAACGCCGCTTAAAGGGGGAAAAAAATGTGCGTTACAAAGGTTGCCCTTTGCTACCCTTACGGGGTGGAGGTTTGGTGTTACTTCGAGAGACTAAAGCTGATGAGTCAATAAGAACGGAAGGAGGTAACGTCAAGACTTTGACAGAGACACAAAGCAGAGTCGCCCAGGTACTATCCATGGTAGCTTCTGTGGGGCTTCCTAGAATTTGATTACGAACATGAGAATAATCTGTGGATCAACCATATAAAGCCAAAAACATAAAAAATTTCTTCCAATTTTCAAGTTCTACAACAGGAGTGGCTGTAGGTGGAAGCAGTTCATTGAAGTCTCAAAGAAGGCTAGAGACCGAACCCAGATAAGTTGACATAGAATCCTTAATCTAATGGGTACTGAGGATGTTCATGAGATTTTCACAAACTTGATAGAGTCGCCGAAAGGTGTTTGTAAAGAGTTGTTGAGCCTGTGTCCAAACAGCTTTGTAGGTTTTGTGAGTGTGGAAGATATCTCTGAGAGATGGATGGATTGTGGCTCGGATAATACAACACAACTGAGCGTAAATTTTTTACCACAGAGGACGATCGACGACTAGAACATCCTCTTTGGTTTGGGTAAAATGTGTCTCATAACCCTGTCCAACAAGCCAAAGCTCAATGTGAGAGGCCCACGAGGAGTAGTTCTTATCATCCAACTGCTTGGAAGAGAGCGGTGCAGTGGTGTGGTTGGTAAAGATTGAGATATCCGGCTTTGGAGTGCCAAAGGTAGCCATTGATCAGTTTTGGGTTGTTGAGAGGTTGTCGGCGTCAGGAATAGGCACTGGAATACACATGCGACGGAGGAGCCTTCGACGTTCGATGGAGGAAAGCACACTGCGGAGAACAACACACGGCATGCAATGGCGTGCAAGAAAAATCCTTCAGAGCACATGAAGATGGAGTTCGCAAGCCAAGGAAGAAAAGGAAGGGTTGTCTTGCGCGAGCAGGTTGTGGGGAGCGACGCGATTAGGTGTAGTGAGCGACACGTGCAGGAACTCTCGACGCGTTGTCGGAGTTCACGACGCGTGCAGGAGAAGAACAACAGCTTCAGCTTCTCTGGATAACAACAACTTTGACTTTTCTAAAGAATAGCAACGTCGCGTGCAGGAGAAAAACAACAGCGTCGCGAGGAAGAATGGTAGCGTCGCGTGAAGAGAGGGGAAAAGAGAATTCGTGAGAAGGAAAAAAAAAAACGGATCGGCTAAGATTTAGAACAAAAAAGAATTTTAAGATAAAGGGGGGGGGAACTTAAACCTTGTGCTCTGATACCATGTTAAAGAATTCCTTTTCATCAAATATTACAAAGATATAAGCTTTGTATATATTTATATACAAAGTTAGGACCTATTTTAAGAAATAATTAGAAGTCTATTCTAGAAAATAAATCAGAATTCTATTATAAAGACTAATTTATTTTTTAGATAAAATATAAATTAAGATATATCAAATTATATATATATATATATAATTTGATATATCTTAATTTATATTTTATCTAAAAAATAAATTAATCCTGAGATATATATTTTGACCACGAAAGGAAAGGAAGGAGCATAAAAACTCGCTTGTATGCTCATCTATGCCATATTACTTCTCTTTATTTTCCAAGAAAAATTCATTTAAGTGAAGAAAAAAACCTATATCATGATCACTCTGGCCAAGTAAAAGAGCACCGTTGTGAACTAGGAGTCTAGGACTGTTATGTCATAAAACTTGAAGGTCAGGCTAAGAGAACAGTAATTAGGTTAGAGATTAAAGAGTATACAAGTTTTCCAGGACAGATTTGTATGCAATATAATAGCAATGAAGCCTCAATTAGTAACTGTAAAGGCATCGTCAGATACTGAAACAAGTAACAGATTCACGAGAAACCAAATTCCAACCACGCTGAGCATGTTACAATCGCAAAGTTTAGAGAGGAGCTAGGTCAGTTGACAGAAGAATGCATGAATTAATGGATTCTGACTGAAATGAATCTCAGAATGTATGGAAATGCCACTCCTTTTGACCTACAAAAATGAGGCTTCATATCACATGCTAAGAAGTAAGAAATGGACAATCTCTCATGCTAGTTACAGTCGACTACGCTCACTCAGCTGATGAAACACATATTAACACGATAATCAGAGTGCTTATCCATTTTCTGGCAAAAACCATCCACATGTTGGGTGGTACATTTCTGTGACATCTCACCAAATGAAGATGCCCCAAAATTCACTTAGCCACGTTCTCTTTTGCAGTTTCCTGGAAGAAGGTATCTGAATCTTGCTGCATTTTGGATTAGATAACCTGGAAGATTGACGGCGGAGTATGAACTAGGAATTGGCCCCAACTTGGCAATGATTTTCTGGAAAGTGTACTCCTCAGGAAGCATGTCGAAAAGATCTGCTCCATGGCATATGACATCTTGAATTCTTGCAGGATTCAAGTAGTAGGCAAATCTAACGCGATCGACATGGCTGTATGCCTTCATTTTGAAGGTGAATTCGCTGATGTGCCGGAAGCAGAAGCTGCAGTGCCATCCGGAATCAGCTAACAGGTCATCCGACTGGCGGAAATGGGCATACCGAGTCGTCCCGGATTTGTAACGATGAATTGAAGCCCTCCAGCTATCATCATCGAGGTGGAACTCGAAAGAGTAAAGGTAGTTACGAAGCTGGAGATGAAGCTTCTCCGGGATCTCATCGCACCATCTTAGTAAGTTGATCGTGTGACCGCTCGGGATCTCATCGACATCAGACATGATCAACAGATCATCATCACTGATGCCTGCGATCCTGATAAGCTGATCCAATGCAACTCTCTGGTAAGACTCTTCAACAAAAGGATTTTCTCCTTTAACAAATCTGCCTCCAACAGTCCCGTAAGTCAACCGCGACTCTGCGAACTTGAAACGGTGGCGATTCTTTGCGAAAACCAGTGGCTTCCTCAAGCCGGTGAAGGTTGAATTGGACTCGAGGAGAATAAACTCTGATACATAGGGGCTGAGCTCCTTCCACCGGATTTCAAGGATGTCAAGTTCATTGCTGAACAAGACGGCATCGAAGACACGCCTTGGAATTTCCCGAACGCCCCAACCATGGAGTTTGCACAGGTTCTCCATCGAGGTATTCTCGTGGTGGTAATGGGGTATCATCTTGAATGGTTTCGGAGGGGCCTCCCAAAGCGGGCGGAGGAAGTAGGTTATCTTCTGGCCGTGGACATAAATGATGAATATGAGAATGGGAACACCCACCAGGAGAAGCGACAATGCCCTAAGATCAAAGCCCTGGAGGGCGCACCGAAGCCGTGACATGCTCAGAGCTGCTTTCGAAGCCTGCATCATAGCAAAAAACAGTAATTTAGAGTTGGCGAAAACCATTCGCGCAATTACAGATCCCTAATTCTGTGAAATTGGTTGATAGCATGCATTCAAGAAGCTCGAGCATCACGCCCATAAAATTTTCATTTGTAAGATCCAATTTTGAAAAAGGGGAAGACGAAGGGGAAAAAAAACGGAAGTTTAGATCTGTGAAACTTAGAGATCAGAAAAGAATATTACCCCTCCGCAGACGTTCCCGCACATATCATCCGTCTTCTTGCAGCAATAAGGGCAGCCGGCATCCGGCATACTGGAGAAAGCAAAGCTTAGCAGCAGAGAGCAACTTTCCGCCCTGAAAGATCCGCCTTTTGGCCTCCTCCGAGCAAACAACTATCCGCACCGAATGTTTCTTGAATAGATTGGATCGCCGGCAGTTCCTCCCTCTCCTCTCCGTGTAATATATTCCTTTTCTTCTCTCTTTGTCTGTTGTTGCGGTCGTATAATCTCTCTGTCCCCAATAATATTAACTACAGTGAATAACAACGCAACCCACCCTAATTATAGCCGTTCGGAAGGTGGCAACTGGGCATGTTCTCTCCTATCTCCCCCACCACTTCGTCTTCTCCAAAAACCAACTCCCCCAAAAGAGTCTTAAAAAAAACTCTTTTTTTTTCACCTCTTACCAAGCCAGCAAAGATCTAAGAATGTTCGTTGAAAACCCACAGGAAGAGCTTCTGAAAAATCTGGGCGAGCGATGGGACTTCTTATACGAAGGCGATACGGCCGCGTCTGGAGCTGGAACTGAGGCGATAGGAGATGATACCAAGAAGGGCAGAGGAGGAAAGTTTCGTCGCTTGTTCCTGGTTCGATCGGGTCGTCGATGAGCCGCACCGGAGCACGCGGCGCTTCTGGGCGAAGTCGCCGCGGGACTGCGTCGCCGCGGTCTGGCTTCGAAGATATCGACGCGTTTCCTTGTGGAATTGGGGTTGTTTTGTCCGCCGTTGTAAACATAAAATATGTTGTATTTGGCGGATTAAAAAATCTGGCAACATTTTTAGTTTTTAGTTTAGATTAATCAATGCATAACTTACGAATAAATGTTTTTTCGGCATTTTACTGAATGATGCAGGCAGATTTCAAAGTCCACGTTTCGCTTACTTAACTTTCATGAAATCAAAATCATAACACTATACATCCATGATTCGATCCTCAACTACGATATATTTACAAGAATTTTTCTTTCAAATGAGCACGAATCTGAGACACTGAACTTTTAAACCGTCCATCATAAGTGCTTCTCAATTTACTCTAGCGACCGGTGGGAAATTTCCGTGAGACTGGGTCGTTGGTCGTCCAAGGTTGGAAAAATCCTCATTAATTATTTTGGCTGTGGGGCAGGGCCGATCAGCCAAGTAGATTAGTCAGATACAAATCTAGATATCCCTTGTAAATAAAAAAAAAATCATAACGCACATTTCTATCATACCCCTATCCTCCTACTTTCCAATTTAAAAATTCATTGCTTACCATCGAATTTAAATTAAGAGTGATCCTGTTTAAAATCGATAAAGATAGAACATTGATAATCAATTGGTTTGAATGTTGATCGTGAGAAGACCTTGTACCTAGAAAACCTGCAACACTGTTAGAAATAAAGAGAGGAGAAAAATACCAATGAGCAGGCCTGCCAGGCCAAAGGAACCCAACGTAATCACTCCGATACTCAAATTAATTTTAAAGAAGATGAAGTCAACAGTTGTAAGAAACGGAATGTGATTAGATAAGGAAGCGTGCTTGCACTCACGGAGGACTTTTTATAACACCTCGATAATTTCCGTATTAACGAGGCGTCATGTCAGAAAAAGGTCGCGTTTAATTATCATATTTTGGTTGTATTGAGTGGTATAATGATTCGTAAATATAATTATCACCCAATATCTATCTAAAGATACTACGTCATGTGTTTTTGACAACATTATTCCAAACCTTAGCCATGATATGGCCTATGGGTCAGCGGGCCAACTGGCCTTCGGAGATTGGCCCCACCCAAAAGGATGGTATTTGGATCCACAATTGAGCTCACGAGCCTTTAAATATTCTATTGAGGTGGTACTCCTACTGTCCGATCAGCTTATCTGATTTGAGCTTGGGAAGTTGAGCCCCTGTTAATGTCTGATTGGGGCTTAAGGAGGTGACATGGGATTTGGTTGCTTAGATTGATCCTCTTCGGGTTTTGATCTCCACGTCCGTTGATATTTTTGACTTTGATAACCTCTCAAGGGCCTACCATTTTCTTTGTATCAAAGAGCATGGATATATTATAGTAATTTTCAGGACTTTATTAATTTTTATTTGAAGTGATTCGTCCATCAAACCAAAATCAATAAGCCTCTTTAACGTATTTATACTGAGAGCGATGAACTTTTAAACTTATACAAGATTGATAAAATTTATTATAAGCTCAGGCCTAATATAATGATATTTATTAACTACACCACTAATAAATTCCTATGACTTTTAGTTCCAAAAATATAAAACTTTTAAATTTTCAAATCAATATATCAGCCACATTAATATATTTATGTCTTCATATTTAAATTTCATTATATAAACTGAGAGTAATGAATTTTCGAAAGAGAAAGAATAAGGAGGAGTATAATGGAAATGTGGTGTGTGATTTTCACATTATGAAAGTTAGATCGGTAAAATTGAGAAATCTAAAAAATAGGATGTGTTCAATAAAATGCCCAATATTTTTTATGTCAAGATATTTAATTTGTGCTTAATTTAGGAAAAATTAAAATGGTAAAGAGACTTATAATTTTTATCCGTTCAATGATGAGGCATTCTTCATCTCAATTTGTTTTGTTGTTGTACTCCAAACAAAAGTTCTTGTAACTACAAAAGTCAGGAAAATTAATACTACTTGGCTATAGAAGCCCACCCATAAAAAATCAATTTCTAGACGAGTTGGATGACTATAAAATCGAAGCCAAAGATTTAGAAACCCCTAAAATTTAATTAGCCCAAAATATTTACTAAATTTAATTAACATACAAACTGATTTCTAATTAGAAAAGCAAGAAATTATAGTTGAAAAACCCCTGAAATATTGGGAATTAAATAAAGTTTATTATAAACTAGCTATAATCAATCCTGACATTACAATTAAAACATAAGACTTAAAATACACTAATTGGGAAAGTGAAGAATGTGACATGCATATAAAGCAACTCTTAGCTTTAGGAGCAATATAAAAATCTACTTCTAGACACCAAAGTCTTGCTTTTATCGTTAATAAAGGAGCAGAACACAAAAGGGGATAGTCTAGAATGGTGCTTAACTATAAATGCCTAATGACAATTGTCAAGAAGACGAGTATAAAATACCAGACAAAGACCAACTACTTAATAAAATATCAAATTCCAAGTAGTATTCAAAATTTGACATGAAATTGAGCTTCTGGCAAGTAAGAATGCACCTATAATCAGTAGTAGTCTTTTCTTGTCTTGAAGGAAATTTTGAATGGCTAGTAATGCCCTTTGGACTTAAAATAGCACCACAAGTTTTTCAAAGGAAGAGGATATATTTCGACCTATCTCTATGTTTATGCTATCTATATTGATGACATCTTAGTATTTTCCAAGACAAAAGAATAACATTGGCCCATTTACATATGATTTTCACTCTATTTGAAAAACATGACATTATAATATCACAAAAGAAAATGAAGTTAGCCACTAGACATATAGATTTTCTTGGAGCAGAAATAAGACAAGGAACAATCTCACTACAATCACATATTACAATAAAAATACTTGCATTTCTAGATAAAATGGAAGACTCTAAAACTCTTAGATCATTCTTAGTACTCCTTAATTACGCTAGGTATTATTTAAAAAATATCGGGAAAATTAGTGGTCTTTTATATAATAAAACATCAACTAATGGACAAAAATATTTCAATCAATAAGATATAGACTTGGTAAAACAAATTAAAGCAATAGTAAAAAATATTCCTATATTAACACTACCACTTGATACAGATTACTTAGTAATTGAAATTGACGGCCGTGAAATAGGATGGGGGAGTCTGTTGGTGCCCCGATTAATTTTGATGTGATCAACCAAGTTAGGTTAGGTTCTATTATGGTTTTGATCCCTCTGTCTAAGTGTGCATGAGCTTAGGAGCGGAGGAAGTTGAGCGTAAAACGTAGTGGACGAGAAGAATTGCACGGGGAAGTGAGCCATCGAGCTCGGTGCATCTAAGAGATGCGGAACTCATGGAAGAGTACACCGGTGGAGTGAGAAGGACGTGCGCGATGTCTGAGGAACGAGAAGCTGGGAGGAAGGATACTCGAGGGGAGAAAGGTCGGAGTCGGGTTCGGGTGAGCCTAACTCTGGTTGGTCAGAAATCACCCAAACAAAACGTCTACCAAAAAGCCAACTCTGTTGACTTTGACCAAATCAAAGTTTTGACTTGGACCATATTTGACCAAAATTGTTGGAGAAGCATGGAGACTTGACCAAACACTTTGACCAAGCAATATACGTGGACAACTTGCATGCACAGAAGCTTCTACCGTTTAAAAAATTAACCTTATCTTTTAAAACGATAAACCTTATAAAAGATAAAATTTATCTTTTAATCAACGGTTAAGGATTAAATTTATCTATATTCAATTAAAGAATAATTACTATCCTTTAATTAGATAGAAGTTTCTACCGTTTAAAAGATTAACCTTATCTTTTAAAACGATAAGCTTTATAAAAGATAAAATTTATCTTTTAATCAATGGTTAAGGATTAAATTTATCTATGATCAACGGTAATGATTAATTTCCTTAGCCTATAAATAGGCTTAGAAGTTAAAGAGATTTTTAACAGATTGATTGTAATTCTTCTAGCTTCTGTCTTATGCTACAAAGTTTGTAAAAGATTTCTCCGCCAGAAGGAGATTTTCATAGTGAACTTCAACCGTCTTAGATTAGCAACCACTTAGGTTGCAATCAAGTAATTTGTGTGTCTTATCCTTTCTACTAGTTGAGTTAGTTTATGTTTATCTTATTTAATTGTAGCAACTAATCTAGAATCTTTGTGAGCCGCACAAAAAAAAAATTTATTTTACAGTGGCAATTCAACCCCCCTCTTACCGGTCCACCTTGACCCGACAGAGTCTTGTTCAGAAAATCCACAAAATATGAACCCAAAACTTCAGAAGCACTATGTAGATATGCCTCAGAAAAATATTATGAAAAGGGACATTTGACTTCATTAGATTTTGAAATTGTTGGGGAACAATCAAAGTCCTACATTGGTTAGAAATGGAAAAGATCATGAATTTAAAAGGATGAAAAGCATTTCCATTAGCATTAGGCCTTTTGGGCCACCTGTGAGCATCCGCACGCAGTCACTCTTGACCTGCTCTAAGCCTCCCTGCAAGCATCCTATCACACTTAACCTGCTTCAGGACTTTCTGTGAGCATCCGATCACTCTTTTGACCTACTTCGGGCCTCCGGACCTCCCCGTGAGCAATCCGGTCACTTTTTGACTTGCTCAGGACCTCCCCACGAGCATCCGGTCATCCTTTGACCTACTCCGGGCCTTCGAGCCACCTCGTGAGCATCCACACCCAGTCACTCTTGACCTTCTCCAAGCCTCTCTGCAAGGATCCGATCACACTTGTCCTGTCCTAAGCCTCCCCACAATTTCGTTTGAGGACCCTCCCACATGGCTCATGGTCTAGACCATGACTCTGATACCACTGTTGGGGCCCCAAGGATATGCTTATCTCGACAATGACATGATATTGTCCACTTTTGGCCTAAGCCCTCATGACTTTACTCTTGGGCTATACCTAAAAGGTCACATGCCAATGGAGATACTTTCCATCCTTTTAAACTCATGATCTCTTCCATTTCTAACTAATGTGGGACTTTGATTAATCCCCAACAATCCTCCCATTAAACAAAAGACCACCCTTGGTCCGGGTCCTCTCCGCAAGTATCCGGTCACTCTTAACCTGCTCTGGGTCTCCCTGTGAGCAATCCGATCACCTTTTGACCTGCTTCGGGTCTTCCCGTGAGCATCCGATCATCCTTTGACCTACTCCAGGCCTTCGGATTATTCTGCAAGCATTTGTACCCGATTACCCTTGACTTGCTCCAAGTCTCCCCACAAACATTCAGTCACACTTGACCTGCTCCATGACCCCAATAGAAATCCTAGTGGTAATTTATTGTTTAGACGCATTTATGCTTTTTATTTGCAATAAGAAAGAAATAACTATTAGAACAGATTATGAGGCTATTATTGTTAGGACCTTGTCGTTTGCTAGAGGGGGGGTGAATAGCAACTTTTCGATCTCGTCTTCCCCTACATGTGTTAGCAAGCACAAGCGGAAAACTAAACGATAATCTAAACAATGCTAACACAAACCTTTACGTGGTTCGGAGATAAAACTCCTACTCCACGGCTGTCCGTAAGGTGGACAATCCCGATCCGTCGGTAGATGACTCCCCGGAAGACCTCCGACTAACTCGTGTAGCTCCTTGTGGGTAGAGAAACCTCGCCACAATCCGGACAATACTCCTGAGCACAAAGACTATTAATTGACATTTAATCAAAGCCAATTTCGGCAAGAACTCTCAGCCAAAACTGAGCTCCTTTAAATAGTGCACTAGGCTGAAATGACCGTTACCAGTCGACTGGTCCATCACCAGTCGACTGGTCTCACTCAAATTCAACTGTTACTGCTTAGCATTCAAATTTGAGCTACCATCAGTCGGCTGATCCATAAGCAGTCGACTAATCTTTCTTTGGACTTTATCAGTCGACTGCCCTGACACCAATCGACAGGTCCACTTCTAAACCTAAGATTTTCCCTTCCCGAGTACATTTCCCTCAGCACTTGAACCCTAGGATTTCCCGAGTACAATTCACTCAGCACTCGAACCCTCACGACTCAGCTGACTCTTCATCCAATAGCCTCGATCTGTTGCATTCAAGCCCTCTTCGACTTTGGCTCTCGTCCCTCAGATGCCACACAAGCCCACGACTTACCTTCATGTCATCCTTCGCGTATGCCTCGAAGTCCGCTTCCCTTGGCTCATCGTTCCTGCTCCAGCAGCCTCGATCTATTGCTTTCGAGCCTTTTTCGACTTTGGCTCTCGTCCCTCAGATGCACACACAAGCCCTCAGCTTGCCTCCATCCCATCCTTCACGTATGCCTTGAAGTCCGCTTCCCTTGGTTCATCGGCCCTGCTTTGTCCACGGTACCTCGGATGCATGCAACCCCACGGCTTGTCTCCCATGCCATCCTTCACCGGTCCCGAAGTCGTCCAGCTAAGTCCATGTGTATCTTGCAACACTGCACACTCACATACACATATCAAATACAAGGGTAAACCTAACTTAAACTCTTTGCCCAAACATCAAAACACATGGTCACTCCGGACCATAGATTGCCCCAACAATCTCTCCCTTTTTGATGTTTGACAATATGTTTAAGTTAGGGAAAATAAATAGCAAATACAATGCAAACATGCATGCTTCCTATCACAAGGCATCCCCACACCTAACCTCCCCAAGAATTAGGATTTTTACCAAAAACGGGGTTTTTAAGAATCTCTCTAAGGCTCCGCCTACATTGGACTTACAAATAGTTTTTAAGAACTTCTCCAAGATTCCCCTTATGCCACTAAATGAGCAACAATGCTCCCTCTTTACCTAAGCTCTCCCTTGACCTAGGATTTCTTGCAAAGGCGTGTTTGGTTTCCCACTTAAACTCAACACTTCTCCCCCTTTGCCATACATCAAAAAGACTTCAACAATTTCTCTCTTATTAGATCTTTTGACTTCTAATGACCATAAACACAGTGTACTAACCCCCCATAAGATTACACACTTGTTGTATATCATTTGGACACCTTTTGACTGCTAAAACACCATTTTCAGCCTCTACCAGTCGACTGCCCCTTGACCAATCGACTGGCACCCTGAAAACCCCATTTTCAACATTTCTGACCCAATTTCAGAAATGCACCAGAAATTCCATAAATCTCCAAAATTTCCAAATTTTATGGAGAGGTTTGTGCTACCCGTACCTACTTGCGAAAAATACATCTACCCATGTATCTATCACCAATCCCAAGACTGACACAAAATCCAAAACTAGCTAAATAGTTCAATTGAACCTTGACCTAAAGTCTTAGTTTTGACCTCCTCTTGATGTCTCTGCCCATATCAACCCACAATGCATCCCTAGCATTTGTTTATATGGGATTTACACATCAAAAATCAACTTCCATGTTATATGACTCCAATGTCATATTTTCATGCATAAAACTCAACTTCATTGTGCCAAATCCCTAGGATTGAGACTCCAAATCCGTCTCCACATCCTTTGACACACTTTATGATCCACCTAGACTTCCGAGAGAAATCCTCTCGAGATCCAGGGACCATGGGTCCCACCTTGGCTCCTAGAGCTCCGCCTTGAGCTCTTAGCCTTAGCTACCTCCCTAGGTGACTCAACAAACACTAGACTACACCAGTGCACTCCCAATGACTCTTGGCCTACAACCCTAACCTTCTTAACTTTAGACCCCTTGTCCTTAGTTAAGACTTTCTTCTTGCTTTTACATGACATTCCCTTTTCATTTTTGGACTTCCCCTCCTTGCTATAATTATACGCTACCCTAACATATTTCTTTTCATTGACATCGAAGAACTTAGATCGGTATCCTAGACCCGATCTATCATTGTTGAGTTCTTGACTACCCAACACTATACCTAAACCCTTAGATTCAATAGTGAATCTATCTAGGGTATTCTCTAATTTATCAAGCTTTGCCCTCATGGCTTGATTTTCCCTTTCTAGGTTTTTAAACCTAGAATCAACATGCCCACCTTAGACATTCCTAGACCTACCCATCTTAGGCATGTGTCTCCCCTTCTTAGGATTAATGTCTTGGTCCTTAGGTCTATAAGTTCTAGGTTATCATGATGTATAAATTCCCTAGGGTTTTGATATGCAACATTAATCCTATTTTTATAATGATATCTAAAACCAAAACTACGCATGGATAAATAGTTTTCATTACTTCTAACATGCATGGAGGAGTTTAAATTTGAATTACATTTAATCTAAAATTAGGGATTACCTCCCTTACCCTTGTAGCTCCCCCTTGATGTGAGCTTTGCTTCTTCTCCTTCTTCTCTCATTTCCTCAAATGCTCTAATTTCTTGAATTCCCCTTTCCTTAAGCATTTTGTGTGGTAATATCCTAGCTCACCACACGTGAAGACCTTATATGCTTCTTCTCCTTCCTTTCCCTACAACCCATGTTAGAATTTAAAGGAATTGACTTAGATTTAGGATTTACCTCCTTTTTCTTACCCTTCGGACACTTGTCCTTATAGTGTCCCTTTCCATTACACCCAAAGCAAATAATGTGGTCCTTTGACTTTGCTTTGGTGGAGGTGGGAACTTCTTCTTGCTCCGGTATTGAGGATGGTCTCTCCTCCCCCTCAATCCTTGAAGTGGAGACTTCTTCTTCTCCCTTTGATGAAGTGGATGATTCTTCAATTTCTTGTGCCACTTCACTTGAGCATATGGATACATTTTTTTGTTCTTTCTCCTACTCTTCGGATGTTGAGATTCTTTCCTTATCTGATGGGTTTTTCTCCTCTTCTTGGACCATTAAGCTCATTTCTTCCTGCTCTTCTACTACTTGAGTTTGTGTATGGTTTTGATGTAAAACTATCATCTTGCTCCATAGCTCGTGAGCATTCTTGTATTGACCTACACTACTAATTATATCATTAGGCAAAACCTCACGTAATATTGAAATTACTTTCTCATTTGACTTTGATTGTGTTTGTTGTTCCTTTGTCCAATATCTTGGTCGGAGTTTCTTCCCATGCTTATCCTTTGGGTCTTCAAATGGATATTTCAGTGTGATCATTAAATCCCAATCCATGTTGAACCATACTTATATTCGCATCCTCCAATAATCAAAACTTTCTCGATCGTAAGAAGGTGGAATGTTGATGTCGTCCCCTAATCTTTCTTCAATCGTCATCTCCTCTAGCTTTTTGCTCTCTCGGCGGTTAGTCCGTAGATGAGCGAACCTCGCTCTGATACCACTTGTTAGGACCTTGTCGTTTGCTAGAGGGGGGTTGAATAGCAACTTTTGGATCTCATCTTCCCCTACACGTGTTAGCAAGCACAAGCGGAAAACTAAACGATAATCTAAAAATGCTAACACAAACCTTTACGTGGTTCAGAGATAAAGCTCCTACTCCACGGCTGCCCATAAGTTGGATGATCCCGATTCGTCAGTGGATGATGTTGGACCTTGGATGGCTAGAGAAGGGGAGTGTGAATAGCTAGACACTTAAACTTTCCTCTTCTTTCCTTGTTTCTGCTATTAGGGTTAGCAGCGGAAGACAAATAGACAAAAACAAAAACACAAACAGAAAACAGAAAGAATAAACGCTAACTCAAAGATGTACAAGGTTCGAGGATAACTTGCCCCTACTCTTTGGCGCCCATGAGGTGGGTGATCCCTTGATCGTCGGCAGATCAAGCCACGGAAATCTGGATATCACAGCCTCCTTCTCGGTGGAGAAACCTCTCAATAGATAGTTTCAGAATGATATCAAACAATGCACAAAGACAAAGAAAAGCTTACAGAGCGGTAAGACAGAAGGCATAAAGAAGAGAACAGATCACCGAGCACAACACAGCACAACCAACGCAAGAACCTTCAGCTCTTCATGTCTGCTTGCTGATCGACTCGCAACGTTCACAACAGATTCAAAGTTCAGAGTTTGCAAGAGTTGCTCTCTCCACTTTGCTCGCCTACTCTTAAACCTCTACTCATCACTAGATCATCCCAGGCGCGTCTGCAGCTCACCAGGCGCGTATGCAGCTCACCAGGAGCGTCTGCAACAACCTTCGTCACCAACCCACTGATCTCTATTGGGCTTAGTCCACTGAAACCTCTTCAGCCAAGCCTCAGGTCAGTCGCCAGCTTCGCCAGACAGTTGCCAGCCCGTGCCAGAAGTCGTTGAATCCTGCGAATGGAAAACAAACAAACCTGACCGAAGCGAAAGTCGCCAATTGACCCTCCTTCTTGATTTGTGTCATCCCTGTATTACCTGCACACTCAACAGAGGCTTAACACAACAAATCAAAAGTAAATCAGCAGGGTAATAGAGAAATCAGAAGCGATCAGAGTGAAATTAGAAGTCTGACAACGAATTCAAATTAAAGTTATCAGACACTGATCGGTCACCCTGACCGATCAGTGAAGACCCTGACCGATCAGGTCACCTCCTGATCGATCCAGCAAGGATCTGATCGGCCACCCTGACCGATCAGATATCGGGGATCGATCAGCAGACCGATCCTCAAACACGGAACATTCTGTGTGATTTCCAGCAAGGCACTGATCGGTCAAACAGACCGATCAGTGATGGGCCTGATCGATCAGGCTCCTGCCTGATCGATCCAGTGACTCTGTGATCGGTCACACTGACCGATCAGGGATCGAGGATCGGTCACCAGACCGATCCATCAGCTTGCTGGAGTTTCCTCCAGCTCCCACCAGTTTACTTCCTTGATCGGTCACTTGACTGATCAGGTTAGGGCATGATTCGTCAGAGTGACCGATTTGGTCACTCCCTGACCGATCAGGAGCCATCCTGATCCGTCAAGATGTCCCTGATCAGTCAGACAAACCGATCAGGTTTCTTACAGAGATCTTCTGATCTCTCTCTGATCGTTCACCAGAACGATCAGAAGCCAAACAGAAATATTCTGTTCTTTTTCTGATCGTTTCCCAGAACAATCAGATGTCAAATAGAAACATTCTAATCTCTCTCTGATCGTTCACCAGAACGATCAGAAGCCAAACAGAAACATTCTGTTCTCTTTCTGATCGTTCACCAGACCGATCAGACTCCCTGGATCGGTCACCAGACCGATCTATTAACAAGGGAGCTCGTGTCAACTTCTGATCGGACTCCAGACCGATCCAGACACTTGGCTGACTCATGCTTAGTCCCCCGGACCAAGACTTCATGCCCGACTTCACTCACCGGAACTTTGTCCAACTTAGCTTCCCTCGCTAGGACCTGGCTTCACTCACCAGGGTTTCCTTCACCTAGCTTCACTCGCTAGGACCCAGCTTCACCCACCAGGATTTCCATCACCCGGCTTCACTCACCGGGGTTTCCGTCACCCGGCTTCACTCACCGGGACCCATGCCCAGTCCCCGACCAGGACTTAAGCCGAACTTATCTTACTCACCTAAACTTAAATCGGTGTCAACACCAAAACAACAATCAGGTCAGACTGCATCAACAGATGACTCACCGGAAGACATCCGGCTAGCTCGTGTAGCTCCTTGTGGGTGGAGAAACCTCGCCACAATCCGGACAACACTCATGAGCACAAAGATTACTAATTGGCATTTAACAAAAGCCAATTTCGTCAAGAACTCTCAGCCAAAATCGAGCCCCTTTAAATAGTGCTCTAGGCTGAAATGATCATTACCAGTCGACTGGTCCATCACCAGTCTACTGGTCTCACTCAAATTCGACTGTTACTGCTTAACGTTCAAATTTGAGCTTCCATCAGTCGACTGATCCATGGGCAATCGACTGATCTTTCTGTGGACTTTATCAATCGACTGCCGTGTCACTAGTTGACTGGTCCGCTTCTAAACCTAAGGTTTCCCCTTCCCGAGTGCATTTCCCTCAGCACTCGAACCCTAGGATTTTTCGAGTACAATTCACTCAACACTCGAACACTCACGACTCAGCTGACTCTTCATCTAGCAGCCTCGATCTGTTGCCTTCAAGCTCTCTTTGACTTTGGCTCTTGTCCCTCAGATGCGCACACAAGCCCACGACTTGCCTTTATGTCATCCTTCTCATATGCCTCGAAGTCCGCTTCCCTCGGCTCATCGTTCCTGCTCCAGCAACCTCGATCTATTGCCTTCAAGCCCTCTTCGACTTTGGCTCTCATCCCTCAGATGCGCACACAAGCCCTCGGCTTGCCTCCATGTCATCCTTCACATATGCCTCGAAGTCCGCTTCCCTTGGCTCATCGTCCTTGCTTTGTCCACGGTCCCTTGGATGCATGCAAGCCGACGGCTTGTCTCCCATGCCATCCTTCACTGGTCCCGAAGTCGTCCATCTAAGTCCATATGTATCCTGCAACCCTGCATACTCACATACACATATTAAATACAAGGGTAAACCTAACTTAAAGCCTTTGCCCAAACATTAAAACACATGGTCACTCCGGACCATAGATTGCCCCAACAATTATCAACTACAGTCAACAAACAAAAGGACTAAGAAAAAGTCTCAGTACTAAAAGGTGGATTAAATTCACCGATACTATTATTAATAAAGGATTAAAAATCCAATGAGAACACATTAAGGGAGTAAATAATTCCCTAGTAGACACGTTATCTAGACTTCTACATTAACATCTACTTGTTGTAGATGGGTAGGCTAAGGAAAGTGCGAACATTTTCCATGAAAACTATGAAGTCCGGACAACAAGAACTTCAGCAGTTCACCAGATATGAAGATTTCACTTTGAAACAAGAATACATATGAATCTTGTCCAATAATGCTTACTTGACAATAGTTGGAATATTCTTACAGTTTCGGGAACAACAAACCACAAAATAGCCATTGTTAATGCTTTAACAAATTACTTCTTTGCTACAGTCCAAGAATCCGAAGGCAAGAAATTCTCTCGTTATGCTGTATTCTCTGGAACATTGGTTGGGGTATACCATGACTGGGTAGAAGTTAAGATAGCTACGGCAAATTGTTCAAACCTCTCTTACAAAGGATTTTATTCTCTTGACGAAGCTTTTACTGCAGTAAGGGAAAAAGTTTGCCACAATTTTTTTAATCACATTGTCAAAACTTATAGAAGAAAACAAACCTAGGAAATTTGAACTACAAGCAATAGATCTATTAATCCAAGTAAAAATCTATTAAATACAAATAAAGAATAAGTAGAACTAGAAGTTAAAACTCTCCGTGACCATATATAATTTGAAAATACCTATTATGAAGAAATTAAATATAAATGAACAAACTATAATTTGAAAATACCTATTATGAAGAAGCACTAAGCTATACACAATAATATTCCAAAACTAGAGAAGACGATTATTACACGACCATAAATTTTATTGGAAAAGTGATAAATCCATACTCAACATAATAATACTATTATAGCATTATTAACATCTCTCCGCCATAGATTAATGCTACTTGAAACAAATTACTTACCCTAGAAACTCAAATAAAATGAACCAAACCACATAGTGGAAAAAAGTATAAACAAACTAACTAAAGATTTAAGTAAACTCTTCACAGGACAAGTTATCCCTAGAAAAAAAACCTAAAACTTACTCCTTTTTTACTTATAGTCAAGAAAAATCATGAATTTGACAAGAATCCACACAGATACTTTCACTAGTCCTTCCAGGACAACAAGCATAAGAACAGAAACAAATAGTACATCTTGGCTGGATGCTATAGTACCACAAGGAAATAGTACTTCACTCATAGACTAGAAAATTTATAGACATTGAAAGAAATCCAACTTTATTATCTAATGAACAATTAAACACTCTAAACCCCAGGAGGCTTTACAACCAAGGATTACTATCCCTAAAACATCTATTTTCTGACATCATAGAACACAAGCACTTCATCTTCCTAATGGAGGAGAAGAAAGACTAAATTTAATGACAGAAGAGTCCAGAAGAGTAGCCTTAGAGGCCTAACTAGAAAAAGGGTAGGATGCAAAGTCCTCCTTATTCGATATGCTTTAAGACTTCCTAACAAAGAAAAATCAGTTATAGGACTTATAGAAGTAGAAATGAACAACAATATAGGTATTACCTTTTTTGTCCTAATTTTAACATGATAATCAAACACTTCGTAAAACACATTAAAATATTAATACAAGCAAAAGGATATGGAAATTTTCAAAAAGACACTATACAAATTGACATAATCTTTTAGATAAAACAATGAATCACATACAAAATAACTTTAGAGTACAAATACATGATATAATTGAAGCTTTAATTTCAAAATAAATTTATTTCCTCAAACCCAGAGATTTTTCTTTAGAAACCCTAGCAGGACTTGAATGAACCGTTAATTTAGATAGTACAGAATAGACCCTACAACCAACAAACTCTATAATGTATAAAGACAGGTATGGGAGCCTTATGGTCAGATTTGATAATTATAAACCATCCATTGCAAAAGAAGAAGACATAGAAGAGGAGGATGTAGCCATGATGAACATTGAAGAAAATCCAGTTGTTGTACTCAAACTTCTGACTAGAAAACATACTAAGTTAGTCAAACAAATAGTAGGACAACAACTATATGACTTAAACTTTATGAATATACAAGAAAATTTCTATGATGATTTAAATGAATATTTTTATATGCCAGCTGAAGTAGCTCAGTCTTTAACATTAGAAGACTTTGTTGGTGCAGAATGCACCTAAGTTAAACCTGTGTTTTGATAATGGCAACATAGGTCAAAAGTTAAGTCCTTCTTGTTTTCTAACAAGTTAACCAAGTGTGCAGTGCAAGCCCTAGCAAAGGACCGCTAGGCACTGGCGAAGGAATGCCAGAGTTAAAAGCCCTAGCGAAGGACTGCTAGGCACCAGGCAAAGGACAGTCTGGAACTGAAGACCTAGCGAAGGACTGCTAGGCACCGGGCGAAGGGTAGCTCGGCATCCAAGCCCTGACAAAGGACCGTCAGGCAAAAGTCCAACCAAAGGAGTGGCTGGCAACAGGTAAATTCTCCCGAGAGGAGTAGGTGAGGACACGTTCCCCGTCGAGGGAACAGTAGGCGTCGGTTCGACCTAGGACTCCATTTTGGAGACTAAAGTCAGAACCAAGACAGCTAAGGTTGTATAAAATAAATAATTAATTGTATTATTGTGTTTTGGACTAACCCTGGATGCAGGACCGAAGGAACGTGTGTCTGCAACTCAGAAAGCCTCAAAGGAGTGAGGCAGCAGCTGAGCAGGGCGCCCTGAGTGTCCAGGGCGCCCCCAAGGTGAACCAGAACCAAGTGAAGCAACATGGGCTTCGGCTGCTTATTGGGCAGGGCACCCTCAGCAGCCAAGGCGCCCTAGTCAGCTAGGGCGCCCTCAGGAGCCAAGGCGCTTCGCGCCTATGCTAGCAACTCTATCCAGCCGAGAAGACCGGGTCAACCAAGGCGCCCTCAGCGACCAGGGCGCCCCAGAGGTCAAACCTCATCCCTATTCAGGTGGGATAAAGCTTGACCGAGCTGATTGCGGATCGGATGACACTTGGCAGGGCGCCCTCGACGTCCAGGGCGCCCTAGGGGCTATAAATAGCACCCAACGCCCAAGCCTTCGAAATAAACTTTGCTCCAAAGCTTCCACGTTCTTCTACGCTCGTGCCTTGCTCCAGAAACGCCCCACCTCGAGCAGACGACGTCCCGCTGCCCCGAAAAGAGTCGATACACTCCGGACGTCGGTAACGAAGAGCTAAAACAGTTTATTATTATTTTGCACTTTCCTTGTAATTGAAATTATTGTAACCTCTTTTGCGTGAATATAGAATTGCCCAAAGTAAACGGTCAACGACCGTGGGCCTTGGAGTAGGAGTCGACACAGGCTCCGAACCAAGTAAAAACCCCTGTGTCTTTGTGCTGTATCTCGTATTTTTTATTTCCGCTGTGCACTTACTCTTAGCTTTCCGAAAAAGAACGATTACCGATATTCACCCCCCCCTCTATCGGCTTTTCACGATCCAACAGACTTAACAGAACTAAAAAACCTTCGAAAAAAACAACAACACCTAGACCAGGGCTGGAAATTATATTTTGATGACAAAAAGAATATAATAGCCAAACAAAAAGAAAAAGAACTACAACAAAACTTAGAAGAAAATAATCTTATGAATCCAACAAAATCAACTACTACATCAAGACCCTATCCTGATGTCCAATATTCAGAAAGTTCGATGAGAACAATGGATACGAACAAAGACATCCTCCCAGAAAAGAAATAACTCCTTATACTAATAACAATCCCTTACTTAGAACTATAGGAAAAAGAAAACCATTAGAAATTATTTTTTTTAGAATCAATGTATCACTTTTAAATATAACTGAATGTGATCCTCAGTTATATGATATTTATTTAAAACAATAGATTGTCTCTGTCAAAAGAGATTATCAAGGTAAACATGAATTAGATGTTGAGACGGGGATGCAATGATACGTATTGGATAAAACTACTTAGGAGACATAGCTAGGGCTGCTTGGGAAGCTTATAAAAGAAAAATCCCTGAAGAAGTAAATATAATAGTCTCCCAAGAAAATAATGTCCTAAATTTCTATTATACAATACATAGACTACTTACTACAGAGATGCTAATACTAGCTTAGATATAAGACAAGGAGAGGCTATGAGAGATCTAGAACAATTACAACTCTTCAACTGAAATTATACCAAACTATTTTGTAATGATTTTTAGCACTTATAGTCATTTCGGAAAATTATTGTAATCCAGAATTAGGAGAAAGACTATTTAGCAAGCTTCCCGGAGAACTAGGAAAATAAGTTCACAAATCCTGGATAGAATTAAATATCTCACCATAATATGACAATATAGGAGTTAGAGTACAACACATAATCACTAAATTTAAAGAAAAATGCACTTATATTTAAATTCAAAAATACCTGAAAAACCAACAATATGGTTTTTGTAGCAATATATATACTCCACAATAATACGGAGTGCAACAATGTGTATATAGAAAAAGATTCAATAGACCACCAAGAAAATTTTCATTACAAACCAAAATCTAAATTCAGACCAAGAAAAACTTACTATTTAAGGAAAAGTACAGCAAAAGCATCATTACTAAATAAAGAAAAACATGTAAGAAGATTTAAGCCAAAGAAAACATATGTTAATAAAATTACTTGTTTTGCTTGCCATGAACTAAGACATCTTTCTTTAGCATATCCTAATAAAAAGAATTTATATACTAGAGAATCCACCTTAGTATCATGTACAAATTTGGACCTAGTAGACATCTAAGTAGATGTCTCTGATTCTTCATCCATATTATTCTATTATATATGTGGAAGATAGGGAAAAAATAACATCTTCAGCTGACTATAGCCTCATTAATTCTTTTAATAACCCACTTGGGATAACTGAAGAAGTCATCCCTCCTTTTCAACAAGAATGGGAAGAACTAGAAACATTTTCTTTGGACAACATTAATTTTATATTTTTTTTCATCACCACAAAACCTTACCGACCTAAAAACTCGAGAACTTAGTATAAAAGGGTGTCCTCATGATTGGAAACTGAAAATAGGAATTGATAGTTTACCCTGTTTCCTTTGCTACTTTTATCCTACAATAGATAAAAGAGCAAGATGTAAACTTTACCTAAGACATATAGGTAATATGTGCCTTCAGTAAACATATGGTATTATAATCCCTCAAACACATGTAGTCAGAAGAAATACTAGAAATATACTTTTAGAAACCCAAGTTTTTTGTTTTAGAAAACTGTCTTAATTTACTTGACGCTGAACTTATGCCCCTCAAACAAGTAACCACAAGCTGAGACAAAGGAAAAAAGCTTTGCCATACATGATCCAGAGTCTGTATCTTATACAGATTTTGTGTTTATTAAAACACCAAGAATCCAACCACAATTGATCACACGACACTACATCTCGAATCAATTTAGGAATTGATTCATGGTGTGTGACATGCCTCAATCAATGCACCAATCGTTTGGTGAATCGATTGACCCTTCCAATCGATTAGGAGACAGACGCATACGGGCACGGGGGTAAGGCACATAGTATATTATTTTCGTATGTGTGTGTATGCGGACTGCCAGCCACGTGATGCTACGCACCAACAAATCAGATGTCTGATTATTTTTTAAAATTTTTTAATAAATAATTTCTTAAATAATTATTTAATCTTATAATATGCCGGTTAACATTTAAAATTTATTAACTTCATTACTATAACCTAAGAAAGAAGTATGAATCATATGAGAAAATATTAGGTTGCGTTTGGTATGCTTATTTTTCATTTTCATTTTCGGTAGAAAATGTGATTTTCTGAAAAACATGTTTGGTTTGCATTTTCCAGCCTTGTTTTCCAGAAAAAGATATAGCGTTTTCTGAAAAACTAAAGAATGAAATAAAGTCATTTTCCAGAAAATGAGAAAATATGATTTTCTGAAAAATGAAAATATAAATGGAGCAAATCAAACGCCCCCTTATTGACTTAAATCCGCTATAACTCAATACTTAAATCTTAAAATTTTAAACGTTAAATACATATAATATACCCCATTAGTATTTAAAATTTATTATCTTGAATACTATAATTCAAGAGGGAAGCATGAACTTGGGGGAAAATCTTATTAACTTCAACCCAGTATAACCCAATTTTTAAATTCTGAAATTTTAAATGCTAAATATATTTGAAAAAAATTTTTAAAAAATTTAAAAAAACTTTATTTTAATGAATCCCAGGCACCTTGGATTTACTCAGGCGCTTGTATTTCAGCACTTGTACTGAATACAAGCGCCTAAGGTACGGACGGGTGCACACGAAAGAGATCCATAGAATATCAATTTTCTATATATATATATATATATATTATGATAAAAAAATTGCTATAATTTTTCTTTGTCATTAAGTATGACTTTTTCTTTAACATTTTCTTCATTTTAGATAATCATGATTCTTTATTTATGCTAAATATTTTTTACCCTAGTAAAAAAATAATTGAACTCACCAAACATTAATTGTAATTATAATTTATTAATTATATATAAAATTAATTGTTATAATATAATTTTATTTTAATTGATGTTAGTAATTGTCCACTAACATTTATCCTTTATCCTTATTTTTTTAACTAATTTTTTTAACTAAACTAGTATAATACACGAGAATCTTGCACAATTCAAATAACATGTTTAGTGATAATATATATATGTCAATTTTTATTATTAAATGAAAAGTAATTTTATTTCATCATGGATTCATGTCAATATAAGATATAGAATTAATTTTTATAATATAAGATATTAATGGTGATTATAAGTTTTATAAGGGTGGTGGATGTGGATATGATCTAAAGTTTACTTTTGCTTTGATAGGGGTGTGATAGGTCTGTGCTATAGTGCAACACATAGGCGACACATGAAGACCCTAGTAGAAAGCTACTGTGATAGGTCATCCCCCATATAAAAATTAATTTAATATCAAAGTGGACCAATGACCCACATATCAAATATTAAACTGATAAGAACAAATACTACATGCACTTGATCTTAAACAAAAGACCGAGAAAGGTATGAGTTGGTTTACCGTTCTTTGTCCATTTTTATAATTGTTCTGTGTGCAATTCGCCTTGGTAACTTCAAATGTGGGACTATCATTTTTCTTACATCAAATCAAGGAAAGTTAAAGGCCTATATTTTATTAAAATTAAATCAAATTTATTTTTTTTATGTACTTTACTGTAATCATTATAACTTTTTTAAAATTTTAATTTTGAAAATTTTAAAATACAATTTGAAATTATCTTTTTTGAATTTGATAAATTATTTTTTTAAATTTTAATTTTGAATTAAGATCTGAATTTTTCTTTTTAGGATTTGTAATTATATATTTTCTTTTAAATTTGTATTTTTAATTAAAAATTTTTTATTTAGAAAATTTATGTTCGGTTTAGGCGGGAATCCTAAGCTCCCTGTGAATATCACGTTTGCATGTAAAACTGTATTTTATAGATATTAATAGATAGATAGATATTAATAGATATTGTGAATATATCTAGCATTAGCGATGCACGTGAATCTTAAAAAATTCAAATAATTTATTTAGTAATAATATATATATGTCAATTTTTATTATTAAATGAAAAATTAAAATGAAAAGAAATTTTATTTCATCATGGATTCATGTCAATATAAGATATAGTATTATTTTTTATAATATAAGATATTAATGATGATTATAAGTTTTATAAGGGTGGTGGATGTGGATGCGATCTAAAGTTTACTTTGCTTGGATAGAGGTGTGTCAGGTCTGTGTTATAGTGCAACACACAGGCGACACATGAAAACTCTAGTAGCAAGCTACTGTAATGGGTCATCCCCCATATAAAAATTAATTTAATATCAAAGTGGACCAATGACCCACATATCAGATATTATACTGATAAGAACAGATTCTACACTTGATCTTAGCCAAAAGGTTGAGAAAGATATGAGTTATTTTACTGTTCTTTATCCATTTTTATAATTGCTCTGTGTGTAATTCGTCTTGATAACTTCATATGTGGGACTATCATTTTTCTTACCACCACTCAAAGAAAGCTAAAAGCCTATATTTCATTAAAATTAAATTAAATTTATTTTTTATGTACTTTACTGTAATGATTATAACTTATTTAAAAGTTTAATTTTGGAAATTTTAAAATACAATTTCAAATTAAAATTTGAAATTATCTTTTTTGAATTTGATAAATTATTTTTTAAAATTTTAATTTTGGATTAAGATCTGAATTTTTCTTTTTAGGATTTGTAATTATACATTTTTTTTGAATTTATATTTTTAAGATTTATGATTTTATTTTATGAATTTTTAAAATTTGAAGAATGGGAAGATATAGTTACTAATAAGCTTTAAAAAAAATTCGTTATGAAAAAACGGACATTAAAATAATTTAATTTTGGGATTTAGCAAATCAATTGAGAGTTATTAAAATTTTTTATTTAAAAAATTTATATTCAGTTTAAAAAAAGGGACAGGTCTAAAATTTATTAATTATTAATTTAAAAAATTTTATTTAGAAAATTTATATTCGATTTAGGTGGGAATCCTAAGCTCCCTAATGCCAGGCTGCATACAAAACTGTATTTTATAGATATTAACTAGTATAATACCCGTGCGATGCACGGGACACAATTCAAATAACATGTTTAGTGATAATATATATATGTCAATTTTTATTATTAAATGAAAAATTAAAATGAAAAGTAATTTTATTTCATCATGGATTCATGTTAATGTAAGATATTAATGGTGATCATAAGTTTTATAAGAGTGGTGGATGTGAATTCGATCTAAAGTTTACTTTGCTTTGATAAGAGTGTGTCAGGCCTGTGTTATAGTGCAACACACAGGCGACACATAAAAACCCTAGTAGCAAGCTACTGTGATGGGTCATCCTCCATATAAAAATTAATTTAATATCAAAGTGGATCAATGTCCCACATATCAGATATTAAACTGATAAGAACAGATACTACACTTGATCTTAGCCAAAAGGTTGAGAAAGGTATCAATTGCTTTATCGTTCTTTGTCCATTTTTATAATTGCTCTGTGTGTAATTCGCCTTGGTAACTTCAGATGTGGGACTATTATTTTTCTTACATCAAAATTATTTTTTGAATTATCTTTTTTAAATTTGATAAATTATTTTTTAAAATTTTAATTTTGGATTAAGATCTAAATTTTTCTTTTTAGGATTTGTAATTATATATTTTCTTTTGAATTTGTATTTTTAATTATAAATTTTTTATTTAGAAAATTTATATTCGGTTTAGGCGGGAATCTTAAGCTCCATGTGAATGTCACGTCTACATGCAAAACTGTGTATAAGATATAGTATTATTATTTTTTATAATATAAGATATTAATGGTGATCATAAGTTTTATAAGGGTGGTGGATGTGGATGCGATCTAAAGTTTACTTTACTTTGATAGGGGTGTGTCAGGCCTGTCTTATAGTGCAACACACAGGCGACACATAAAAATCCTAGTAGCAAGCTTCCCCCATATAAAAATTAATTTAATATCAAAGTGGACCAATGACCTGTTGGAACTTGGATGGCTATAGAGGGGGGGTGAATGTAGCCAGCCACTCGAAATTACTCCCCTCTTGAGCTGTTCTTTCTGTGATCAGATTAGCAGCGGAAACAAAACAACAGAAAGAAATACAGAGAAGGAAGAACAAACCAAACAAATGATAACACCGCGATGTACAAGGTTCGGGGATAACTTGCCCCTACTCCTTGGCGTGCCTGTGAGGTGGGCGATCCCTTGATCGTCGACAGATCAAGCCCCGGTGACCCGGATAAAACAGCACCTCCTTGTTGGTGGAGAAACTTCTCCACAAGCGTCTCAATAGGATACAAGATAAGCTCACGAGACTAAGAAGGATCGCTCACAAAGATGTAACAATAACGCTCAAGCACAAAGCAACACACAGAGAGCTCAACCCCACAACAAAAACTTCACCCGTTTTTCTGTCTATCCTTGTTGCCGCTCCTCTGCATCAACTTCAACTTAAGCTCTGCTCACCATCGCAAGCTTCATCAGCATCCACTGAGCCAGCCTGAACCCACTGACCTCCCTGAGCACTCAGTTCACTGAAGACCTCCTCTCCAGCTGAGCCTCCGTCAGTCGCCAGCTAAGACTTTTCACACCTAGCCCTCCAAGCTAGTACTTTTCCATGCCAACGTGCGATCTCCCGATCCACCTGGACTTAATCCGAACTCAACCAGACTTAAATCAAACTTAAATCGGTGTCAACACCAAAACAACAATCAGGGTCATAATGCATCAACATGACCCACATATCAGATATTAAACTGATAAGAACAAATACTACACTTGATCTTAGCCAAAAGGCCGAGAAAGGTATGAGTTATTTTACCGTTCTTTATCCATTTTTATAATTGCTCTATGTGAAATTCGTCTTGGTAACTTTAGACGTGGGACTATCATGTTTCTTACATCAAAATTATTTTTTGAATTTGATAAATTATTTTTTAAAATTTTAATTTTGGATTAAGATCTGAATTTTTCTTTTTAGGATTTGTAATTATATATTTTCTTTTGAATTTGTATTTTTAATTATAAATTTTTTATTTAGAAAATTTATATTCGATTTATGCGGGAATCCTAAGCTCCCTGTGAATGCCACGTCTGTATGCAAAACTGTGTTTTATTAGGATTTATAATTATATATTTTCTTTTGAATTTATATTTTTAATTATAAATTTTTTATTTATAAAATTTAGATTTGGTTTGGCGGGAATCCTAAGCTCTATGTGAATGTCACGTCTACATGCAAAACTGTGTTGTATAGATATTAATTAGGATAGGATTTGTAATTATATATTTTCTTTTGAATTTATATTTTGAATTATAAATTTTTTATTTAGAAAATTTATATTCGATTTAAGCGGGAATCCTAAGCTCCATGTGAATGTCACGTCTGCATGTAAAATTGTATTTTATAGATAGATAGATAGATAGATAGATATATGAAATAATTTTCCATTGATTTATATAGAGCTAATTAATTTTAATCAATGTAATTGATTTTAAACAATTTATATTGTATCAATTTTAACTAATTAATTTATTTTCATGAATATATTTAAATAATTTAAATGTTAGTTAAAATTATAAATATTAAATGTTTAATGTTAATAAAAATTAAAAAAACGATAGCTTTTTTATTTTTCTTTTATTCCTTTTATATAATCTAATTTTAAATTAATATTTATAATAAGTATTAAAATGATTGCAAATTTTATTTTATTTTATTTTTTCAAATAACATTTGAGATTTTTTAATCATATTTGTTAGAGGTTGCAAAGTACAAACTTAGTCCCACATTGATAAACACATGAGAAGTTTATTGGTTTATAAGGAATATGATATCTCCATTGGTATGAAGCCTTTTGGGGTGAGCCCAAGAGCAAAACCATGAGGACTTAGACCCAAAGTGGACAATATCATGCTATTGTGGAGATATCCTAATTCTTTTTAGTCCTAACAAATGGTATCAGAGTCAGGTTGCTCATCCAAGATCTAACCATGTGCATTAAGTCTTAAATAAAGGATATGTGGGCTCCCGTGTCTTGATCAAAGAGGACCAGTTTTAGCTGCGACTAGGTGGTGAATTCCTAGTAGGTCAGGTGGACCGAGTGGCAGAAAGTCCTAGTGGATCAGACATCAAGAACGAAAAAGGTTTTCGTTTGTGGTAGGGGCATGTGGTCCTTTGTTTGAGAGGGGGTTTGTTAGAGGTTGTAAGGTGTAAACTTAGTCCCACATTGATAAACACATCGGAAGATCATTGGTTTATAAGGAATATGATATCTCCATTGGTATGAGGCCTTTTGAGAGAGTCCAAGAGCAAAACTATGAGGACTTAGGCCTAAAGTGAATAATATTATGTCATTATGGAGATATTCTAATACATTTTGATCCTAACAATATTAATACTTTAGATTTTAAGTCTCTCATGACTTTTGGCCAAAACTTAAGTGCGCGTGTGGGCTTGCTTTAATTCTATACTCAAGTCTATTAGACATTGCATTCACTTGCCCTTTTATTATAATTTAATGACTCATTAAATGTGTTCCAACTAATAATTTATGTTTAGAATACTTTTTGATAAATTCATTGTTATTTCCATAGTTGACTGAGTAGAAGAGTAGAACAATAAAAAAGACAGTTAAAAAAAAGAATAATAAAATCTAAAGGAATGAGCAATCATAGAGTTTTGAGCCCCATTCTAACTATTTCACCTATTTTATATGTTTAGTTGACTTGACTTGACTGTTACCGATATTTATACAGTTTGGGGGCCATTCTTACCATATTTCACCTATTTATATGTTTGAGTTGACTCGACTTTTAATACAAGTAAACGAGCATATTTTTTTTTTCTGGATTGGGAGTAAATATTCAGCAAAATTAGAACTATACGAGTCTAAAAGTTGTTTTTATTTTGTGATTTCAAGTTCAAACATTTAATTATTAAATAAAAAACAAAATTAAAATACATTTGACGTATGTAAGAAAAATAAAATATTCAAAATTATCTCTGAGAAAACTACTAATTCATATCACCGCATCAATTAACTACCTTCTGTTTATGTCGCCACGTAGTAACCAATTAATTAGAGAACGATGAATTCACTACAATCAAATGAAATAAGGATTAATTTCTGACCATATATATTTCTCAAATAGAAAATTCTCTCACCCCCTAATCATTTGAGGATATTAATCTCATGACATTTGAGTATAATCTTTTTTATTATAATTTTATTATCATCTTTATTTATTTTTTTATTTTTCTGATGGAGATACTATTATGAGTCAAGTATCCGCAATTAGATCTCTAACTGCGATGAATTTTATAAAAAAAATTTTTCAAATGAGACGCGTAACCTTGAGATGTTCAATTTTTGGACTGTCTACCATGAGCACTTTCTAATTTAACTTGATGACCGATGAAAAATTTTCATGACGTAAGTCCAATCGTATCAGGTTTAATGTTACAAAATCTAATTAATCAAGAAATGGATTATAAAATACATTTGAGTATAATTTTTTTATTATAATTTTATTACCATCTTTATTTATTTATATATTTATTATTTTTATATGGAGATGTCATTGCGAACCAATTACCTTAGGCTACGTTTAGTAAAGGTTAATCAGCCTTATAATGTAATTAGGATTATATTACAAAATCGACAATTTACCAAAAGACGTACCTAAGAATTGGAAATTATCAATTCCGTATCATAGTTTCTATTTTACCAAAGGGCGCATGCCTTTATGTGAACTTCCTTTTATACCCCTCCTTCTAACTGCTGTCTTTTTCATTCTCTCTCTCAGCAACAAATTTCGAGATGGTAGCACGTGACTTTTATTTTAAAATAATATATTATGAAATCGATGCTAAAAACGAAAGATAAAAATTAAAAAAATATTTCAGTTAAAAATAACTCATCCAACGTGATTTAAAAATATAAATAAATAATTTTTATATTTGATTAATAAAAATTAATATATTAAATAATATTTAATAAATATATTAATATATATAAAAAATTCAAAAAAAAACGTAGGCTGCAGCAATAAAAAACGTAAAAAAATTAAAAAAAAAAGAATTCAGAATAAAAAATACGTAAAAAAAATTTAAAAAAAAACGAATTCAGAAAACGTAAAAAAAATTCAAAAAAAAACGAATTCAAAAATTAAAAAAAAACATTGCTGCAGAAATTTAAAAAAAAACTGGGCCTGAAATATTTTGGGCCTGAAATAAAATATTTCAGGCCCACGTTGGGCCTGATATCTTTTGATTCAGGCCCGACGTGGAATCAAAATTTTTTTATTTTAAAAAAATATTAATATATAAAAAAACCTATCAAAACACTTAATTTGAAATTAAAATGCAGGGTCTGAAGTCACGCTAGGAGGGCCTGAACATAGATGTGATGTCCATCAGTGAATTTTGGTCAAAACCCACTGATATTTCTAAACTACTCATATTTGATTTGTGATATCTAATATATAGATGTTTAGACACCTAAAACATCATCTCCTACCTCTACCCTCTCTATTCATATGGAGTTTTCAGAAATCCAGATATGGGAGGTCCATCAGTGAGTTTTGGTCAAAAATCACTGATATTTCTAAACTACTCCTATTTGATTGGTGATATCTAATATATAGATGTTTGGACACTTAAAACATCATCTCTTACCTCTACCCTCTCTATTCATATGGAGTTTTTAGAAATCCAGATATGGGAGGTCGATCAGTGAGTTTTGGTCAAAACTCACTGATATTTCTAAACTACTCCTATTTGATTGGTGATATCTAATA
This sequence comes from Boesenbergia rotunda, assembly GCA_024364735.1. NCBI lineage: Eukaryota > Viridiplantae > Streptophyta > Magnoliopsida > Zingiberales > Zingiberaceae > Boesenbergia > Boesenbergia rotunda. The sequence continues at coordinate 668,097 of JAGFNQ010004446.1, forward strand.
TATAGATGTTTGGACACCTAAAACATCATCTCCTACCTCTACCCTCTCTATTCATATGGAGTTTTCAGAAATCCAGATATGGGAGGTCCATTAGTGAGTTTTGCTCAAAACTCACTGATATTTCTAAACTACTCCTATTTGATTGGTGATATCTAATATATAGATGTTTGGACACCTAAAACATCATCTCCTACCTCTACCCTCTCTATTCATATGGAGTTTTCAGAAATCCAGATATGGGAGGTCCATCAGTGAGTTTTGCTCAAAACTCACTGATATACCTAAACCACTCTTATAGCAATGGTGAAACAGCAAGATTAGAGGTTTCGGCACCCAAAATCTCATCTCCTAGCTCAACCCTGTCTACTGATATAGGGTTTTCAGAATTCCAAATATGGTAGGTACATCAGTGAGTTTTTTTCAAAACTCACTGATATACCTAAACCACTCCTATAGCATTGGTGAAACAGCAAGATTAGAGGTTTCGACACCCAAAATCTCATCTCCTAGCTCAACCCTGTCTACTGATATAGGGTTTTCAGAATTCCAAATATGGTAGGTCCATCAGTGAGTTTTGCTCAAAACTCACTGATATACCTAAACCACCCCTATAGCATTGGTGAAACAGCAAGATTAGAGGTTTCGACACCCAAAATCTCATCTCCTAGCTCAACCCTGTCTACTGATATAGGGTTTTCAGAATTCCAAATATGGTAGGTCCATCAGTGAGTTTTGCTCAAAACTCACTGATATACCTAAACCACTCATATAGCATTGGTGATACAGCAAGATTAGAGGTTTCGGCACCCAAAATCTCATCTCCTAGCTCAACCCTGTCTACTGATATAGGGTTTTCAGAATTCCAAATATGGTAGGTCCATCAGTGAGTTTTGCTCAAAACTCACTGATATACCTAAACCACTCCTATAGCATTGGTGATACAGCAAGATTAGAGGTTTCGGCACCCAAAATCTCATCTCCTAGCTCAACCCTGTCTACTGATATTCAGAATTCCAAATATGGGAGGTCCATCAGTAAGTTTTACTCAAAACTCACTGATATACCTAAACCACTCCTATAGCAATGGTGAAACAGCAAGATTAGAGGTTTCAGCACCCAAAATCTCATCTCCTAGCTCAACCCTGTCTACTGATATAGGGTTTTCAGAATTCCAAATATGGTAGGTCCATCAGTGAGTTTTGCTCAAAACTCACTGATATACCTAAACCACTCCTATAGCATTGGTGATACAACAAGATTAGAGGTTTCGGCACCCAAAATCTCATCTCCTAGCTCAACCCTGTCTACTGATATAGGGTTTTCAGAATTCCAAATATGGTAGGTCCATCAGTGAGTTTTGCTCAAAACTCATTGATATACCTAAACCACTCCTATAGCATTGGTGATACAGCAAGATTAGAGGTTTCGGCACCCAAAATCTCATCTCCTAGACCACTTCTATTAGATGTTTCGGCACCTAAACTCACTGATATACCTAAACTACTCCTATATAATATGTAATTATATATTAAACATTTTTATAGAAAATATTTTTATATCAATGATGGAGGGCCTGAAGTCGGATGACTTCAGGCCCCAGGGCACTGAAAAGTTTTTAATTTTAAAAATATTTTTTATATTTAATTGTTATTTATTAAATTAATTATTTATAGGATCTGAAGTTATTTGACTTCGGACCCTCTTGGGATGACTTCAGGCCCTGTGTTTGAATCTGAAATTAAGTGTTTTGATACGTTTTTTTTATATATTAATATATTTTTAAAATAGAAAAAATAATTTGGATCCACGTCGGGCCTGAATCAAAAGATTTCAGGCCCAACGTGGGCCTGAAATAAAAATATTTCAGGCCCACGCTGGGCCTGAAATAATTTATTTCAGGCCCACGCTGGGCCTGAAATAATTTATTTCAGGCCCAGCGTGGGCCTGAAATCTGTTGATTTCAGGCCCACGTCCAATTTTTTCATCAGATTGACAGCAGAATGGTTTCGAGCTTTTATCTGAAAACCAAAGGGATCCCTTTTATGTTTATTCTGTTTTCTGTTTCATGTTAAACACGCGTGAATTATTTCACGAGAAACAAGTAACGTGCAGTTCAATCTTGATTTTGGAAACTTTTGATATATCTTAGCAAAATCTTGAACTGATGTTCTTTTTCCTTGCTTATAATTTTGGAGTGAAAAGCTAAAGAGAGGCAATAGATGTTGAAATCTCATCTTTGAATTTGATTATGCTTCTGTTGTTCAAATACTTCCACCAATAGATTTTTTTCTCGCTTCTCTTAATTTTGTCTCCTATAAAATAAAAACGCCGCCCAATGTTTGAATTACAGTGGACCCTGAATTTTAATTTCAAATTAATTGTTTTGATAGGTTTTTTTATATATTAATATTTTTTTAAAATAAAAAAAAAATTTGATTTCACGTCGGGCCTGAATCAAAAGATATCAGGCCCAACGTAAGCCTGAAATATTTTATTTCAGGCCCAGCGTGGGCCTGAAATAAAATATATCAGGCCCAGTTTTTTTTTAATTTCTGCAGCAACGTTTTTTTTAATTTCTGAATTCGTTTTTTTTAAATTTTTTTTACGAATTCATTTTTTTTTTAATTTTTTTTACATTTTTTTTATTCTGAATTCGTTTTTTTGAATTTTTTAATATTTTTTATTGCTGCAGCCTACGTTTTTTTGAATTTTTTATATATATTAATATATTTATTAAATATTATTTAATATATTAATTTTTATTAATCAAATATAAAAATTATTTATTTATATTTTTAAATCACTTTGGATGAGTTATTTTTAACTGAAATATTTTTTTAATTTTTATCTTACATTTTTAGCGTCGATTTCATAATATATTATTTTAAAATAAAAGTCACGTGCTACCGTCTCGAAATTTGTTGCTGAGAGAGAGAATGAGAAAGACAGCAGTTAGAAGGAGGGGTATAAAAGGAAGTTGACATAAAGGCATGCGCCCTTTGGTAAAATAGAAACTATGATACGGAATTGGTAATTTCCAATTCTTAGGTACGCCTTTTGGTAAATTACCGTTACAAAATTGATTACTTTGTTTGATACAGTTTTAAAATTGTAATATAATATAATCTACATTACAAAAGCTAGTAAAATATTGTAATCTGGATTACAAGACCAATAACATATAATCTGGATTACATTATAGGCTCAATTATATTACAAACTAGATTACATTATCCCTAACCGAACACATTAATATTTTATAGCTCCACTTTCTAATTCCAGTCGATGAACCAAACTGGACCACTTCTACATGATTTAATCTCCGCTATGAGTTAACTCTTGTCTTGTCCGAGACCGAGCTCTTTCATAAGGTCAGATGCGCGTCTGGACAATTCTTGTGTGAAGTTGGCTTATGTTGGATCAACTCGTCGAGTTGGGTGGCTACCGGGTCGGCAATTGTCGGATCGGTTTGTTGGGTAGAGTGATACGGGGACTCTGATAAAGATCTTTGATACTGACGAATGAAAAGGATTAGAGAGATGTTAGAAATGAAAGGACTTAAGGCGTTTATTCGCATGACTTCCAACGCTAAGTTATATATTAATCATTTTACTGCTTTTTATTGTCGTCATTATCTTATATAGTGAGGGGGAGGATGAGCAAGATTCCCAACGGACGCACCTTTGAAATTGGTGTGCGTCTGTCCCTAATTGACGCATTATAATCGCTCACACCTTTTTACGGGACAAATTCTCTGTCCCATTTTACCTCATCTCTTGTTTATTTTATTCTTTAGCAACGACCGACGAGTCATCCAATCGTCGATCGAATGATCTTGACTGTCGTTTTGAACAAAATTATACCCTGGAGTATGATAAATCTGTCGGGATCGTCATAATTGAGATCTTGTCGGATTCACCGTCGAATTCGACGAGATTAAAATTACGGTGATTCCGACCGATTCATCGTTCTTCCAAGATATTATTTGATTCAGTATGATGATCAAAAATCATCGATGATGTCCGATTGACGATCGGACGACTCATCGGCCGTCGCCAACGAATGTGGGACAGACAGCACAAGGATCTTCTGGGACAGTAGATCCATAGCATACACCTTTTCGATAATTGTAGTGTCACTTCATCGGATTTTTTATAATATTCGTCCCAAACAATTCAGTATAAGTAGTTTTCCGATTAAATAAATCACGAAACATATTTTTATTTTAACATAATAATTTTTAATATGAGAGAGATTAAATATTTAATAAAATATTAATTTTTACACCTATTATAAATTGTTCTCAAAATTTATTAAAATAATTATGCATGACATTTAATAAAATATTATTTTTTTACCTATTATAAATTGACCTCAAAATTTATTGAAATAACTATGCATGTCATGTCGCTTCTCGGCTTAGGCAAGATGTGGATTGATTACATGTGCCAAATTGACTTGATTTGAAATGGGAAGAGTTGGTCCAAAGTGATCTGAACTCCATCTTGAATTAGACTAATTAGAGTTCACGTTGATAGAGCCTGGGACCTATCATATGACATTTGTCGCTCCCACCACATCACACATAAAGTCGGTCACCTCAGATTCAATTTGTCTACTACCTGATTTATCATTTTTTAAGAAGCTAAAATATGATGCATTGGAGGCAATTACGTTCTCTTCTGATAAATCAGAAATACAAAGTTAAAAATTCAGTTACAATATATTATTAAAAAAAATTCTTTAATAGGTAGCAGACCTAAAAATGCTACTATCAAGATATGCCTCTATATACTTCTCCAATTTATCTGATGAGCAGTGAAAAACTTCTAGGTCAAACCAGTCATTTCAAATTTATCATCTACATGTCATAAGAAATTAAGGGAGCATTTGATTTGTTCCATTTTTTATTTTTATTTTTTTAAAAAAATCATATTTTTCTATTTTTTGGAGATTGACTTTATTTTATTTTTTAGTTTTCTAGAAAATTTTATATTTTTTTCTGAAAAATAAGTTTGAAAAATACAAACCAAACATATTTTTTAAAAAATTATATTTTTTATGAAAAATAAAAATGAAAAATAAATGTGTAGCCTAGATATGGTGGCCACTAAGAATCTAAATATAGAACAAATAAATCAATGAACAAGTGATGAGATCTTGGCCTATTGGGCCGGGCATGCTCGCGTTAGACAATTGGGCCAGATTTGAAGCTTAAAAACGACAGTCATCAAGGATATCTGTGAACTTTTGATTTTAAGAACTTTAAGGGACATTATGTACACATGTCAAATTAATTGGAAATTTTCTAAATTGCATGAAAAAAGTATTTAATTTTTTCCTTCGAATGCACTTGATTAAGAATTTAAATAAATCGAAACAAAATTTTCTGAAAGAACTTGATCATTTTATTCATGAATCATATTGTCCACTAAGTGACAAAAGGAGAATCTTATCCACTTGATGGGCCTTCGCAGTTGAGCCCATCATTGTCCCCACTCACCTTGACCTTCGTCGGCAAACAGCCAATTTCAATAACTTTAAAATGGATAATGACTCATGTGAAATTTTTATGATATTGATATTGCAGTTAAATAATATAAAAAGGACACAAATGAAATGGACAACTTAATTTATCAAATCGCAAAATGAGTGTTGTTATACTATTATAATGATTCATAGCTAATCAATAGTTACACATATAACAACTAATACAATATTTTTATAATATTATAATAGCTGGTTAATAACTTTTATAAATGTGTAATACTTATTCAATAATTTCTATAATCATTTTTAAAATAATTTTGATAAAATTTTAAATAATTTTGATCAAATTGATAAAAATTATTTTGATATAAAAGTATTTCGTATTTAAAATTTATGATTTCATATTTTAAGATTTAAGATTTAGAGTTTATCTATAACTATGTAGTAGTTATTTAAGTAATTTATAATTTTTTAAAATAATTTTAATTAATTTAAAGTGATTTGAAAATATTAATTTTTTAAATTAAATTAGTAAATTTTAATATAATATTTAGAATTAATTTATAATTTAAGATTTTAAAATTTTCACTACTGAATAATTTTTATCAATTTTGATATAATAGTAACAATTATTTTTAAGCAATTTTAATTATTTTAAAAATAATTTTGATTAAAATGATAAACAAATATTTTAATATGATAATTTTTTTATATAGTAATTGTTGGTGCGATTTGAATCACTAGAGGGGTAGGGTGAATCAATTTGCAAATTAAAATCAATTTATTTCTCTCACTAATGATCTAGAAAGGATACACACTAATAATAAAATGTAAACATAAAAATTAAAAAGAGGTTTAGAGGAATTAGTTGGTAGTGCTTCATAGATTCTAGCCGGATGAAAATACGTTTGAGTGTTTGTAAATGTCACATTCTATTTTAACTTTTATAAATTTTACTTAAAAATTAGAAATAAGAATTTGATATTTTTCTTGCTTCTATTTTTTGATTTATGTACTAAAATTAAAAGTTGACAATTATATCCTTAATAATGGTCATCACACTTATGTTTATGACTTTTTCAATCATATTTTATTATAAGTATTTATTTTTTAAATAATATTTTATATTTATATATAATTTGTATTTTCAGAATTTTTATACATATTTTGTATATTTATATAAATTTTATCAATTTTTTTATATTTATTAATTTTATATATTTTTCAAATATTCACGTTATAAAAAAATAATTTTGATACAATATTTAAAATATAATAATAATCATATAAATACATTATTATTGATGGTGTTTCAAACTTATATTTAGTAATTAAAAAGATTAATTTATATAGTTTAAGAATATTATTATTATTTAACTAAAAATTTTATTTGGAAGTAATTATTACATTCAAACTTTACCTTGTATAAGTTTTTGACTTCTATTTCCAAACATTCGATACTTTAACTTCTCACTAATTTTAAAATATTCTCTATAAAAATCACTTTTATATAAACAAAAGCTCTCCCTAACATTCCTTTATAACTCTTGAGTTATTAGTCCAAAAACTATGAAAGCTCCATTATATTCTCCTTTTCAAAAATGACCCAAAAGCAAAGAAGTCTCTTATAACAGTTAAGAATATTAGTGTGTTGTATTTTTTTATTCTTAGAGCTTCAGTCCTATTCACCTTAATTTGACTATTGTGTTGACATGACATCTCCGATCGACCCTACCTCTATGATCGCCTGTATGATGCTGACGTGTCCTCCAGCTTTATCTGCTTCAACAATGGCTTGATAACGACTCTAGATAACTTAGCCCCCTTCGATCAATCGTATCTTTTTTGGTTGCCTAGAGGCTTGCTGATGTGGTTGTTCCATTCCATTTTGACAATGGTTATGGATGACTCAATAATTGGCTCTTGGTCGCCTGGAGGCTCTCCGGTCGCCTGGAGGCTCTCCGGTCGCCTGGATATTGTTAGGACCGTGACCGTTAAGATAGAGGGGGGGGGGTGAATAGCTTTTCGTCGATTTTTCTTTCTACAAAATTAGTGCGTAAGCGGAATAAACAAAAACAAAAACTAAACTAAGAGGAACACACCTATTTACGTGGTTCAGAGATAAAACTCCTACTCCACGGTCGTCCGTAAGGTGGGCGATCCCGATCCTTCGGTGGATGATTTCCCGGAGCACCTCCGGCTAGCTCTCGTAGCTCCTTGTGGGTGGAGAAACCTCGCCACAACCCTTGTACACGATCTGAGCAATATAGGCTACTAACAAGCTTTACCCAAGCAAGTTTCGCCCGGAAGAAATAGCCTGAAACAAGCTCCCTAAATAGAGCTTGAGGCTGAAATGTGATCGTTACCAGTTGACTGCCCCTGGGGCAGTCGATTGGCCTTTCCTGAATTCAAATTCTCACAGCTGACCTTTCGAATTCTCGTCATACCAGTCGACTGCCCCTGGGGCAGTCGACTGGTCCACTCCTAAGCCTAGGGTTACCCTTCCCGAATACATTTCTCTCCGCACTCGAACCCTCCCAGCTTAGTTCCTGAGTACAATCCCTCACACTCGGACCCTCACGACCTGGTTGACTCTTCAAACAGCAGTCTCGATCTGTTGCCTTCACGCCCTCTTCATCTTCGGCTCCCGTCCCTTAGATGCGCACGCAAGCCCTCGGCTTGCCTCTATGCCATCATTCACGCATGCCTCGAAGTCCGCGTCCCTCTGCTCATTGTCTCTGCTTTAGTAGCCTCGATCTGTCGCCTTCAAGCCCTCTTTGACTTTTGCCCTCGTCCCTCGGATACGCACACAAGCCCGCGGCTTGCCTCCATGCCATCCTTCACGTACGCCTCGAAGTCCGCCTCCCTCGGCTCATCGTCCCTACTTTGTCCATGGTCCCTTGGATGCGCACACAAGCCCACGGCTTGCCTCCATGCCACCCTTCACCGTACCTGAAGACATCCAACCAAGTCTATGTGTACCTGCAAACCTGCACACTCACATACACACATTAGATCAACAACAAACCCTAACTTAATCATATTAACACACATATCAAAACCCATGATCCTCTCGATCATACTTGGGCCGATTGCCCCAACAATCTTCTCTTTTTTGATGTGTGACAATATGTTTAAGTTAGGTAAAATAACAACAATTGAAAATTATAGACATAGCAACAACCAAGAGGCAACCTCCCCTTTAACCTATGCCCTCTACATAATTTCTAATTTTCCACAACACTAAGTTAAGTCAAACCTAACTTAACACCATAAATTCTCCCCCTTTGACACCATCAAAAAGATTACCCCAAGCAATCCTATCCTTAGTGTCAAAAACAACTCATCCCTCAGAAATCACAAACCCGAAAGATTAGTCGACTGATCCAACATCAGTCGACTGGTCCCTTCATTACACAAACTTACCGAAACATCAGTCGACTGCCCCAAGGGCAGTCGACTGATACAGTCCATTTCTGAAATTCCAGCCGAATTTCAAAAATTCTTAGAAAACTCTACAAAATTTGAAAAAATGTAAAACTTTGCAAGCATATTTGTTAGGATATAATCTACCCTAGAACAATATAGTTTCGTGAAAAACACCAAATATGCTTAACTTTTGGTACAAACTCCAATTCTTTTTGAAAAGTATCAATATGTATCAACTGTTGGTGCCGGAAGCACCATATCGAACCTTGTTTTGATATTGGCAAAGGGTTCAAAATTAAGTATTATTGGTGCTCTAATGATGTTACTCAAGTGTGCAGGAAAAGTCCTAGGAACACTAGGCACCAAAGACCTGGTTCAAGGAATTGGGCACTAAGTCCTGGCCGAGGACTGGACACCGAAGACCTGGTTCGAAGAATTGGGCACTAAGTCCTGGTCGCGGACTGGGCACGAAGACCTGGTGAGTAAAGCTGGGCAAAAGTCCAACCGAAGGAGTCGGTTAGAAAAAAAGGGTAAATTCTCCTGAGAGGAGTAGGTGAGGACGCGTTCCCCGTCGAGGGAACATTAGGCGTCGGTTCGACCTAGGGTTCCATTTGGGAGACCCGAAGTCAGAACCAAGACAGCTACGACTGTAAATAATGACTAACACTCTTGCTTGGTTTGTTTTGGAACTAACCTTGGTTACAAGGACCGAAGGATTATGTTTCTGCAGCTCAAACACCCCAAAGGAGTGGGGTGGTTCACTGGGCTAGGCGCCCGGGAGGTCACGGGCGCCCAAGGTCAAGGCCAAAAACTGCCAAGAAGCAAGATTGCTTCGAAACCACACTGGGCTAGGCGCCTAGGAGGTCCCGGGCGCCCAAGGTCAAAGCCAAAGCGGTCATCAAAGCAAATCTGCCACGAAGCCAATGGACCAGGTCAACCTAGGCTCCCGAAAGGTCTTGAGCGCCCCAGTCAGACCAGGGGCCGAATCGAAGGGGATAAGCGCTGACCAAGCTGCGGATTGAGGTTCTCGCAGGTGAAGGCACATGTCAGGAGCCCCCATGGGCACTATAAAAGGGGCTCGACCCCAAGGCTTCAATAATAATTCTTTCCAATGCTCCAAACACTTTCGCTCTCACGCTGCGCTCCGGAAAAGTTCCATTTCGAGATTTCAGCGCCGACGACGACTCTCAGCTCCGGAATTCGATCCATCTTGGGCGTCGGTAAAGTTTTAAATTTACGAAAGTGTTGTAATTTGGTTTTCAAGTTCTATATCTGTACTCTCAATCTGTAAAGATCTTTTCGAATATAGAATTATCCAAAGTAAACGGTCAAGGACCGTGGGCCTTGGAGTAGGAGCCGACCGCGACTCCGAACCAAATAAAAAATCGACTTGTGTTCTTATGCAATTTATTTCTTTCCGTTGCGTATTTGCTCTTTCTTAATCCGAAAAGTTTTTAACGATATTCACCCCCCCCTCTATCGTGTTCTTTGGTCCAACATCAACTCTTAAGCCTTTAATCTTCCATGTATTTGCCAAGCCTATTTATTACCATTTTACACATAGAATTGACCTCAACTCCTCCCTTTTCCTTATATATTCTCAAGATGATAAAACCTCCCCCTTCTTATCCCTTGTCTTTAGATATACATGCATTTATCAACCTTTTCTTACATTTCATGATATCAATAAAGCATTATTTCAATCATCAAATCATGAGCTGAAAATTCATAAAAGCAATATAAAACCATGAATTCAACGTTTCATACATAACTCAAAATAAAGCACAAGTAAGTTACAAGGGTCGTGGCCCTAAAGTCATTAAATATTACATTACCCAAAATAAGTGTTTGAGAGATAAATATAAAATCCAACCATACACTCTCAACACTAAAGCCATCAAATCAATCTCAACTACTCATCGTTGCCGGGAGGAGGAGGAGGAGGAGGGGCCTGATACATGAGGTTCCAACTCTGCATCATCGCATATATCTCGTCCTGTCTCTGCTGGAACCCCTGAAACTGCCCTGTGAGGCCCAGAACTGCTCCTTGAATAACAGTCTACTGCCGCTGCATCTCAATTTGCCGCTGCTGAAATGTCTGAAAGCCCCCTCTCAGATCATGTACCTCGGACTGCAGGAGGGAGAACTGCTCCTGTGAAACTTCAGCAGCCGAGCAGCCTCCTCATTAGACCTGGAGGAATCAGAACGCTGTCTCCAGGCCATCTCCCCCTGTCGGCACTCAATCCCCGCCAATGACAGCTGTCGTGAGTCGATCTGGTCGTAGTCCTTGGACAGGCGGTGCACCTCACCCTAGTAGTGCAAATGCCCCTAGACTCAAAGAATTCGGTCAAAACATGACCGAAAGGCATGTAGATCTTGGTATTGACACTATAAGAGAAGTGGACAATGGATGTGAAGACATGCAAGGTGATGTTGATATCTAGTCTCCTTTCTAATGCATACATGATTACCAAGTGAGGAAGCCGAATCTTCGACCGCCCATTGGTGACAATCGGAAGAATGCAGTCTAAGACAACCTTATACAAGACATTACTAACCGGGCTCATGTTTTTGGCTACAAAGATACGGTCTCTGTTGGAACTTGGATGACTAGAGAGGGGGGGGGGGTTAATGTAGCTAGACACAAACTTCTTCAACTTTTAGGTTTTCTCTGCAGTTAGGGTCAGTAGCACAGCGGAAGCAATACAAAAACAGAGATGCAGAAACTAAACCCTAAACTAAGCACAAGCACAAAACGCTAACAAAGAGGATTTACAAGGTTCGAGGATAACTTGCCCCTACTCCTTGGCGTGCCCTTAAGGTGGGCGATCCCTTGATCGTCGGCAGATCAAGCCCCGGAAATCCGGATAGAATGCAACCTCCTTCTCGGTGGAGTAACCTCTCCACAGCGTTTCAAACCGAATGAAGTATTAAGTACAGAGAAACATGAGAAGGAATCTTACAGAGCACTTAGGACAGAAAGAACACAAGCGAACTCCTCACCAAGCTCCACTCAGCACAGATCTCACGCAAGAACACCCTGCTCTTCGTGTCTTCTTGCTGATGGACTCGCCAAGCTCCTTGTTTCTTCCAAGTGCTCAAGTATCAGAATGTTGCTCAAGGTTCACAGTTGCTTGCTCAAGAGATGATCAAAGTTGTCGCAAGAGCACACGTGTTGTAGCCAAAGAAGAGTTCTTTTTTTCTTCTCCACCTCTCAGGACTTTTAAGCATCTGGCCTCTGTAGCTCACATCGCCAGCCACCAGACGCTCCACTGCAGCTCACTAGCTGCTCATCTGCCACTGCCCAGCTACCCTGACCTCTCCTGGACTCCCTGAGCTCCCCTCAGCCGAGCCCCAATCAGCATTTCAGTGGCGCAGTCGTCCGTTGAAACCTGAGAAGGCAAACTGCCAAACCTGATGAAGCAAAAGCCTCTGTTTGACTCCCCTTGAGTGAACCTGAGTTATATGCACACTTAGCAGGTTATTAGCATAGCAAATCAACAGAGGATCAAATATCAGAAGACTCAGAACAAAGATCAGTAGTGTATCAGTAGCAATTAGAACGCGATCAGAACTTTGACAACGCTTTTGAATTAAAGCTGTCAGCTACTGATCGGTCACCAGACCGATCAGAGTGACCCCTGATCGATCACCAGACCGATCAGGACAGGTCCAGTACGATCAGGCTCCAGCCTGATCGGTCCACGGTGAGAAACCAGGAATTGCGACCTTCTTGTGATCAGTCACCCTGACCAATCACAGAACGTGGATCGGTCACCGGACCGATCCACAGCATTGCAGGAATTCCCCAGCTTTCTCAGCCCAAGCCTACTGATTGGTCACCAGACCGATCAGGATATGGCCTGATCGGTCTGGGGAACGATCAGAGCACCTCTTGACCGATCAGGCTCCAGCCTCATCGGTTATAGTGAGAAACTCGCGACAATTGATCGGTCAGCTTGACTGATCCAAGTGTTTCCCTGAAGCCTACTGACCTCTCCCTGATCATTCACCAGAACGATCTGAATAGTCTCCCTGATCGGTCACCAGACCGATCAGGAGACGATCAGTAGCCTAACAAAGTCACTATATGCTCCCTGATCGGTCACCAGACCGATCAGACATCATTGGATCGGTCACCAGACCGATCCACGAAGGAACTCCGTGCCAACTTCCCTGATTGGTCACCAGACCGATCCAGGCAAGGCCAAATCCACTCTAAGTCAAGAGAACGGGCTCCCAGCCTTCTCTGACTCGTGCTCAGTCCCCCGGACCAAGACTCCATGCCCAGTCTCACTCACCGGGACTTCAACCTAGCTTCCCAAGCTAGGACCTGGCTTCACTCACCAGGCTCTCATCAAACCTAGCTTCCCAAGCTAGGACCTGGCCCTCCAAGCCAGGGTTTCATCCAACCTAGCTTCCCAAGCTAGGACCTGACCCTCCAAGCCAGGGTTTCATCCAACCTAGCTCTCCAAGCTAGGACCTGGCCCTCCAAGCCAAGGTTTCATCCAACCTAGCTTCCCAAGCTAGGACCTGACCCTCCAAGCTAGGACCGGGCCCTCTAAGCTAGGGTTTCATCCAACCTAGCCCTCCAAGCTAGGACCTGGCTTCCCAAGACGGGATTTCATCCAACCTAGCTTCTCAAGCTAGGACCTGGCTTCCCAAGCCAGGATTTCATCCAGCCTAGCTTCTCAAGCTAGGACCTGGCTTCCCAAGCCAGGATTTCCACCTAGTTCCACTAGGTCTTTTCCACTCCACCTAGTCCCACTAGGTGTGACTAGTCCCCGACCAGGACTTAATCCCAATCATCTCATTAACCTAAACTAAAATCGGTGTCAACACCAAAACAACAATCAGGGTCAAACTGCATCAACAATCTCCCCCTTTTTGTTGTTTGACAACCCGATTTTAAGTTTAGGAATTTGAATTTAATTGTCTCAAATTTCAGAATCGTAGAGAATCAGGATCCTCCCCCTACAACATTAAACTCGTAGTAGTCCTAAACTTAACCAACCACATTCTCCCCCTTTGTCAAACACCGAAAAGGGTGTAGACTAGTTGTTAAGTTTAACCATACTCCCCCTCAAACCTAGAGGTTCTCCCAAAACAACAAGGATAGGATTTAATTTTGAAAGCATATGAAACCATGTGATAAGGATAAAACAGGATATAGCAATCACAAGCAACATATGAACACGGAATAGGAATAAAATAAGAACTAGTAATAAACATGGAGTAGCAAGTCATACATGGAAATAGTCATAAAGTCAGATGCATAACACAACATCAAAGCACAGTCAAATACAACACCAAGTAATGACAATCAGATCACAAGTCAAAGTACAACCACAATCAATCGTCAGCTAGGGGGTCATCAGCCTACATGGGGTCATAAGTCGTGTCATCATCAGGTAGTAAAGACCCCGGTGCAGCACTGCTGGAGGGCGCAGCTCCTGGAGGTGTAGGCTAGTACGGATGACCAGCTGCCCACGCGCGCCACTCCTCGAACCATGCCTGCTGCTGAGCGTGCATCGCAGACTGATACGCCTCCTGACTGGCATGCAATCCAGAAATCTCGGATCGCATCTCTGTCTGAAAATCCTACTGCCCGAGCTCTATCAAATGTAGTCTATGGTCCATAGTCTACTCGAGCTGGGCAATCTGCCATCGTAGGTCAGGATCCGGCTCATACTCGTAGTCAGCTGCAGCGACGGGCGCCTCCTGATGTCCAGCTGGTGCGGCTGGTACCTGTGCGTGTGCACCCTGAGGTAGCTCTCCTAAACCTCGCCCATCCTTCCAAACAAGACCCTGACCCTGAGGTCCAACAACGATGCCAGACTTGACAAACGCACGTTTACCAAGTTTGCAATCCTATCGAACCATGGGCACAATCCTACCCTTTGACACATCTATACCGGATAACTGAAGCGAGTCAGTAATGAGATGCCCGAAAGGCATGTAGACTGTATGACACTGGATCTGGCTGTAGGTGATAATGGAAAAATAGATGGCCATCATGATGTCAAAGTCAAGATACCAATGCATCCCATAGAGCATCACGCAGTGGAAGGGGCGAATCTCAGCTAAAGGTTTCGAAGTGATTGGAAGTAAACATTGGGTGATGATCTTGAATAACACATAATCCATGGGAGAAAGACGAAGAGCAGCAAAGGTAGGAAAGTCACTGTCGAGCTCATCGAGACCATCCAGCCTGGGGTGGCCGAAAAAGTGCTCGTAGATAGAATCAGGAGTGACCTCAGCGAAAGGAGCTGGCAGAGGCATTGGTAGACAAGGGTAGAATGGAAAGATATTTCCCGATCGCCGACATGCTAGATTCTCAGCAAAGATGGGATAACTAAAATTAAGATTGGTTCGGGCGACCCGGGTGGTAAACCCCGTACCACCGTCACTCACAAGGTTATTATAGAATTCCGAAACCAAATCAACATTGATATCCCGCTCAAGAAAGAGTATGGATTCTAGTTAATAAAACTCTATAATCTGCTGGACCAATGGACAATGTTCATACACAAATGCTCTGTCGACAGATCGACAAGGGAGAGGTTTGAAGGTACACCGTTGGAAGGCCTGTTCAAGATGTGAATAGGGAAATCTTGAATCAGTGGAAGGTTGAGGCCTTCGGGAGGGTCTAGAGGATGAGGAACCCTTCCCCTTGGAAGTTCCTTCAATAGGTTCTTTGCCCTTGGTAGATTTTCTAAACGGTTGATAAAGGTCAATGGCAACCAGTTGAATTGATCAGTGAACATTGGTAAGGTCACGGTGCAAGTTTAACATGATGAATTGAGATTAAGATCATGACAAATAAATTGATCAATTCAGGGTCAGATCACGGCATGAGTTGATAATCATGGCACACACAAATTTGATCATGACAGAACAAGTAAAATGGCACGGCACAGGCAAGGTCACGGTAATGGCACACCAAAATGAACCACAAAATCAAACATTAAGGTTAGTTCACCAAGAATTAGGATTTCTGAAGCAATCAACAAAGTGAAAGCAGAAGAAATCTTACTTAGGTGCCATGTTGGTGATAGATTCAGAAGACTTGAAGAAGTGAGGCGCTTGCAAGATCGTGCGCAGAAGATGAGCTCAAGGGCTTGAGCAAGAAAGAACCTTCAGAAACTCACTGAAGAAAATAGAGAGCACGCACGAGCTTGATCTCCAGAGGACTCCAGAGAACACGGACACTCACAGGGAGCAGATCTCGCCAAGCTTAGCACAGGAAGAAGAAACGCAGGAGGAAGATGGTTGAAGAAACTCAACAGCAGGCTCTCAAGATGATTTTCGCAGGTAGAAAGGGCACAATGTGAGTCGGCTAGGGTTGAAGAGGAAGTGGAGACGTGATTAATCGGGTTGGTGGACCAATCACCAACCAAGATTTAATGCGATCGAACGGATCACCGTTCGATCCAAGAATGCCCAGACCGATCAGGCTCCAGCCTGATCGGTCTGGCTTGGTCCTAATCGGTCGGGTGACCGATCAGGCAAGCTCCTGATCGGTCTGCCGATCGATCAGGAAGCGAACAAAATGCTTTCAAGGTTTTCTGTGACCCTCCTGATCGGTCGGTAGATCGATCACCACAGGGGGCCAGATCGGTCAGTGGACCGATCCAGGCCAACACAGTGAGATTTCAGTGGAATTCGCAGACTTAGCATGATCGGTCAAGTGGATCGATCAGGCCAACTCCTGATCGGTCTATGGACCGATCAACCCTACGTCTGATCGGTCTGTGGACCGATCAGGTATCAGAGATTTTCTGATACGATTTCAAAACTTTCAGTTTCAGATTTCGGATCGAATTTTGATACGATCAGGTGGAAGATTACCGACCTTGGAGCGGTTTCCTTGACGATAATTGATCCCTGAACAAGGATCAAAGGTCCTTATGGATTTAACACATCAATTTGCTCCACCCAAATGAAGTCAAATTCAATCACAAACATCCATTCATCCAACGATCAAACAAGTTTGTATCAATATAAAGTCTCCAATCAAGTTTCCTTGATTGGAATGTCCAAGTATGATCATGGAGCCAAGTACACATATGTTATGCATTGGTTTTCCCCATACTTGGTCAACTTAATGATTATTATCTCGTCAACCTAATTTCTCAAGGGATGTATTGATATTTTGAGTAATTAGGTTGATCCTAATATATCACCCCATATCTAGCAAACAAAAATGTTTTGTTAAACCTTATAGTTTGTGTGAGATGCCCCCAAGTTGCCCAATAATTGTTCCCAACAATTTGAATTTATCATGAAGGGTTTTGAATGCTTGTTAATCCTATGAAGCGTGACACATTCCCAATTCCCTTCGCAAGAAACTAAACTCATTCTCGGGGAGTGGTTTGGTGAAAATGTCCGCTAGATTCGATTTGGACTCTACATGTGAGAGTACAATATCTCCTCTAGCAACATGATTTCTAATGAAGTGGTGACGCACTTCAATATGCTTGGTTCTAGAATGATGGACTGGATTCTTTGTTAGGTTTATCGTGCTTATGTTGTCACACAACACTTGCACACCCTTGTAGGTTAATCCATAGTCCTCTAGTGTATGAATCATCCACAACAATTGTGATACACTCTCTCCCATGGCGATATATTCTGCCTCGGTCGTGGAGAGAGCAACACAATATTGCTTCCGACTTGACCAACTAACTAATGATGATCCTAAGAATTGACAACCCCCACTCCTGCTCTTTCGATCCAACTTGCACCCAGCATAGTCAGAATCGGTATAGCCAATTAGGTTAAACGACTCGGTACGGGGGTACCAAAGACCAACTCCAATTGTGCCCTTAAGATATCTCAAGATTCTTTTAACAGCAATTAGATGAGATTCCTTGGCACAGACTTGATACCTAGCGCACATACCCACAGCAAAAAGTATATCAGGTCGACTAGCTGTGAGGTATAGCAAACTACCTATCATGCTCCGATATTGAGTCAGGTCAACAGGCTTACCACTCTCATCATTGTCTAACCGTGTTTATAGCCATGGGAGTGGTTACCTCTTTCGAATCACTCATGTTAAATTTTCGGAACATCTCTTGAGTGTATTTTGATTGGTGCACATGGATTCCATCACGAGTTTGCTTGATTTCAAGTCCAAGGAAGAAAGTCAACTCTCCCATTAGACTCATTTCAAATTCACTCTCCATGTGTCCAATAAATTCATTTAAATAGCCCTTATTATTTGAGCCACAAATTATGTCATCAACATACACTTGGGCTACAAAAATATTGTCACCACCTCTCCGTAGAAATAGTGTAGGGTTTATTTGTCCTCTTACAAAGCTTTTTTCAATTAGAAATATCGACAACCACTCATACCAAGCCCGGGGTGCTTGTTTAAGGCCGTAGAGTGCCTACTTGAGCTTAAACACGTGGTTCGGAAATTTAGAACTCTCAAACCCCGGAGGTTGTTCGACATAGACCTCTTCTCTTATTAAACCATTTAGAAAGGCCGATTTGACATCCATTTGATAAAGTTTGAAACCACGATGTGCTGTAAATGCAAGCATCAACCGGATGGACTCTAATCGTGCCACGGGAGCATAGGTCTCATCGTAATTAAGGCCTTCAACTTGACTATAGCCTTTGGCTACTAAGCGTGCCTTGTTTCTTATGATTTCTCCCTTATGGTTCAATTTATTTTTGAAGACCCATTTGGTTCCAATAATGGTGGTCTTCATATGCCTAGGGACTAAGTCCCAAACTTGACTTCTTTCGAATTGACCTAGTTCGTCTTGCATGACAATGATCCAATCGGGATCATTTAATGCTTCGTCAATTTTTCTAGGTTCAATTTCAGAAATTAGGGCAACTTCATTAGTCTCATTCCTAAAGAATGATCTAGTCCTAACCCCATGATGGATATCTCCAACAAATTGGTCTTGGGGATGACTAGAGGCTAACCTAGTTTGCCTTGGTGTTGGAGGTGCTTCTTGAATGGTGTCACTAGACACAAGCTCAGCCTCAGGATTTGGCTGATCTATGGGTTGTCTAGGCTCACCGTCATCAGATTCATCACCATCAACAACACTCGGACTTCCATCCAAACTTAGTTTCCTAAGTTCGAATTGAACTCCTTCTACATCTTCTGGCTGATCATTTGCTTTGGGAATTTCCTCAAAAACAATATCAGAAGACTCTTCAACTAATCTGGACTTCTTGTTATAGACTCGATAAGTTTTGCTGACGAGGGAGTACCCGACCAGTATCCCTTCATCAGCTTTTGCTGTGAACTTCCCAAGATGGTCCTTGGAGTTTAGAATAAACACCTTACAACCAAACACCCTAAGATGTTTAACTGTAGGTGGTTTTCCAAACCAAAGTTCGTGAGGAGTCTTTCCTAGAAATCTATATATGAGGACTCGGTTTTGCACGTAGCAAGCTGTGTTCACAGCTTCAGCCCATAAGTAACTTGGTAAGGAGTACTCATTGAGCATGCTCCGTGCAGCCTCTTGTAAGACCCGGTTCTTCCTCTCTACAACATCATTTTGTTGTGGTGGTCTAGGAGTGGAGAACTCGTGTCTATACCTTTCTCTTGACAAAACTCTAAAAATCTTTGATTTTGAAATTCTCCCCCATGATCACTCCTAATTGTTTTAATTGTTGATGATTTTTAATTTTCAACCCTTCTACAAAATGAAATGAAAACATCTAAGGTTTGATCCTTATATTTTAGAAAATAGGTTCATGTATATCTAGTAAAATCATCAATGATCACAAAATAATATCTACTACCATTCAAGAAAATGATTGTACTACAATCAAACAAGTCCATGTGAAGTAAATCCAAAGCGGTAGAAGTACTTACAGCGCTTTTACCTTTATGTGCAGATTTTGTTTGCTTACCCATTTGACATGCATCACAAAGTTTGTCCTTTTCATACTTGATGCTTGGTAAGCCACGAACTAGTCCCTTGTTGGCCAATTTCCGGATGTTCTTCATGTTTACATGTGCTAGCCTCCGGTGCCAAAGGTTAGACTCATCTTCTCTTGACATGAAACACTTAACAAAAGCATTAGTAGCACTTTTAAAAGAAACTTGATAAATGTTATCTACTCTTGTGCCTACTAGTACCGTGTCAAATGTGTCATGTTGTCTAACTAGACATTGACTTGATTGAAAATTAACTGTGTAACCCGCATCACACAATTGACTGACACTTAGGAGATTAAATGTCATCCCCTTGACTAGAAGGACATTTTTGATCCTAAGACATTTGGATATTTGAATGTCTCCTATCCCTACAACCTTAAGACTACCATTGTTGACAAAGGAAACATTACCTCTATTTTTACTTTGAAGGATAGTGAATAAAGATCTATCACTGGTCATATGTTTAGAGCACCCACTATCAACGAACCAAGTTGATAGTGTTGGATCGAGAGAACCGATAGAGGGGGGGGGGGTGAATATCGGAAAGCGTTCGGATTTAAAATAAGAGAAATTGCACAGCGGAAGATTAAAATAAAATACGCAAACACAGAGATTTTTTACTTGGTTCAGAGCCTGGGTCGACTCCTACTCCAAGTCCCACGATCGTTGATCGTTTACTTTGGGCAATTCTATATAAGGCGCAAAAGCAGTTTACAAAGATTGATTACAAATGCAGTATAGTAAACTGAAAAACAAGAAGCTCTTCTTTTTACCGACGTCCGATGTAGGTTGTCTTTTTCCGGAGCAGCGGGACGTCGTCGGCTCGAGTTGGGAGGTTTCCGGAGCGAGGTGCGAGAGCAGAAGAGCGTAGAAGCGTTGAATCAAGTGATGTCTTGAAGCCTGGGGTCGAGGGCCCTTTATATAGGGCCTGGGGGCGCCCGGAACGTCGGGGGCGCCCCCCACGTGTCAGTCGATCCGGCATTTGCTCGGTCGCTTCTGATCTCTTCAACTTCGGGATCAGCTTTGACCGGGGCGCCCGGAGCGCTCGGGGCGCCCGGATTGACCGGGTCAAACTTCTATCTTCTTGGCTTCGAGGGGAGCTGCTTCGGTAGCTGTCACTGGGGGCGCCCGCAGCATGCGGGGCGCCCGGAGCGTCCGGGGCGCCCGGGAGCACGGGGGCGCCCGGGATAGCAGCTGCAGAAGCAATTCTTTGGGTTTTGTGTTTTGTGTTCACCTTGGGGGCGCCCGGGACACTCCGGGCGCCCTGGTCAGCTGTTGCCTCATTCCTTTGAGGCTCTCTGAGCTGCAGACACTCGTTCCTTCGGTCCTGCATCCAGGGTTAGTCCAAAACACCATAAAATATTATTTTATACAGCCTTAGCTGTCTTGGTTCTGACTTTGGGCCTCCAAAATGGAGCCCTAGGTCGAACCGACGCCTACTGTTCCCTCTCGACGGGGAACGCGTCCTCACCTACTCCTCTCGGGAGAATGTACCTGATGCCAACCACTCCTTTGGTTGGACTTTTGCCTGGCGGTCCTTTGTCAGGTCTTGAATACCGAGCTGTCCTTCGCCTGGCGCCTAGCAGTCCTTCGCTAGGGCTTTGTATCCTGGCATTCCTTCGCCAGTGCCTAGCAGTCCTTCGCTAGGGCTTTTTACCCTGGCATTCCTTCGCCAGTGCCTAGCAGTCCTTCGCTAGGGCTTTATATCCTGGCAGTCCTTCGCCAGTGCCTAGCAGTCCTTCGCTAGGACTTTTTAACCTGCACACTAGAGTAGCTTGTTAGATAACAAGTAAGACTTAACTTTTGAACCCTGTTGCCATTATCAAAACACAGGTTTGACTTGGGTGCTTTCTGCACCAACAATCTCCCCCTTTTTGATTTATGGCAACCCTAGTTCAAAAAGTTAAGTTTAATCAATGCATGTAAAAACATTAAATTTTGTTCCCTCCCCCTGGAAGGATTCTCCCCCTAGATTTTTCAAAAATTCGTGGGGTTCTAAGTTTAAAAAAAATTTACTTAGAATTTTTCAACAGAAGGCTTTTGTATTTTCAATAATGATTTTTGCACTTTTGAAAACTTAAGTTTAGGTACTTGGACAACCTTAATTTTTAAAGGTACATGGAAGAGTTTTTGGAAGCATGAGTTTAGAGTACTTAGAAAAATTTGAGGTCTTAAGTTTAAAGTACTCAAAAGTTTTTGAAAGCTTTAACTTAAGTACTTAGAAAAGACTTTGACAGGCTTAAGTAGAAGAATTTTTGAAAAGCTTAAGTACTTAGAAACGTTTTGAAAAATCTTAAGTACTTAATAAAGTTTTGAAAAAGCTTAAGTATTAAGTTTTGAAAAACTTAAGTATAAAGTTTTGAAAAAACTTAAGCTCTCTCCTTTCCTATCTTGGTATCAGAGCCTTAAATGAAGTTTTGAAAAACTTAGTACTTTTTGAATAAAGGATAGAGTTTAAAAAAAATTTTGAGTCTAAAAAAAATTTAAACTCTCTCCTTTCCTATCTCTCCCCCTTTGCCATATATAAAAAAAACAGATAAATATAGCAGAAATTAAATTCCATAAAGAAAATAACTTTCATAAAGGAAAATATGATTTTGCTGTACTGAACCAATTCATGATAAGACTTGAACCGAATCAGTTAATTTCCTCTTGTAGGGACCTGTCTAACCCAATTAGCTACTTACTAACTGTTATAAACAGTAGTTTTTGCTAGGGTTAGTCAAGTTAAGTGTTTCTGTTCAGGTTAGATTGACACTTAACTTAATTGCTGTATAAGTTGTATTTAGTGCCCCAATTACTGCAGATGCACTGACTTAAAGCATCTTGAATTAAGGCAAAGACCTAAGCATCTCAACCCATTCTAGGTTATCAATCAAAAGTACCCTAAGGTGCTTGTGAGATGCTGGCTTCTAAATCTATAGGTGCATGCAGTGCTAGGGTTAGGGCCTAGGCTAAGTCCATTTGCGAAAAAGCCCTAGTTTTGAAAGGGGGTAGTTTTGAAGTAAAACTAAGTTAAAAAAGTTTGTAAAAAAACTGATTTTGAAATTAAGTAAACCAGTTTTAAAAATTCTTTTAGAAATTGATTTTTAAATCAAGTAAAGCAGTAAGAAAATCAAAAGTGGGGTTAATCTATTCTACAGAGCATAATCCTAACTGCCTTCTTAGTGAGCTGAACTCAGACTCAGGTAAGGGTTTTGTGAATATATCAGCTAAGTTGGATTTTGAGTCTATATGTTTAAGTACTATTTCACCCCTGGCTACATGGTCTCTTACAAAGTGATGTTTGACTTCTATGTGTTTGGTTCTGGAATGTTGGATTGGGTTCTTAGTTAGATTAATTGAACTTATATTGTCAATAAATACTTGAGTTTGGTTGTAGTTAAGCTGGAAGTCCTTAAGAGTGTGCATCATCCATAAAAGTTATGCTACACACTCTCCTAAGGCTACATATTCAGCTTCAGTTGTGGACAGAGCGACACAGTGTTGTTTTCTGCTGCACCAACTTACTAGACTATTTCCTAACAGTTGGCAGCTTCCACTTGTGCTCTTTCTATCTAATTTACAACCAGCATAGTCAGAATCCGAGTATCCTGACAAATTGAAGGTTGATGTTCTAGGATACCAAATCCCTACATTTAGGGTGCCCTTAACATATCTTAGTATTCTTTTTAGGGCTGCTAAGTGCGTTTCCTTAGCACAGGTTTGGTATCTGGCACACATCCCTACAGCAAAAAGAATGTCAGGTCTGCTGGCTGTAAGGTACAGTAGACTACCTATCATACTTCTATATAGTTTGAGGTCTACTGGCTTACCATCAGGGTCACTATCTATTTTTACAGTAGTGGCCATGGGGGTACTTATGCTTTTAGAGTTGTCCATTTTAAACTTCTTTATTAATTCTTTTGCATATTTGAATTGATGGACGTAGTTTCCATCTCTAGTTTGTTTAATTTGTAATCCTAGAAAAAAGTTAAGTTCACCAACTAGGCTCATTTCAAATTCGTTTTCCATTATTTTAACAAATTCTTTTAGAAAGTTTGAGTTAGTGGACCCAAAGATTATGTCATCTACGTAGATTTGGGCAATGAATATATCTTTTCCTAGGGTTTTAATAAATAAGGTTGAATCAATTTGTCCTTGTTTAAATTCTTTAGAAGTTAAGTAAGTTGATAAACGTTCATACCAAGCCCTAGGTGCTTGTTTTAACCCATATAGTGCTTTAGTTAATTTGTAAACGTGGTCAGGTTTGTCTAAGTCCTCAAACCCTGGGGGTTGTCCTACATAAACTTCTTCTTTGATGAATCCATTTAGGAAAGCTGACTTTACATCCATTTGGTATAGCTTAAATCCTTTATGGGATGCAAAGGCTAACAACATTCTAATGGACTCAAGTCTAGCTACTGGGGCATATGTTTCATCGTAATCTAATCCCTCTACTTGGCTGAATCCTTTAGCTACTAAGCGGGCTTTATTTCTAACTATTTCTCCTTGATCATTTAGCTTATTCCTAAAGACCCACTTAGTGTCAATGATGGATTTGCCTTCTGGTTTAGGCACTAGTTCCCAGACTTGGTTCCTCTCAAATTGGGCTAATTCTTCTTGCATAGCTATGATCCAATCAGGGTCAGGTAGGGCTTCATCTATAGTTTTGGGTTCTATTTTGGATATCATAGCTATTTGACTAAGGTTTCTATGGGAGGATCTAGTCCTGACTCCTAGAGTTGGATCACCCACAATTTGATCGGTTGGGTGACTAAGTCTGGGTTTCTTGGTTCTTCTAGAACTTGGTTCAGCCTCAGGTCCGGCTGGTCGGTTTGGTTCATTATTTGATTCGACTCCTAGGGTTGGTTCATTTGTTGGTTCGATAATTGTTTCAGTTGACTCATTAATTGGTTCAATAGTTAGTTCATTTAAGGGTTCGATTAAGGGTTCAATAATTTGTTCTTGATCAGAATTTGATGAAGTTAGGTCTGGATTTTCAGATGTTGAGTTGATCTCTTCATCAAATATTAAGTTTGTAGTTTCTTCAATTTTCTTACTTTGTTTATTGTAAACTCTATAGGCTCTACTTGTGGTTGAGTATCCTAGGAAGATACCTGGGTTTGACTTGGACTGAAATTTCCCTAAGTAGTCTTTGGTGTTTAGGATATGGACTTTGCATCCAAAGACCCTTAGGTAGTGTAGATTTGGGAGCCTATGGTAGTACAGTTCATAGGGTGTTTTGTTGTGTCGCTTGTTAATCAGAACCCTATTTTGGATGTAACAAGCCGTACTAATCGCTTCTGCCCAATATTGGTTTGCTAAGTTAAATTCGTTGAGCATAGCCCTAGCGGCTTCCTGTAATGTTCTATTTCTTCTTTCGACTATCCCATTTTGTTGGGGGGTTCTAGGACATGAAAATTCATGTAAATACCCATTGACCTTACAGAATTCCTCAAACCGTTGATTTTCAAATTCTCCCCCGTGGTCACTCCTAAGTCTTTTAATTTTAATATCGTTCTGATTTTCAATTAATTTACAGAAATCATTAAATAGGTTTAGGGTTTCATCTTTGGTTTTTAGAAACCTAACCCAGGTGAACCTAGAATAATCATCAACTATTACTAAGCAGTATCGGTTCCCGCTTAGTGACTTGGCTCCATGTGAATCAAATAGGTCAAGGTGCAGGAGCTCAAGTGTGGTTTGAGTTAGGTCAGATTGGATTAGTTTGTGATTAGATTTGGTTTGTTTACCTTGATTACATGATTCACATATTAGGTTTTCATTATTTTTAATTTTGGGGATTCCTTTGATTAGGCCAAGTTGGGTGACTTTTGAGATAGTCCTCAGATTAGTGTGACCTAATCTCCTATGCCAGAGGTTCGATTGTTCTAACTGAGTTAACATACATTTGGGTACTGATGGAAGGTTTATAGTGTATACATTATTTTTCCTAGTGCCCTTAAGTATGATTTCTGAGTCTTGTACATTTCTAATCAGGCAGTTAGAATTGTTGAAGGTGACTATGTAACCAGAATCACATAACTGACTTATGCTAAGCAAGTTAAATTTGAAGTTTTCAACCAAAAGAACTTTCTTAATAATAAAGTCAGATTTAAGCTCAATATTACCTGACCCAATTACCTTGAGTGTAGCATTGTTACCAAATGCCACTGAGCCTAGGTTCTTGAACTTGAGTTTGGTGAACTTCAATTTATCTCCAGTCATGTGTCTGGAGCAACCGCTATCCAACATCCATTGGTCCAAATCTTTATGTTCCTACACATAAAGTGTTTTATTGATTTGGATCCAATTAGAGTCAGGAATAGCTTAAATTGAGTTTCACTGCCTAGTCTGTCTCACCCAAATCTAAGGTTTTCAACCACGTTAGCCTTATGGGTTTTGTGAGACAGGTTTTGATAAGTGAAATTATTTTGAATAATTATTATTTATTTTAAAAACATTAAATTAATTTTTGAAAACAGTTAAGTTTATTTTCAAAGGAAATGTTTGAATCTAACTTAACTGAAAATTTATGTTAGATTTGAATTTTACAAAAAGTAATTTGAATTTGAAATTCAAAAATTGGCTTCCAGGTCTTGGCGAGGCACTAGGCCTTCTTTGGCCGTAGCCTTATTGGATCATCAACCCTTTCCTTGACAAAGTCGTTTAATGAAATTTCATTTTCAAAATTAATCTTTGAAAAGTTCTGGTCTAACTAGTTTGGATTTTGGATTGGTAACTTCGGCTAGTTTCACCAGTCTAAAGAGACCAAGTAAACTTGATCTTATTAGAATTGGTTTCCCTAACGTACTATCATCTCACCTCCATCCAATACTATGTTGTCAAGTTTCAGTTAAGTTTGTTCAGTCCTTATACTAACCATTCCTAAGTCTAAGCATGGTAAATTGCAGAAATTAAACAACCAATCAGACAAGCAAATTGCAAGAAAATATTAAATTTTATCTAACAATAAATATAGTTTTCAGTTTGGCTCCCCCTGGACTAAAGCCACGGTAATGATTGGGCAAGATGTGAATCTTGTCCTTGGGGATCCAATACTGATTTGATCCAGTTGGTTTGTTCAGGTATAGTTTAGGTACCCATGCCTGAGTTTTACCTCTGGACTGATTCAGTATAGCAAAATAAGATCTTTGTCGGGATTTGGTTCTATAACCAAGTCCGGATCGATTTAGAACGGACTTCTGTTTTCCAAGAATCATGTTTAGACCCTTGGAACCAGAGGTAAATCGTTCTAAAGCTGATCTAAGATCCTTAACCTGAGTTTTCAGGGAGGAGTTCTCTTTCTCAAGTTTTTCAACTTGAGTAGGAGTTCCTTCTTGAACTTTCTCGGTTGAGGGTTTAGAGTCAGCTCCCTCTTTCAGGAGTTTTACTTCCTGTCGGAGGGATTCGACTCGGAGTTTGGCTTTCGCCAAATCTCGAGAAAGATATGAAATTAAATCGTTTAATTGACTTCTATTGAAACCACTTACCTTGATTTCGCCATCCTCTGAGAAGGTCAGTTTGCCGTCGTCCTGTTCTGATTCTGACTCGGTCTCGACTTCTTCTGAGGCGGTCAGGGCTAGTAGGTTTGACTGGGGTGCCTCTTCTTCTTCTTCTGAGGAAGATTCGTCCCAGGTTGCTTGGAGCGCTTTCTTTCTCCTTGTCTTTTTGGTCTCTTTTAGGTTTGGACACTCCGTCTTGTAGTGGCCCTTCTTCTTGCACTCGTAGCAGGTTACGTTGGGCTTGTTTTTGTCATTCGCGGGTTCAGCTGGTTCGTCCTTTCTTCGGCTGACTTTCCGTTTGTTGGTTCGGTTCTTCAGCTCCTTGTAGTAGTTTCGGGCTAGTCGAACCAGCTTTGGTCGATCTCCTTCTTCATCTTCTGTGTCTGAGTCTGAGTTAGACTCGGGTTCAGGTTGAGGTTTCTTCTTTGCTAACCTTCCAGTTTTACCTGCAATGAAGGCAATCCCTTTCTCGACCATATTGGAGTTAGTTTGTTCGTGCAGTTCTAATTCGGAAAATAATTCGTCTAATTTTATTTTAGAAAGATCCCTTGAGACCTTGTATGCATCTACCATAGATGCCCACAAGGTGTTTCTAGGGAAGGCGTTTAGAGCATACCTTATTAGGTCACGGTTTTCAACCTTGTGACCTATAGTGTGAAGACCGTTCATTAATTCTTGGATTCGTGCATGGAGCTGGGCTGCTGTTTCGTTGTCGGCCATCTTGATGGTGTACAGTTTGTTCAGGAGCAGATCCCTTTTACTGATCCGAGTATCTGATGTTCCTTCGTGCAGCTCGATCAATTTTGCCCACAACTCCTTAGCACTGTTGAAGGGGCCTACCCGGTTCAGCTCCTCTTTTGTCAATCCGCATTGGAGAGTCTGGGTCGCCTTTGCATCGGCTTCAATTTTGCGCTTCAGGGCGTTGTCCCATTCTGAGTAGGTCTGCGGTACTCCTTCGGCGTTTTTGGGGATCTCCAGTCCGGACTGGATGATAATCCACATGTCCACCTGAGTTTTCAGGTGGACCTCCATTCGACTTTTCCAGTAAGAAAAGTCTTCTCCACTGAAAAGTGGAGGTCTGGCGGTGCTAAATCCTTCTTGCATGGCCATTTAACCTGAAAAAGATAACTAACAAAAAAATTTCCCAAGACTTGGTCTTGGATTAGTAGTGCGGGATAAGGAAAATAAAATATCGAGGGGTGTTGCACCAACCTCGATTAACGGAGAAAAGTTCGTACGAAAAGTTTAGAAGAATTTCGAACGAGAAACAGAAAATTAAAAAAATCTGAAAAATTTTCAAACTGGTGGTTGCACCAAGTTTGAACTTCCCCGCTCTGATACCACTTGTTGGATCGAGAGAACCGATAGAGGGGGGTGAATATCGGAAAGCGTTCAGATTTAAAATAAGAGAAATTCCACAGCGGAAGATTAAAATAAAATACGCAAACACAGAGATTTTTTACTTGGTTCGGAGCCTGGGTCGACTCCTACTCCAAGGCCCACGATCGTTGATCGTTTACTTTGGGCAATTCTATATAAGGCGCAAAAGCAGTTTACAAAGATTGATTACAAATGCAGTATAGTAAACTGAAAAACAGGAAGCTCTTCTTTTTACCGACGTCCGATGTAGGTTGTCTTTTTCCGGAGCAGCGGGACGTCGTCGGCTCGAGTTGGGAGGTTTCCGGAGCGAGGTGCGAGAGCAGAAGAGCGTAGAAGCGTTGAATCAAGTGATGTCTTGAAGCCTGGGGTCGAGGGCCCTTTATATAGGGCCTGGGGGCGCCCGGAACGTCGGGGGCGCCCCCCCCCCACGTGTCAGTCGATCCGGCATTTGCTCGGTCGCTTTTGATCTCTTCAACTTCGGGATCAGCTTTGACCGGGGCGCCCGGAGCGCTCGGGGCGCCCGGATTGACCAGGTCAAACTTCTATCTTCTTGGCTTCGAGGGGAGCTGCTTCGGTAGCTGTCACTGGGGCGCTCGCAGCATGCGGGGGCGCCCGGGATAGCAGCTGCAGAAGCAATTCTTTGGGTTTTGTGTTTTGTGTTCACCTTGGGGGCGCCCGGGACACTCCGGGCGCCCTGGTCAGCTGTTGCCTCATTCCTTTGAGGCTCTCTGAGCTGCAGACACTCGTTCCTTCGGTCCTGCATCCAGGGTTAGTCCAAAACACCATAAAATATTATTTTATACAGCCTTAGCTGTCTTGGTTCTGACTTTGGGCCTCCAAAATGGAGCCCTAGGTCGAACTGACGCCTACTGTTCCCTCTCGACGGGGAACGCGTCCTCACCTACTCCTCTCGGGAGAATGTACCTGATGCCAACCACTCCTTTGGTTGGACTTTTGCCTGGCGGTCCTTTGTCAGGTCTTGAATACCGAGCTGTCCTTCGCCCGGTGCCTAGCATTCCTTCGCTAGGGCTTCAGTCCCAAGCTGTCCTTCGCCTGGCGCCTAGCAGTCCTTCGCTAGGGCTTTGTATCCTGGCATTCCTTCGCCAATGCCTAGCAGTCCTTCGCTAGGGCTTTTTACCCTGGCATTCCTTCGCCAGTGCCTAGCAGTCCTTCGCTAGGGCTTTATATCCTGGCAGTCCTTCGCCAGTGCCTAGCAGTCCTTCGCTAGGACTTTTTAACCTGCACACTAGAGTAGCTTGTTAGATAACAAGTAAGACTTAACTTTTGAACCCTGTTGCCATTATCAAAACACAGGTTTGACTTGGGTGCTTTCTGCACCAACAAATAATACATAAGAAGCAAAGTAGAAAAGATACTTGAAACATTGGACCCAGAAATGTTTTCATTGCATTCTAGATGATTACATATCTGGTACATTAGAAAAAATGGAAAGGTTGCTAAGGACAAAAAACAAAATGAAGGCAAGGCTCGGGAAGAGCTCTAAATTTCCTGTTCTTCGTGCGAGAGCTCATCCCAGACCAGGCCAATGCTCAGGGCACTCAGATCTGCGTCTGGTTTTAACAGTTGGGCCTTTCTCAATTGGCTAATGGCACCGTTGAAGCCCTGTTTTAGGCGCTTCTGTAACGACCCGACCCCTTGGCCCCTTGGGCGGCCCAACTGACGGCCCACTTGGCAGCCCTCGGCTCCTTGGGCGGCCAAATCCCATTTGGCGGCCCCTTGGGCGGCCAAATCCCATTTGGCAGCCCCTTTGGCGGCCTCTTGGGCGGTCGTTACTCACAAGTACTTCCCACCCCTGGCCAGTGGATTTTTACCTTCCCCAGGATTCGAACTCTAGACCTTCAGGTTAAGTACTAAAGTTTATGAATCCTGGTACCAATTGAGCTATAGCGCAGCTCACCTGGCTACCAGGATTCATAAACTCTAGTACTTAGCCTGGAGGTCTAGAGTTCGAATCCTGGGGAAGGCAAAAATCCACTGGCCGGGGGTGGGAAGTTCTCGTGAGTAACGGCACGGTCGACGGTCGATGACCAAAGGGGCAAGGTTGTTGGGCCGCCAAAAATGAGATTTGGCCGCCCAAGGGGCCGAGGGGTCGGGTCGACGGGCCGGGTCGTTACAACTTTAATACCTGTCAGCCAAAAGGTCGTCGAACTCATCAGACTGCAGAAATCTAGCCTTGAACTCTACCTCTGCTTTGGATAGTAGAGTTGTTTGGTCAGTCTTGTGCTTGTGTAGCTCAGCTTCGACGTCCTTTTTGGCAGACCTCAAGTCGGCCACCTCTCAAGATAGGCAATCATGAGCCCCTAGGGCTTCCTTGAGTTTCTGAGAGGTGGCTAAAGCCCTGTCCTGGGCTCGGGTGGCTTTCTCCTGGAGGTCAGACACGTATACAGCTGCCAACTCTATTTCAGACACTTGGGTGGTCAGCTGGCACTCTTGTTCCTGGGTCTGATCCTCCAGAGTCTTCTTGGAGGTTTCCAAGAGCTGGACGGTGGCAGACAACTCCTTCGCCTGGGTCTGGAGTTACTCCTACTCCTGGGTCAGCTTCTACAGGTCGTCGAAGAGGACCTGATTTTTCTCCAATAGGGAGCGCTCCCAAAGGCAGTAACCGTGAAGAGCCTCCTCAGAGGCTAGCAGGGCGTCGAGGCAGTGTTCTACCTTCACCCGTAGGGCTTGGCTGACCTCCATCTGCAGGAGGCCTGCCTCGCGGGCACGACCAGCCTCTGCTTTTGATGCTACCACTCGTTGGAGGAGGTCTTCAGTAACCCCTCGGGAGCACAGCAAGCTACTCGTACCCGCATAATTAGAAGCGACCTACATTATAGAACGAGTGATGGTTAGAGCGTGATAAAGAAAAGAAACGAGAGGAGAAAGTTAAGAGTAACTACTGTTAGCAGAGACTGGTGAAGCATGCCTAGATACCTGGCTGACCCAACCGACCTCCCCAGCTAAGCAGGAGGGGGAAGAAGTTCCTCGGCAGCTTGAATCGATGGGCCAAGGACCTTCCTAGGGTCAGGGGCGTCTTCCTCGAAGTTGGACGCCATCCGCTGACTGGGACTCTTGGAGGGAGTTGTTTTTATTCGCATGGACTGGGAATCTTTGGCTGTCGCCTTCTTCGCCCGTGGGGCCTTTCGGTGGGTGCGAGGCACACCGGGCAGCACCTCCTTGCCTCGCCGAGTAGCTGGAGTAGCAGTCGGGGCAGTTGGAGCAGGGACAACCAGGTCAGTGGAGATCCCGGAAGGAGAAGAGGGCATCTTCTGAATGCTTTGGGACAAAGACACCATGTCCTCCTCATCAGCGGTTGGGGGAAGCTACGAGGTCGAGATTTTCCTCAACCTCTTCAAGGGAGCCTGCTTGTGGGTGAGCCGTTTCCGCCGCTTCTTCTTGGGTGCCGGGGGTAACTGTTGCTCATCGAGGAGCGCAGGCGCAGTCTCCCCATCTCCTGCTTGGATTTGGAGGGGGGGGCGGAGAATCCCCTTCAGCTTGAGCAGGTAGCTCGGCTGCCTTGGGGCCTCGGGTGGGTCCTGGGCTCCCTGGTCTTCAGACCATTGGGCCACCTCTTCAAAGCCCTCGGCTAGGACACCCACCGAGGCAGAAGGAACTGGAGGGGGAACCAGAGCCTCCTCGTTGGCTTGTTCCCACTTCAGGAGCCGATTAATGGCTCACGAAAGCATTATGTTATCTGCAAAACAAAGAATGAAGGATATCAGATAGAATTAACAAAGATATTTACCAAAAAGGAGAACTTATAGAGACTGGGGCTAAGTCTGGTGATTTTCGGGTTGAGGTCAGCCTTGTAGAGAAGTTCCTCGCAGTGTACCAGCAGGAGGTTGTAGAACTCCATCCCAGTCAGGATACCCCTAGCCCTCTGGTACCCTGCGTCCTGCTGGAAGTCGCCGATGTCTGGGATGGGGGCAGGCTCTCCATCCAACGACTAGGGCTGAAGGGACGCTGGGGGAGTCGGATAAGGAAAAAACGTTCCTTCCATCCCTTGTGGGAGGAAGGAAGACCCCCTAGGAACCTATGATCGGTGCAGGCTGTAATGCTAAACGCCCCTCGCGAACCAATCAGAACGAAAAAGAAATGGAAAAACGGGGGGTCAAGGGGATATCGAAAAGTTTAAAGAGGATAAATGCCCCGCACATCTGAGCAAATGCGTTTGGAGCCAGTTGGTGAAGAGGAATGTCAAAGTAAGTGATAATACTCATGAAGAAGGGAGGAATAAGGAATCGAAGTCTTAACTCTACCTGCCCTAGGAAAAAAGTAAAGAAACCTAGGGGAGGTGCTACAGGTGATTGACCTAACACGGGTACTTCTACCTCTAAGTCCGTCGGGATACCGTACTTCTTGTAGGTGGCTTGGAGGGTCTCTAACTTAACCCTAGAAGAGATGGTGTCATACCACTCCAGGCTATAGGTTTGTTCCTCTGAGGGACCTTTGCTCCCGCTTCAGGGTTTCTTCTTCTTCTCTATTGGACTCATGGTGGTGAACGAAAGGAGTAAATAGGAGAAGACTTCCGCGGGGAGCGAATGCAGCGGCTGGATTAGAACAAGGTGAACGAGGAGGCTGAAAGCAGATAAGGCAAGAAGGTGGAAGGGTGTCGTTGCACCCGCTTTTATAGAGAGCAACCGCCCGCATGTGAGCAATGGGAATGTGACACGTCAGTGGCGCTAATTGGGCATCCTGAGGTGCCACCATCCTTTACGGTCGTCGCTTCGTATGGCCCCGCAGCGCGTATCAGCGGGAGATCGACGCGTAGAGAATAACAAAGTACGTGGCGAGGCTACATTCGTTTGACCGCGTTGTCGCCATTAAGAGACTCTATGCGCTTTTAAAGGGTCATGGACAGCTATCATGACGTTGTCTCAAAACTCGTAGAGATGTTGGACTGATTCAAGGAGTTGTCTGGGGTCCAGGGATGAATGTTCTGATTCCTCGAACCCGGCAGGCTGCCAATGAAGTAGTAATGGGTGCAGGGAGCCACCATAACATAGCTTCCTTGTTACACCACTAGTCTAATAAGTTAATCACATTTCCTTCGATTATACTTGAAGGGAGCTGTTGAGGCAATCTGTGGTCCAGAGTGACCAAGTGTTTTGATGTTTGGGCAATGGGTTTAAGTTAGGTTTACCCTTGTTATCTCATATGTGTATGTTGAGTGTGCAGGATGTACAGGTTATACATATGGACTTGACTGGACGGCCTCAGTATGGTGAAGGGTGGCATGGAGGCAAGCTGGAGGCTTGCGTGCGCATCCGAGGGACCTTGGAGAGCAGAGACGATGAGCTGATGGGCGCGGATTTCGAGGCATGCGTGAAGGATGACATGGAGGCAAGTTGGAGGCTTGCGTGCATCCGAGGGACGGGAGATGAAGATGAAGAGGGCGCGAAGACAACAGTCGAGGCTGCGGAGGAGGAGTCAGTCGAGTCGTGAGGGTACGAGTGTTGTGTGATTGTACTCGGGAAAGTCCTAGGGTCGAGTGTTGAGAGAAGTGTACTCGGGAAGGGAAACCCTAGGTGTGTGAGTAGGGCAGTCGACTGCCATTGGGGCAGTCGACTGGTAAAACTCACAAAAAGGGTTTTGGCCAGGGACCAGTTGACTGCTCTGGGAGCAGTCGACTGGTAGGTGGCTGGTGAGTTGGCTGAGAATTCGAACGTTGGGGTGTAACGGTTGAATTTCAGTGGCACCGGTCGACTGCCCTGGGAGCAGTCGACTGGTGGCGAGGGTTTCAGCCCGAGTCCTATTTAAAGCGGACTTCGTGGTGGCTGAGATTCTTGACGAATCTTGTCTTGGTTAAAGGCAAGATAGTAGTCTTTGTGCTCAGGTCTTCTCAAGGTGTTGTGGCGAGGTTTCTCCACCCACAAGGAGCGACGAGAGCTAGCCGGAGGTTATCCGGGGATTGATCCACCGACTGATTCTTGAATTAGTCACCCGTCCGGGGTGGATACCAAGTAAATCTTCCGTGTTAGCATTGGTTAGTTTTTGTTATCTATTGTTAGTTTTTTTTTTTGTATATTCCGCTGTGCAATTAACAACGTAGGTGAAAAGTATTCGACAAATCGCTATTCACCCCCCCTCTAGCGGACACGATCGATCTATCAGTTGGTATCAGAGCGAGGACCGCTCTTGATCGGACTAATCGTCGAGGGAGCACACGCTAAAGTAGAAGAAGAATGGAAGATATGTTGGGGGACGACATCTACACTCCACCGGCCTACGACCATGAGAATTTCGGATATTGGAAAGCGAGAATGGAGGCATGGTTCGGAATGGAGTGGGACCTTCGGATCGCGCTTGAAGAGCCCTTCAAGATTCCAAAGGATAAACACGGGAAGAGGCTTAGACCTAGGTATTGGAATCAAGAACAACAAGAACAAGCAAGGGCAAATGAAAAGGTAATGGGTATATTGATTGATATTGTGCCTAACAAAATTTTAAGTTGTGTAGGGGCATACCAAAATGCATGTGAATTGTGGAGCAAATGAAAGAATATAATGAAAGTCCTACACAAGGTCAAATGAGTCAAGGAGAAGAAGAAGAAAAGGAAGTATCTACATCTTTAAGTGAGGGAGAGAGTGAAAGATCATCAACCTCCTCAAGAGAAGAAGTGGAGGTATCAATTTCAAGAATTGAGGGGGAGGAGAGACCCTCAACCGTACCGGATCAAGAGGAGGCATCCACATCATCAAAGGTTGAAGAAGAAGTCAACCTAGCCTCTACCTCCACCAAAGCCAAGACCAAGGACCATATTATATATTTTGGTTGCAACGAAAAGGGGCACTATAAGGATAAATGTCCAATTGGTAAGAAAAAGGAGATACTCTCTACACTCATTTCAATTCTATTTAAATCTAACATGAAGTGTAGGATTGGAGAAGCCCACGAGAAAAGGAAGAAAATCTGATGCTTTACATGTGGAGAGATGGGGCACTTTCACATCAAGTGTCCTAGAAAAGGCGAGCTAAAGAAAATGGAGTACTTGAGAGATGAGAGAAAGAAAAAATGAAGAAGAGAAGAAGCCCACATCAAGGAGGAACTCCAAAGGTAAGGAAGGTAACTCCTAACCTTAAGCCAAAATGCAATTCAATATCAAGTTCCTCCTTGCATTGTAAAAATCATGTTAATTATCCATCCATGCATGCTAGTTTTCATGAAAAATGCTTAATGGTGCATAATTTTGGATTTAAGTATAATGATAGGACTAGGAGTAACAAGGTAGATCAAAATCCTAGGAGAAGCATGCATCATGATCAACCCAAGACCTCTAGACCTAAGGATCATGACACTTATCCTAAAAAGGGAAGGAATGTGCCTAGGAAAATGGGTAGTCCTTGGAAGATCCAAGGTGAACATATGACTTCTAGGGTCAGAACTCTAGAAAGGGAAAATCAAGCCTTGAGGGCAAGACTTGATATATTAGAAAAGGCCCTAGAAAGATTCACGGTTGGATCTAAGGGCTTAGACATGGTGTTGGGTAGTTTGAAACCCAACTATGATAGATCGGGTTTGGGATACCGGTCTAAGACCTCCAAGGCCAATGGAAAGAAATATGTTGGGCAAGCATATAATCTTGGCAAGAAGGAGAAGGTCAAAAATGGCAAGGGGGTGCCATTTGAGGGTAGAAGGAACAACATAATCAAAGACAAGGTGTCTAAGGTTAAGAAAGTCCATTTTGTAGGCCAAGAGTCACCGGGGGCACACCGGTGTGGCTTAGTCTGGATAGAGTCACCTAGGGAGGTGGCTAGGGCTTAGAGCTCAAGGGGGAGCTCTAGGAGCCTTTGGGGTCCATGGTAAATGGATCTCAATAGTTTCTCTCCTAGGAAATTAGATGAATTGTGCCAAAAAGAGTTGGAAGACTTGGGTAGGTCGTAATCCTAGGTTTTGGCGGATTAAAGAGAGAATTTAAGGAGGAAAAAGTGAAAATGAAGGTATAATTGATAAAATTAGGTTTCAATGAGTAAATACCATGTAATTCAGTGCTAAAAATGTATCATGCCCAAGTATTAGAGGATATATCAAGGAAAGGCCGCAATTAGGACTTTTGGGATGAGTTTAAATGATACATTTTAGAGAAAGTTGAGTTTCATGCCAATCTTAGGATCCGGAGTACATTTGTTTGGAAACGTATTTTTCCAAGTAGACATTGGCCCCACAAATCTCCCCATGAAATTTCATAATTTTTGGAGATTTATTGAATTATTTAGGGATTACTGAAGTTGTACTGAGAAACCTGAAAATCAAATATCAGTCGACTGATCTCAGCCCAGAAACTCTCTGTGAGTTTTCGCAGTCGACTGTCCCAGGGGCAGTCGACTGATCCATTAGGTTTTAGAATAAAAGGCTTTTGGATGATAGGATATAATCCTAAAATTAAGATCTTTGATTATACTCCTTGAACAAGGGTTTGTCTCATAGTTTATTGGTGATTGTATGAAATGAGACTATATGGATGTTATGGATAATTCAAGAAAGTTTGATAAGTTTCTCATGTGTATCTAGGATTTAGAGATAAAAAGGGAAAATTGAGGACAATTCCTTGTGTAAATTGATAATGGTTAGAATTGACAAACACAAGGAATCATGAATTGAATTCAAAATTGATACAGAGTGTCCATCCTTAAGGAAATTAGAGAAATGTACCAAAAGTCAAGCACATTTGTATTTTTCATGGAATCATATTTTTCTAGAATAGGGTATATCCAAGCAAGTGTGCTTACAAACCTTTAGTTTTTTGTTGGGTATTGTTGAGTTCTTTTTGGCACTAGGGATAAGGTTGTTTGGGGGCAATCCTTTAATGGTGGCCAAGGGAGAAGAACTTGGTTGTTAGGTTGGGTAGAACCTAACTTGGTGTTAGGGTGTTAAGTTGGGTAGAGCTTCACCTAGGAAAATTGAAAATTGGGAGAAGGCATAGGTTAAGGGGAAGGTTGCCTCCTTGTTTGCCTTGATTTTCATAAGAAATTGTTGGGTTTTGTGTCCAACTTGGGAACAGTGATAGATACATGGTGAAATATATTTTTTCCAAGTAGGTATGAGTGCCACAAAGTTCTCCACAAAATTTAAAAATTTTTGGATATTTGTGGAATTTCTGGCGCAATTCTGAAATTTGCCAGAAAACTGATAAATCAGAGTATCAGTCGACTGCCAACAGGGGCAGTCGACTGCCTAGGGCTGATTTGTGTATCAGCAGCTGGTTTGGTGTCCAAATGGTGTAAAATAAGTGTATAGAGGGTTAGTATACTGTGTTTAGGATCATTGGGATTAAAAGAACCAATAATTGAGATATTATTGGGGTCTTTTTGATGTATAGCAAAGGGGGAGAAGTTTGGGTTTAAGTTGAGAAACCAAACATACCTTTGCTAGAAACCCTAGATTTAGAGGGAGTTGAGATTAAGGAGAGCATGGTAGCTCTATTCTTGGCGTAAGGGGAACCTTAGAGAGTTCTTAAAAAACCTTTGTAAGTCCAATGTAGGGGGAGATGGGGAAAAGCTTTAAAAAACCCGTTTTGGTGAAAAGTCCTAACTTTGAGAGTTAGGTGTGTAAAAGTCTAGCTTGGAGGGCTAGGTGTGAGAAAGTCCTAACTTGGAGGGTTAGGTGTGGAAAATCCTAACTTGAAGGGTTAGGTGTGAAAATTCCTAACTTGGGAAGTTAGGTGTGTCGGAAAATTCCTAACTTGGAGGGTTAGGTGTAGGATGTCTTAGGATAGGATCCATTCTTGCATTGCATATGCATTTGTTTAGCATGGTTTTTGCTATTGACTATTATTTTGCTTTCCCTAACTTAAACGTATTGCCAAACATCAAAAAGGGGGAGATTGTTGAGGCAATCTGTGGTCCGGAGTGACCAAGTGTTTTGATGTTTGGGCAAAGGGTTTAAGTTAAGTTTACCCTTATTATTTCATATGTGTATGTTGAGTGTGCAGGATGTACAAGTTACACATATGGACTTGACTTGACGGCCTCAGTACGGTGAAGGGTGGCATAGAGGCAAGCTGGAGGCTTGCGTCGAGGGACCTTAGAGAGCAGAGACGATGAGCTGATGGGCGCGAACTTCGAGGCATGCGTGAAGGATGGCATGAAGGCAAGCTGAAGATGAAGAGGGCGCGAAGGCAACAGTCGAGGCTGTGGAGGAGGATTCAGTTGAGTCGTGAGGGTACGAGTGCTGTGTGATTGTACTCGGGAAAGTCCTAGGGCCAAGTGCTGAGAGAAGTGTACTCGGGAAGGGAAATCCTAGGTGTGTGAGTAGGGCAGTCGACTACCATTGGGGCAGTCGACTGGTAAAACTCACAGAAAGTGTTTTGGCCAGGGACCAGTCGATTGTTCTGAGAGTAGTCGACTGGTAGGTGGCTGGTGAGTTGGTTGAGAATTCGAACGTTGGGGTGCAATGGTCGAATTTTAGTGGCACCAGTCGACTGCCCTGGGAGCAGTCGACTGGTGGCGAGGGTTTCAACCCGAGTCCTATTTAAAGCGGACTTCATGGTGGCTGAGATTCTTGACGAATCTTGTCTTGGTTAAAGGCAAGATAGTAGTATTTGTGCTCAGGTCTTCTCAAGGTGTTGTGGCGAGGTTTCTCCACCCACAAGGAGCGACGAGAGCTAGCCGGAGGTTATCCGGGGATTGATCCACCGACGGATTCTTGGATTAGTCACCCGTCCGGGATGGATACCAAGTAAATCGTCCGTGTTAGCATTGGTTAGTTTTTGTTCTCTATTGTTAGTTTATTTTTTTTGTATATTCCGCTGTGCAACTAACAACGTAGGTGAAAAGTATTCGACAAATCGCTATTCACCTCCCCCCTCTAGCGGACACGATCGATCTATCAGGAGGGACTTGTGATAGGGTTGAGCACCCCGTGGCTGACACGTGGACTGAAGAAGCGATGTGGCAAGATCTACCGAGTCTGGACGACTCTCTTTCTCTGACTCCCGAGACCCCCTTGGGAAGGTGGATTCCCAACACCACTTTGGGTAAACATACTCTTAAGATTGCCCCAAGAGGGCATATGCTCGAGATCACCTCGGGAGGTCAGGTGCCTAAGATCAACTCGGGAAGGCGAATGCCCGGGATCCCCCCGGGCTAAAGGAACCCAACATCACCTTGGGGTAGCGGAGCCCAAGGATCACCCTATCCGGTAGCTCGACCTCAAGTAACCGGCCCCTTTCTTCGGATCTATGGATAATTATCACTAATAATTACGGGATAATCATGACCCATAATATGCGGTCATTAAAGCCTTAATTATTGCAACGGTCCAGATTTAATAGTTGCTAGGACTGTAACAAGGATTATCCAGTAATCGACAATTGAGAGGGCGTGGAGAAAATGTGGGGACACGTGTGACTGCTGC
The DNA here is from genome assembly GCA_024364735.1 of Boesenbergia rotunda. Taxonomy (NCBI): domain Eukaryota; kingdom Viridiplantae; phylum Streptophyta; class Magnoliopsida; order Zingiberales; family Zingiberaceae; genus Boesenbergia; species Boesenbergia rotunda. The sequence continues at coordinate 708,159 of JAGFNQ010004446.1, forward strand.
CTCAGGTATAAAAGGTACTCTAACCCCCAGGTAAAGGGGGGTTAAGCTCATTCTTACTCACACTTTTCCTTATTTCCTTCCATCTAAGAGACTCTCGTACTGACTTGAGCGTCGAAGTGGTTTCCGTCGGACAACCTCCGGCGTGTTCCCATTAATGTTCGTGTTAATCTCGTAGGGTAGGAGCTCTTCCTCTCTCGTCATCATCCTTGTGGGGTGAACTCTGATGATTGACCATCGACGTCGATTCCTTCCGGAACAACAACAAACTTATTTTTTTTCTAAATTTCCAAATTGATTCGTCCAAATTTTTTATATATATAATTTTTATCATCAATCGATTAATCTAATGACCATATGTGAACATCAATTTGTTTGTAATGTCCATGGGTCCGATTAGTATTTACATTAATATTTATTTCAAAAAATTTTAAAATTAATTCCCAAACATATACAATATATTTTATTAGATGTCTAATTTTTCTATATAAAAAATTATTATATTAAGATAAAATATTTTTCATAATTTACCTATCTATATATATAATTGATAATATTAAACTATCCGACAGGAAGAACATCATCTTCTACTTCGACAATTTATTTGTGAGAATTTAACATTTCCCAATTGATTTTTCATGAAATTGTAATTAATCGCAATAGTGATTGAGGGCAACATGAGAGGCTCAATGTCTACACTCATTCCAGCCATAAAATTGTTTGTGATGTAATCATCAAATACAACAAATTTTCTCCGCTGAAAATTTCAAAAGCAAAAAAATTGTTTTTTTTTCAGTTGATAAAAAAACAAACAAACAAAAAGATGAAAATAAAGTGGCTTTATGGTTCAGTTGGCTTCTCAGCCGCTGAAGAGCCTCTTCTCTCCCTTCGCTGGCCCTCCAGCGCGGTCTTCTCCACGGCCCAAGAGTTCCGCTTCTCCTCTCTTTGGCGATTGTTGCTATTCTTCACCCGAGTTTATACCGTCTTCCTCACTTGGTCAATTGATCGAGAGAAATGGCTGCTCAACCGCAGTTGTTGAGGAGCTCTCCAGCTTCTCTGCCATTACTCTTCGATGCTAAAACGAAGGCAAAACTAGGCATAAAAATCGGATCTTTGGCCTCCTACCGGCCAACCGGCTGCACCAGCGGCCGGCGGCACCGACTCGTCGTCCGGTCGAGCAGCGGCGCCAGCAGCGGAAGCTTGGAGAGAGGATGGCAGGAGTGGTGGAAGCCCCCGGGGAAAGGGCTGGCGGCCGCCGGTCTCAGCCTCAGCGACGTCGTGTGGCCATCGGCAGGTGCTTTTTCGCTTGCTGTTTTATTTGGGTGGTAAAGTGAGAGAATCGTGTGCTGGCGAAAAGATGGGTCTCAATTTGGGTTACGAATTGGGCGCTGCGCAGGTGCGTTCGCTGCGATGGCGCTTCTGGGGAGGATGGATCAGGTGGTGGCTAGCAGAGGCCTCTCGATGACGATTGCTCCTCTCGGGGCCGTGTGCGCTGTGTTGTTCACCACCCCCAATGCTCCTGGTGCCCACGTAATGTTCCTGCTCCTGTTCTTGTTCTTGAATTAAACTGGTCCGTGTTTTATATACAAACATTTGATATCATAATCCATGATCCATTCTTTGGAGTTCTCAGATAGCTGACGTTGGAGTTACAATCTACTTGGTAGAAAAGGGAAAAGGAGGCATTTTTAGGGTTGATGGGAGTGACTATCGGCTGTGTTCATCAACACATGCCGATATCAATTCGAATCTAGATAATCAATAACATATTTGATGCATTATTTGAACCATGAGAATCATGAATTGATTGCATCATCTAGTTCAACAATTTATAAGTGCCAAACTTAGATATATTGGTTCATAGCAGTCAGCACAATTTCTTTGCAATTTCTGAATTGAGCATAAAGGGTTAATGCTTGCATCAGCTACATGGATAAAGCAAACTACTGCTCATGATGTTTATGATTTGTATAACAAACTACTGTAAAGTAAACAGAAGGAGATGCAGTAATTTGGTCAGTTTTTACTTTTCTGAATGTATCATTGACAGGAAGATGAACTGATAACCAGTTTCCACATAATGCTGCTTTTCTAATGTGACCATTTCTCTCAGCCATTAACATGTCAATGTTATCTGTTACTTATTTTTTCAAGAACGCTCACAAATGGTTGTATGATGGATTGTGGTGCAGAAGTACAATATGTTCGTTGCTCAGATTGGCTGTGCAGCCTTTGGTGTCTTAGCACTTTCAATATTTGGTCCAGGATGGTTGGCACGAGCAGCTGCTCTTGCTGCATGTATGGCATTCATGATTACCACAGGCGCTACTCATCCTCCAGGTGCATATCCTCACTATGTTTTCTGCATTCGTCCTAGCTTTTTTCAGGTCAACAAGCATAGAATGAACTCACTACTGGACCATCTATCAAATTACACTTGCTGATAATCCTGATACTGACTATGTTCAGTAACGAGCACATTTTTTCATATAATCCTGGATGGTCTTCTGAGAACTTTAACAGTTTTTTAGCGATCTTTGCCCATTCAAGTCTGATCGAATTAACTATGCTAATTGTGGAAATGCAGCTGCAAGCTTACCCATTTTGTTCATTGATGGTGCCAAGTTCCATCATCTAAACTACTGGTATGCCTTGTTTCCTGGGGCATTTGGTTGCATTCTTCTCTGCTTAATTGTGAGTATGCCCCCTCATCTGACATGTAGTACTGTCAACAACATTTTTCAGCTACAAGTAAACACATGCTTTGTTGTATATGATGCAGCAAGAAATGGTGAATTATATGAAGAGAAACTGCAAGTTTTAGCAGCAGTAAACCCGCCGTTGTCCATTCTACGTACAATATCATGCACCAAAGTCGATAACAGACTGTGCATCTTCTTCGAATATTGTAATTGGATCGGTATTAGTTCGATGTTGAATAACAAAACCATATAGTACTATCAGATGTGAAGATTGGAATGGCCCATTTGATTGTGACAAATTTATGATTCTTGCTTGATAAAAACCATACAAAGTGTAACAAATAAATGATGGCCGCTCAATGAAATGGTGAGAAAATAAATGGAAGTGCCTCTCGGGTTAGGTTGAGTTGGTTATAAAGTTATAGAATGAAATAAAGGTTTATTTCTGATAAAATCGAGAGAAATATTCTCTGTATGTTTAGTTTCTTAATTTATTTTTTTATATATAATTATGAAGAAATATGATCTCATATAATTAGGGGTGAGTATTCGGTTAAAACCGAACCGAACCGAATAGATCGAAAATCGAATAAACCGAATTTTTCTCAAAAAATCGAACCGACCGAATTTGTGAATCAAAACCGAGAAAATCGAACCGAAAAAAAATCAGTTAATTCGGTTTTTTAACCGATTTGATCGAATAATTTTGATCCTAATCTAATTTTATGTATTATGTTTGTTTACATGTGAATCAAAATTGAAAAACAATGGAATTAATCTGTACATCCTCTAATGCACAGTAGTTATTAGTTAATCTCTGCTTGATATATTGGCAAATTTGCTACACAGAGTCTTATGCTTTTACAGTTTACTTGTTCATGCTCTGGAATTTGTCATGGAAACTAATCCATTTCGATTCGTTTGCTCCTGTTGTTTACGAAAAGGCATTCAAAGCTATGATTAACCTGTTGCAGTTTGGTTAGTCTTAATGTGATTTTCATTTGCATTTTCTACAGAGCTGGCAGCGTAAGCTCGATCCAGATTATGATGTGATGCGCACACTGCAAGCTCTGTTATTCAAAATTGATTGGGTTCAATCACTTTCCTACACTATTGAAGGATTCATGGCTCCTTAGAGAAAGGGACTCATGGATCCAGATTATGATTTTTTTCTTTTACACGGAGACTTCGTGAATATAGAAGACAATTCAAACTCATCCATCGACAATCGAAGACGTGATCACATGTAATCATATGCTGAAATTTTCTTGAACAATAATACATCAACCATCTTTAGAGTGACAAACTCTCCAATACATCAACCAGCTAAAGAGAGAATTACAATTTAACTTAATCAAATTTGTAGATCAAAGCCTTGAAATGTTACACTTCTAGAGAAAACATCTTTATTTTCCAACTTTGAACAACGAAATGTTATCTCAAAAGCATTTCTGGAAGAAACCGGCTCTTCAGCATGTACAGTTATGGTTCCTGAATGCACACTAGAATGCCCCCTTTTTTGTTGGAGAGTTAGAGTCAAACTGCTGCTTGGCTTGGTCACTATCTGTCAAATATACGATACATAAGCTATGTACAGAATATGTGTATTATAGATTACAATATTTAACGGCAAAATATTTTGTTACATGCCTCATGACAAACCAGGTTATGAATAAACCTTACATTGTAGCTGTAATTTCGATAAAGGCGAGTTTTGACATTGGCAATAACTTTCAAAGCTCTTACTAACTAAACTAGTTGGCACCTTTAAATTCTTTTTATTTTATCAACTAATTTCTCTCTGGTCACCCTTTACACCTTCCACACTAGTAGATTCCACTCTATTAACCATAGAATTTATTAGTTGTCTTCAAACATGTCCACATTATCTCAACCAATGTTGTTACATTTTATCATCCATTTAAGCTCCACCTAATTGCTTTCTAGCATTTTTTTTCTTCATCCTTCATATTGAATACACACCTCCATCTTGTACAAAATAGCATAAAAAACGATGGAGAAAAGTAGATTCCACTCTATTAACCATAGAATTTATTAGTTGTCTTCAAACATGTCCACATTATCTCAACCAATGTTGTTACATTTTATCATCCATTTAAGCTCCACCTAATTGCTTTCTAGCATTTTTTTTCTTCATCCTTCATATTGAATACACACCTCCATCTTGTACAAAATAGCATAAAAAACGATGGAGAAAAAAAAAGATGGCCAAGCATGACAATAAAGTTGACCAACCTACAGATTAAATAGACATTAAAGAAAATAAAAGGCCAACAAAAAATAATAACAAAGTAACCAGAGACAAACAGTCGTAAATGTATCACCGAAAAAATATATTTGCTTCCTTAGTAAAATCTAAGTTCAGCAAAAAGCAATTACCTTAACAAGCATATTGTGATATTTGGTGTCCACATCATAGACTTGGATACTGCCATGTGAAACAGTTGAGAAACAAACAAACTTGGAGAATTTGACAAATAGTTTGGAAGCAGATTAAGAAGCTTACACCAAATGTTGAACAATTTCAAACTAATAATTGATGGTAAATCTGGTGATCAAATTGTGGACTCAAATTGACAGATAAAGTAAATACAGACTCAACAACTATTGGGAAATTAGGTAAGGACATCAAAGGTGATGCACATAAATTTAAAAATTTAGAACAGACATACCTTTGACAGAACATCAAGGTCGCGTAACTTTGAGGCATATAATGATAGCTGCAAACAAGAAGCCTGTTAAAAGCAATAAATGGAAGAACAATAGCATAAAACAATTCTCAGTTAAAGATTGCCAATTTCTAGAAAATGGAAGGACAAAAGCATTGGCAACTTATCACAATTATCACAGAATTGAACAAAACAAACAACCATGAATAGTTGGAAAATGAAAAACTAACAAAGAATAGGAGTATGCCCTTTTTATTAGATAAAATTATATTAGCTAAATGGCTATTGTAGTGTATTACCCATAAGCCTCATTTATGTCTCCTTAAGTATTACTCTGCTAATGTAGGGACTGGTGAGATAAACAAGGTCACAAACTAAAATGAACAACAAAAGCAATCGAAACATCTTATCCAATATTAGAAGTATTAATTAATAAAGGACAGAAAGCACAACAATTAATAAAGGACTTATCGCATCTTATCCCTGGAAACACTTTACAGTAAATTTGCATTTCTGTAGTACTCACAATATAGCAAGCACAACATACCATTGATTATTGTGTCATCGGTGTTATTGAAGAAGACGAGTCCATTATAATTTTTGAGAATTCTGATTAAAAAAATGCAAGTTAAATAAATACTTTATAAGATGCATGCTTATAAATAAAAATCTAATTATATTTTTCTTAAAAAGAAAAATTTACCACTTTCAAGTTTTTCCACATCCTCTAAAATTTCTTCAATGATGAGTGGTTTCAAATTTAACCGAAGCCAATCTTGAGTACAAATAAGACTTTCTACCACCTTAGGAGTCAATGAACTCCTAAAACAATCAAGTACCCGACCACTAGTACTAAAAGTAGATTCTGAAGCAACTGTTGATATCGGAACAGCTAATACATCACGAGCAATTTGTGCAAGTATAGGAAATCTATGACAATTTTGCTTCCACCATCCCAAAATGTCAAAAGTATCACAATACTCTTCAACTATTTCATTAAGATACTTGTCTAATTCTGACGTATTGCCATCGTCAAAAACTTGTGCCTTTTATTTCTTATATTTCGCTATAATTGATTGTCTTTTCAAATCATCCATATTTGTTGAAGCATCTTTACTACCAACTGATTCTGAAATAGAAAAAACTCTTGAAGTATTACATTGAGGCTCTATTTTTTTCTTATAATTCTTGTACAAAGCAAATAAAGTGTCCTTTATCATCTTTCCCATTCTTGCACCTTTCTCATCTCTATATAATTCAATCAACATAAATTCTACAAAATCCAATTTATGCCTTGGATCAAGCACCACCGCAATATAAAGCAACTTATTAACTTTCTCAGGATCTCCCCAATATTTGTCAAATTTATTTTTCATTTTAATTCTCATGGAATACACATCAAGATCATCACTTTCTTGCCACTCCATCAAGATGGTATGAATGTAACTAATCTCATGTGCAAAAGTATTGGATGTGACATACAAAGATCCAGAAACTTTTAATGTAAGCTCATAAAACACTCGTAGTAGAGATGCAAAAAGTCTAACATTAGCCCAATCAACACTTGTTGGCTTCCCATCAAAAGTCTTTAATTCTCTTTTAGGTTTACCATCTGATTCAAATATCATCTCTCCATTCTCATTCAAAATAGTATGCCATTCTGTGTATTGAAGATCTAATTTAAAACATGGATCTTGTTCATCAAACCTATCAAAAGCTCTTTCAAATTTTTGAGTTGTATTCAACATCAAGAAAGTTGAGTTCCATCTGGTTGGTACATCTAAACATAATGAGTTCTTGCTTTCAATTTTTTCAATCTCTACACATTCTTTGAACTTGCTTAATCTAGAGGGAGATTGCTTAATATATTTAATTGCATTCCTAACCTTCACCACAGATTGATTTATATCTTTTAATCCATCAGCAATAATCAAATTGATTATATGAGCAACACATCTCATATGAACATATTCTCCCTTCATAATAGTGGAATCCCAATTAATCATCTTTTTTCTGAAACTATTGATAGCAACATCATTTGAACTTGCATTATCAACTGTAATAGTGAAAATTCGATCAATTCCCCAACCTCTCAAGCAATTTTCAATGGCTAAGCAAATAGCCTCACCTTTATGACTTGTAATTGGACAAAAATTGAGAATTCTTTTCTGTAAATTCCAATTTGTATCAATAAAATGAGCTGTTAGACATATATAGTTGATTTTTAGAATTGATGTTCATGTATTAGTGGTCAAACAAACTCTTTGTGTTGAATCATGCAATATTTTTTTCAATTTTTCCCTTTCAACTGTATATAACTCAACACAATCACGTGCAATTTTCCATCTTGAAGGAATTCGAAACTTTGGACATACCATAGCCATAAATGTTTTAAATCCTTCTCTTTCTACAAATTTGAAAGGGAGTTCATCCATTATGATCATTTTAGCTAATGCTTTTCTAGATGCATCTTGATCAAATTTCCAAGAAGTCAAACACACCTCACCCTCTCTTGAACTTTGTAAAGTTAATTGTGGTTGAGTTGTTTCAACAGCAGAAGGGTATTTTTTACATGAGGTAATATGAGATCTCAAGCTTGTTGTTCCATTCTTGTATGGATCACAAAAAAATTCTTTATCACAATATTTGCATTTAGCTTTTATCTCTGATGCATCATTAGTAAACTTTATGAAATGATCCATACTTCACTTCTTGGTTTCATTGCTTTTCTCTTCATTACCTTCCCTTTAGACTCTACAACTGTTTTTGTTCCCTCTGAAGGACCAGTTTCAGATTGTGGTATTGAACAACTATTATTAACATCCATATTCGATAAATCTCCTTGCATTGATATCACGATTCAGGATGCACAAAAACTGTTCAAAATATTGCAAGATGTGATAAAACTGTTTAAAATATAAATAACTATAACTGAAAGATAAATATGAAACTCAACTATGACTAAGCATGATACTTATTATCACGATTCAGGATATCTAACCACGGACCATGGTTAAATACTTGAGTTCATCAGAATTCATATGGCAGGACAATATCAATGATTAAAATTTCAAAATATTAAGTAGGTATCATAACTTCATACTTACCAGTTAGGGCGATTGCTTGCTAGTTGCTACTGTGGTCGGATGTGGGGACTCAGCCACTCAAGAGGTGAGAACTCAGAAGTCAGAGCAGTGAGCAGGAAGAATGGAGGGCTAGCTGACCGGCTGAGACGTTGGACCGAATCCTCTGTGACGCGATGAGGCACGGAGGAGAGGACCGCGATGTGGAGTCGCTCGACCACGGGAGGGAGGGCTGCAGGCGAATTAGCTGAGATACAGAGTTGTAGGCTTGTAGGCTGTAGCTACAGCAAGACGACCACAAGTAAAGTTGCGCAGGACTGCCCGGCGACGGCGGAGTTGTAGGTGATCGATTGTGAGAACTGAGAAGTGAGAACAGAGAAGATCGCATTCGCAGGAGGCGAGCGACGCCGGACGCCGGGAGAGTGAACGCGAGGCGAGCGACGCGAGAGGCGACTGGCGAGCACGTGAACGTGAGAGGGACTGAGGGAGGACTGCGTGCGGCTGAGCGGCAGGAGGCGAGCGATGCCGGACGCCGGGAGCGTGAACGCGAGGCGAGCGACGCGAGAGGCGACTAGCGAGCGCGTGAACATGAGAGGGACGTGAGAGCGGCTGAGCGGGGACCGAATTAGGGATTTTAGTTTTTAGGTTTAGAACTAGCAAGCAGCAGCCAGTTCAGGCGTTTAGCCGGTCAGCCCCACACCGCCACACGGCCCACAGCCCACCCGAACCGAAATATTTCGGTTTTTTCGGTTTAACCGAATAACAAGGTAAAAAACCGAACCCTAACCGATATAACCGAAATAACCGATTTTTTAAAACCGAATTAACCGAAATTCCGAATTAACCGAACCGAAATTAAAAAATCGGTTGGTTCGGTCGGTTTATTCGGTTTACCTGAATTTTTACTCACCCCTACATATAATGGTATATTCAATTTCTTAATTTATCTTTGATAAATAATTACAAAGTTAACCGCGTCGAGAGTCTTGGGATTAATATATATATTTTTATAAAGAAAATAAGCGAAAGTAAATAAGAAGGAAATTTCTTTCTTTTCTTTGAATCGACTATTTGTTTACCTAAGATCAAATGAAGGAATAGGAAGAATACTAAAGGGGCATTTGGTAAACGGATTTAGAAGGTAAGAATGAGAATGAAATCTATTTTACTCTCATTTATGATGTTTAGTATACGAAAATCAGAATCAAAATATAGATATGATATTCTTGATTTTATAATCTAGTCTCCACTGGGTTATCACTAAACTCATAAACTTTTTAATTAAAATTTATTATTATTCTTATTATTAAATGTATACCAAGTGCTCCTAATTCAATGATGGAGAGATCATCCTTTTATTTAAAAAATATATCATGTTTATTTATTATATCACATCATAAACGTGCATGCGTTGAAACCTATTTTGCATCATTTTTTATATTAAATAAATCATGAAAAATGTTCTTGAAATTGTCAGACTTTTACCTCGCTTTTTTTTCAAAAAAATTGTATAAAAAAGATTTTTCATCACATTATTTTTATAAACTTAAACAGTGAAGTCACGTTTCTAATGGTAGAATTGTGTGATTCTACTGTTCAAAAATATAAATCCACTCTAAATCGCATAGAATTAAATTTTGTGATATAATCGTAGCAAAATAGGATCAGATAGGATCGGAATAACATCGATAAAATTTTATCATAATTTTTAATTTAAATTAAAGCCATAATATATCAAATTAAATCTTATTCAGATCTATAATTAATTGTATGATTAATCCTTAATTGTTTAGTTTAAAATCAAATTTTATTTATAGATTTATAATTAATTATAAGGTTAATTCTTAACTGTTTAATTTAAATTTTAAAAAATATCTTTATGAAAATTTAAATAATTTTATATTACTTTGGTATCTTACAGAATTAGGGCTACATTTTTGAAAATATTTAAATATCTATTTAATTATTTTTTAAATTAGTTTTTATCAAAAATATTTTATCATTTTTCTCTAAAATTATAAATTTTTGGATGTATATAATTTTTTAGGATATGAAATCAACAATGAAAGGATACTTTTGAGATGGATATTATTATTATTGTGATTGTTATTATTATTATTATAGAAATTTTATACAAAAGTATATTATTATTATTGTTATTATTATTATTATTATAAAAATCTTATATTTTTTATAATATAAAAATATAAATATTATTGAATGTTATTATAACAGTAAATTATCTTTAAATCTCCAATTACATCTTACACTTTATCTTCAGTCCCTATGTCAGAAAAAGTTCATTTTCACTTCTTACATATTTCATTTGCTTCAGCTTTCTAATATATATCGATTTACTTGATTACCCTCATTATTTTTAAGTAAAAAAGTTTAAAATGAGGTATAACTCCTCCTGAATTCAACATCATATAATTAAAATATATTATATTTTCTATTTTCGAATACAGTAATAAGTATACTTTTTAAATTTAATATATTTAAATTAGAATTTAATATATTTTCTGTCAAATTTAATATAATTCTTTTTCTGCCTGACCAATTGATTAGGATTTCATACCAATTGATTAGCTTAGGATGAATTGATTAGGCAGTACTCAATTTGATAGAAAATATATTAGATTTTAATTAAATGATATTAAATTGATGAAGAATTATACTTTATTTCATACTTTTGTATTTAAAAAAATTGAGAGTAATTCGGTAAATCTGTAGTTGAAACACATAAAACTTTATATTTAAGGAGTGAAAATAATTTTTTTTTAGCAGGGATCGAAGAGAGAGTTAAGTTTGCATATAGAGAATTTAGGATAATTTTCATTATTATAATGATAATTAAATTATTAGTTAATTTAAATTTATATATAATAATATTATTTGAGTTGTCGAATGTTGTCATACTCGAATGACAATTAAATTATTAATTAATTTAAATTTTTTATATATAATGATTAATATATTTATATATAAATATTTTTTATGTATCATCGAATTTTAAATGTTTTTATGAAATCGAATAATTCTAATATTCGATTCTGACCTATGGAACTATGGGAGTGTTTGGGAGAGCTTTTACTTTTTGAAAAGTGATTCTTGTAGTGATTATCTTGAAGTTAGTAAGAAGCTAAAGCATACAGTGTTTGAAAATAGAAGTCAAAAACTGATACAAGGTAAAGTTTGAGTGTTTAGTGAATAATCACTTTTAAGCTTAATTTTTAATTAAATGACAATAATATCCTTAAACTATCAAAATTAATTTTTTTCAATTATTTAAATATAATTTTGATACATGATCTATAATATTTTATATATTTAATATTATATTTTAAATATTATATCAAAATTATTTTTTTAATAATATATATATTTAAAAAAAATATAAAGTTAATAAAAATATAAAAAAATAATAAAATAATAAAATATATATAAATTTATACAAATATGTATAAATTTTTTTGAAAATATAAATTATATAAAAATATAAGATTTTATTTAAAAATAGGATGGTAATTATGTAAAGTAATAAATTTATTAAGGGTATAAATGTCAACTTTTAATTCTACACCATAAGCAAAAAAGCAGAAGCAGAAAAAAGCATCAAATTGTTACTTCTAGCTTTTGAGTAAAAGTTGCAGAAGTTAAAGCAGAATCTGACATTCCCAAACACTCAAAAGCACTTTTGCATGGCTAGAAGCTAAAAAACAGATAGCAGAAGCTCTCCCAAATACTCCCTATGACGGACTCAGATTTTGATCCGATTTTAAATACGACCCTAATTTTGTAAATTAGGTGGTAAAAAATTATTAGTTCGTGTCAGCATCTTCGTTAATTTGTTTTAAGTCGAAAAGATGAATTACGGGATATATTAGCCCTGATATTATTATTAATATGTGAAGAGGATGAACACATAATTTTGTTTGATTTTGATCTTCAGATTTTAAGATGGAAATACTTAGAGGGCGTTTGGTTTGTTCCTTTTTTTATTTTTATTTTTCAGAAAATCATATTTTTTAATTTTTTGGAAAATGATTTTTTTTCATTCTCTAGTTTTTCAGAAAACGCTATGTTTTTTTTCTGGAAAACAAAGCTAAAAAATACAAACCAAACATGTTTTCCAAAAAATCACATTTTCTACTTAAAATAAAAATGAAAAATAGACTGAAAAATACAAATCAAACGCCCCCTTAGCCATCTGTCCCTCCCACTCTATAAATTATATGGTAAAAAATAATTTGTTCGTCTTAGCACCTCATCAATCCGACCCAGACTAATACGACAAAAAAATCACGAAAATTATAAGTCCGAATTCATCCGCACGACCCTCCCATTCTGCAAACTAGTTAGTACAGTGGGAAAAAAATTCTCAGAAATTAATCCGACGATTTGTTGGGTCTGTCGTGTGGTCGTCCGGATTTGACATCGGAATGGAGATGCATTCGCCGCAAGCGTCAGCGGCACTGCGGTCATGACTTGTACAATCTCAAAGACGTGCATGCCTCGACAAGGTCGCGCGTTTCGCTGGCTTCCTCCGTTTTCTCTTAAAGCTGGGAACTTTGTCCGCCTGCAACACCCGTGCCTTCGTCAACGCCTCCAGCTCCTCATCTGGTCTGCGTATTCTTTTTGGTATGTTCTTGTTTTCGCTGGAAATGCTTTCGTTTGTTCCATTTTAGCATAAAGTTGTTTGTTTTCCTTGATGCGTAGTGCTGCTGTGATGACTTGTACAATCTTTTGAATCTGACATTTTTGGTAGTCTCTGATCACAACAATCTGCTTCATTCGTCTCCTGAAAATAAAGTTGTTCTTGTTAAGTAGAGTCTCACATCACCTCCGCTAGCTCCCTTTCATTTCCTGATATTAATAAACATATTAAATACCAGGAAAAAAAGTGTGGAGAATGATAACGGGAGCTTGGATATGCTTAGTATTCTGGATATGATTTTATTGTGTTTTCATTTTTTTAGAAGACTATTATTTGCATTTTACTTTAGGTGCGAGATTTGGAGAGTCACTGGAAGATCATGGCCATGATTTTAACTGCTTTCATTCCTCAAGTCATTCAAATGTTAGATGGAATCACCAAACGAGAGGAAATTTTGCTCTTGGGCGTGGCTGATGAGGTTAAAGGTCTGGTAAGGAGGCTAGAGGAGCTAAGGAACATTCTCCAGGATGCTGAACGCAGGAGTCATAATGAAAAGGAGATACAATGGTGGCTAACCAAGCTACGTAATATCATATACGACATCGACGACATGATTGATCGATGCAAAATTGAGCGGGGGGAGTCACGAGAGATTGTTGGAGCAGCAAGCTCATTCATTTGGGTTGGGTATTAGCACAAAGTGTTATGTGTCACTATTTTCTTTCTTCAATCGATCTTTTTCCCACCACGAGATTGCTGAAAGAATCAAGAGGCTATGTTCTAGGCTAGATCAAGTAATTAAAGAGGCTTCAAAATTCCAATTGATATCCATCCATGGATATGAAGTTAACCTGACGAACAAATGTATTGGTAGAGCAATGGATCCTGAAAGCGTAGAATTCCAGTTCAAGAATGATGCAGAATCTATGTTTAAGCTACTGACTATGGAGGAGCAGATGAATTTCTTGGTGATTACAGGTGTTGGAGGGATAGGAAAGACCAGGCTAGCACAAATGATCTCTTACGATGAGAGAATAAAAGCTCACTTCCAAGTTAGAATATGGATATGCGTCACTCAGCAAACCACATATATCGGCATGCTGAAGCAGATAATCAGTGGTGCAGGGCAAAACTATGAGGAAGCTCAAACAAGTGAACAACTAGAACTTGAACTGAAGAGGGTCTTAGAGCATAAGAGTTTTTATTGGTTCTGGATGATGTTTGGAGCATGCAAATTTGTAATGACTTACTGCAAAGATCATCGCAGAACATAGTATCTGGTAGTAGGGTTCTGATTACTACAAGAAACGAAACTCTTGCGAGAGACTTTCCTGGTGCACATCTTCATAGAATGAAACCTCTGTCAACCAAAGAAGGATGGTCGTTGTTCCACAAGGAGCTGTATCAGGAAGAACATGTTCAGGAGATGCAGGAGCTGAATAACATTGGTATCAAGATTGTGAGGAAATGCAGAGGTTTTCCTCTGGCTATCCGTGTAATTGCAGGAGTCCTTAGAACCAGAGGGTGGAGCTCTGAAGAATGGGAGAAGATTTTGTTGATATCTGGACATCATGTGAATGAAAGGGATGGTGACTTTAGTCTACATTGAACTTCTAGTATAGAATGTGGAGGAATAAAGGACTCTTTAGTGGGCTTAGCCCACAGGATTTAAGGCAATATTTGGTTATATTGTATCACAATGATAGTTGTCTACTAGGAGAGACTCTCTCTCATGGTTGCCAGGTGCAATCTATCCGATTTGTATTGAACCAATGAACTCGGTGGTGCACGACGTGCAGTCGAATGTCGATCTCGGGATAAATTGTAAGCAGATGAACAACAGCTGTAAAGAGTTGATTTGGAGGAACCTCTTGGAACGAGATTTTGGTCAGCAAGATGCTCATAAGATGCATGGGCTTCTTCGCTTTCTTGCTCATTTTTTGGCAGGAGAGGAGAACTTGTTTGGAAATCTTGAACTAATGGATGCAACCTCAACAAAGCCTCGACGCCTATCAATTGTGGCTAAGGGGCTTATGGCAATCCCAACAGAACTAAAAGAGCAAAATTCTTTGAGAACATTTTTGCTTTTTAGGAATCCTTTATCAGGGAAAATTCTTGATGATTTTATTCAAGGACTAAACCACCTGCGTGTCTTGGATATTCATTGCACTGATGTCGATAGCTTACCAGATTGCATTGGAGATCTTATACATTTGAGGCACCTAAATGTTTCTTCTACAAGATTAAAACAGCTCCCTGTCAGTATAGAACGACTCATAAATTTACAGTTCTTGTCTGTACGAGGTTGTGAATCAATGACAGCGCTGCCTCAATATCTGGTGAAGTTGCAAAGCTTAAGGAGTTTGGATCTTGTAGGTACTCCGATCAATAGGTTGCCTGTTGGTGTTGGTAAACTTGAAAATCTTAGCTCACTTTTAGGATTTATTGTGGATTCTGGAGGTGAAGGTATTTTGATGTCTACACTAGATGATCTGGGACCTCTGACAATGCTCAAGTATCTTCTGTTACAGAAATTGGAGAAAGTATCCAATGGCGCAGAATCAGCTAGAGCAAACTTGAGAAGAAAGAAGTATCTCAAGAACTTAAGCATGAATTGGTCACCTAACATTGCAGATACTCAACTACTTGAAGTGGACAAATTCGAGGAGGTGCTCGAGGAGCTATGCCCTTCATCAAGCCTGGAAGAGCTTGAAATTATGGGATACCCTGGTCTTGATCTTCCCAGTTGGATTTCCACAGTGAAGAAACTTACTAAATTGGTTCTTCACAGGTGTTCATCAATCCAACAACTTCCACAACTAGGCCACCTTCGACACTTGAGTTTTCTTTATATATCAAGTGCTACCTACTAAATTGGTTCTTCACAGGTGTTCATCAATCCAACAACTTCCACAACTAGGCCACCTTCGACACTTGAGTTTTCTTTATATATCAGTGCTACCGCTGTCGCTAAGATTGGCACGGAATTCTTTGGCCTGGATACATGGCCTCCATTCCCAAAGCTCAATACTTTGGTCATGGAGGATATGATCAACTGGGAAGATTGGCAATGGCAGTTTGAAGATGGTGAAGCTTTACCCTGTCTAAGAGAACTGCAGCTTGTCAACTGCTATAAGTTGCCATCACTTCCTGATGGCCTGCAGCATGCCACAGCCTTAACTGTATTGGCGATGGATGGTGCTAATCGACTCATGAAGATCGAGAACCTTTCTACCATCAGAAAATTGTCAGTATCTAGCAGCTTCAATCTCGTTGAGATATCCAATCTTTCTTCACTTGAAAGTCTCAAAGTCATCAACTGTCCATCTTTGAAGAAGTTAGAGCATTTGGTTCATCTGCAACAACTAAATGTGATGGATGAATCAATGAATAACCTCCCAGAGGGCTTGGGAGAATATGCAACAAAAGATCTTCGATGGCTGGAGTTGGAATGCAATGAAGGTATGTTCAAGAGTTGTCGTCATGGTGGCTCAGAGTGGCATAAGTTACAGCTCATTCCGGACGTACATATCCACAGCAAAGATCGATATATATACTTCTCCTACGGCAAGTCGTTACAATATCGTGAAGAAGCAACTGGTTCGGAGTCCAATTTGGCCCTTGTTCCTGTTGTTTCTAACACCCCTTTAACCAATATGTCCCCTGTGACTATTCCAAACACAGATATGGTGACAAATCAAGAACACTTTTGTTTCTCCCCTCAAAAACTTCTACTCATCCTGTATATATTCTTAACATTTTATATCGTGTTTGATTCCTTTCCCTTGTCTCCAACTCACCTTTCATACCTTGGATCAAGTCTCATTTCCTTTCTGATTGATGTCATCTTCTTCCTCATAAGTTTACCTCTTTGCATTATGCGTGACATGTTTGGTTCCCTCAGCTCTGCTGTTAGTGCAGCCTATAAACTGTTTGATATGCTAATCAATGTAGCCGATTACATGGATGCTTCTATTGGTGCAGTTGTTGAACCTGGTGTAAACTTTCTATTTTCTTCCTTTTCATTCAGCTCCATTGTTCTTCTCTCATGGCTCATTGCTTCGTATGGTGGCTGGTTTAATCCATAAACTGAGCTGAAATTTTGACACGCGTTGCGCTCTTTGTGGGTGGAAATGACAAGGAAAAAACAACGACTGAAGTTGAAAAGGAAGTGGTAGGATTTTAACTGGGGGTAACTGGTAAAGAGCAGAGATGATAAGATACAAAGGCAGCCAAGAGACAAGGGAGAAAAAGGCTCAAAAAATGATGCCATGCCATTAGCTAGCAGTCGAGGTGAATGCCATGGCAGTGGCACCAGACCACTGCCAAACTTGCAGGCACCGGTCGCTTTCTCTCTTTCTACTTTCCGGTCCTTTGCACGAAGGAAAAAGAGAAAAATGATTCCAATCCCATCCTTATCTCCCCCCACACACCCCACCATCCCCATCAAAGCCAGCACACAGCATGCTGCCCCAGCCCCCAGCAGAGGCCTTCCTTGTTTCACCAACAGGGAGCATCTCTTCCATTTCCCCTTTCATCCTTGGTTTTTTTTACTTTCACCAGTCTATTTCATTAGGGTGAGAAACTCGGAAGAAAGTAGAGGAGAGCAGCGGCTACTGTGTTCACTGCCTGTAATGGTAGAAGAGGAAGAACTCCCATTGGAACGTACTGCACAGCCTTTTCAACAGCTGCACTCTGCAAGACCAGACATTGACCATGCTGTCTACGAGCATCACATTTGAGCAATTTTAAGCCTATTGCATCAAGAGAAAACCACAGCTATGAATGGATGATAGATACAGGTCAGAAAATGATAAGGGTGCTCATTATGCATTAAAAAACAAAGCGTGTTCTTTTATTGAAGTTTCAAATCTGTATGCTGCATTAAATACCTGTGATCAATGATGATACTACGACTCTTCACCTCCGCATTGGTTTCTTTCCAGATAATGTTGCAGCTTTTTTGAGACCTGATGGGCTGACATTACTCGCAGTTGGAAGGCATTTGGTGCTGACTGTCAAGTTTCCTACTCCATGCTGCAGGTCCGTGAAACAAAAAATAATATATGGAGCATGAAATTCAACGTGATATTCCAATTACAATAATTTTGATAGTTTATCGTACCTCTCAAAATATAATTTGATTTGGGACAACAATCAAAGTCTGTCGGTGGTGTTCGGATGGTAATCGAGCGTGCACACGAAAAGTATCATATTATTCACATTGAATTTCACATTGTATATTATTGCTCTCCGTGAAACGTCATTTTCTTTTTTAAAAAATAATTAATTTCACATTAGTTTTTTTCTTTCAAGTTTTCAAACATTTTATCTATTTTAGAGCACCAAAAATGAACATCTCAGAGGGTGGAATACTAGCATTCATTCATGCCCATACCACACATGAAATAGTTATTGCATCTGAACTCCTGCTGATAATATTGTATAAAATTTGATAATAATTTTTTTAACCTTTTATTATGATAGGAAAATAAAACTATTATGTAGAATCATTATTCGTCCTGCACCCAATTAACTAGTGTTTAAATCCTTTAAAAGGGATCGAATAATTATAAAATTTCATTGATATTCATTCCAGTTGTCATCTCTTATCCTCCTGCCATCCCTAATCCTGCTCAATCAAGAAATGGTGAAATCAAAAAACCAAGCATGCATGCATGGTTTGCTCAAACGAACGAGTATGGCCAGGTCCACTCTGATTCTCTGAATTCATGCATGGTAGTAATATCTACACGCCTCTTCTTTAATTTCTTCCTATGATGATGTTCCAGTTTGCTCGGCTTTAGAATTATAAATTTAGAGAGCTACATACTAAATGACATAAATAATTATTATAATAATAATCTTGAAAATAATTATGATAGTAATGACTTCTTGATCTTTTAAAGATACATAATGTATATTTAGTTGAAATTTAAGAAATAGAGAGATTTTTTAAAAAAAATTTAGTCCTTCAAAAAATTTGAATCTAGATGAATAAAAATTAAACTTACCATTAGATAACTATAAATATATGTTTTTAAAAGAGTCAAATAATATATTTTTATATTTTTCAAAATTACAGTCAAAATATTAAGGGCAGAAAGATTTATACGATGCCTTTTCATAAAACATTATAAGATCAAATTTTATAAATGCCAAGTAATGCTCAATATATAATCCATTTCACTTGAGCCACATAATTGAGAAACTTTATTTTTGGATTTTTGATAAACAGTCAAGAAATTTGTACCTTGGAATTAGTATATTGCAACTTGGTGAATACAGAATAAATACTGAAGAAAGTTAAAGATTTGACTGCAAGCACACAGACGGAGAGAATGAGGGAGATAAATAGCCTC
Source organism: Boesenbergia rotunda (assembly GCA_024364735.1). Taxonomy (NCBI): domain Eukaryota; kingdom Viridiplantae; phylum Streptophyta; class Magnoliopsida; order Zingiberales; family Zingiberaceae; genus Boesenbergia; species Boesenbergia rotunda. The sequence goes on from JAGFNQ010004446.1 coordinate 727,650, forward strand.
TGTTGAAGCACAAAGCCAAAGGTGACCGACCATCTGCCCTTTACTTTCCTGTTCCTCTTGTCTCTTACAAGGGAGGAGTGGAGAGAAGGCATTTTGAGTATTGACAGGAAAAAATAAAAATAAAAACAAAGGCTGGTTTGAAGAGATCATGCAGCAGCACCTCATGCAGATGCAGCCTATGATGGCAGCTTATGCTTCCCCAAATCAAGTCACCACTGATATCATCCAGCAGGTAATCCTTTTCCTCTTCCTCATAGTCCCTTCAATCCTCTGTTGGGATCCAGTTTTTTAAGTGTTCTCTGCAGTACATGGTTGTTCATCAGCTTTATATTCTACCTCTTGTTGGAGATTTTTGGAGTAATGTTTTGTGGATGCACCTTCATGTCCTGATTCAGCTTTTGTTTTCTTTTTTGAGAGATTTATCTGAAGTTTCTTCCTCTTAACGTTTGCTTGGCTATCTTCTTTGTGATTTTGAGTTTTTGACTCCTTAAAATTGTTTGCAGGCAGTATTTTTTTTTCTTGAAATTCTTTTTAGTTGATCAAAGTGCAATTTTTGGGTGATAAAATCGATAATATTCTCCTGTTCTTAAAGTTATCTTCTTCGTAAGATAATCTTTTATTATGAAATGATTAATAAAATGCAAATATTTTGTTGATATGGGTGAAAAAATAGCTATTCTTCTTCGTAAAGTTTGCGTGTGTGTGTGTGTGTGTGAGTTATATTAAGCGCATTTTTTTTTGTTGCTAATGGATGAAAAAAATAGCTAACCTTCTCTTGTTCTAATCTTCTTCGTAATCTTTTCTTTGCGACTTGATTAAACTGCACCCTTTTTTTTTTTTACAGTTTTTCTGGTACCGAAAAGTCCAGGCTTTTGATTTTGCATGCCCAAAATCTTTCATAATATTCTCATAACGTAGAACACAGGAGAAAGATAATAATACTGTTTTATCCTATGAATCCTAAAGCTGCTATGATATATGTTCAGCATGAAGATCTGGTCTGGTGGATATTGTATATCATGTTTCAGATCATCTATTTCTTCTGAAATTAATGCTGGATATGGTCTTGTTGGTTATACCAGTTATTCAATGCAACATCTAAATATATTTTGATATTTGTTCCTTGATACTTCAGTATCTGGATGAGAACAAGCAGTTGATCCTGGCAATTCTGGACAACCAAAATGCAGGGAAAGCTGAAGAATGTGCTGAGTAAGTCCATTTTTTTCAGGAACTGTTTAGGTTTTTTTTTTCATCAGTGTTTTTATCCTGATGTGTACGTAGTTATCAGAAAGATAATTTTATTAGATTGGTTTGCTAACATAATGAAAGTATTTGGCGAAAAGAAGATGTTATTGGAATATGACACAGAATTAAGCAAGAGGATTATTCATCTCATTTTGCAGAAACCAAGCAAAACTTCAAAGGAATCTCATGTACCTTGCGGCCATTGCAGATGGTCAACAAGCTCCACCCTTCGCTCAGGTATTTTTAATCTCTCAAATCAATCTAAAAATGCATTTTGGGATAGTTTGTTAAAGATTTTCTAATTTCAAATCATTGTAGTTCTATACCTTAGATAGAAATGTTTGGTGATAGATGACAGTGAGCCTGCCTTTTCATTGTTCTACCAGTTTCCTCCCAATCATATGATGTCATCCAGCCCACGATACATGCCGCACCAGCCGACCCAGCAGATAACTCCTCAGTCCCTTGCGGCTGCCCGGACCTCCTTGCTCTATGCGCACTCGCCGATATCTTCTTTGCAGCAGCAGCAAGCAGCACTGCATAGCCAGCTAGGTGTGAGCCCTGGAGGGAACAGTGGTTTCAACATCCTTCACGGTGAAGCCAGTGTTGGATTCCCCATTTTCAGCCACAGCAATTCTCTGAAGCAGGAAGCTGGCAGCGCATTGCCGACCGAAGGCGGCCGCGGAGGAAACTCAGCAAAGCAAAGTGGAGGCGGCACCGGCACCGGCACGGAATCTTTGTACTTGAAGGGCTCCGAAGAGGATGGCAACTAGTAAAAACCAAATGGATGTTCAATGGCAAGCTTGCTGGTCTTTGTACTGGAAACGATGTTGTGGCCGTTTGTTTGTTGAACCTTGTTAGATGTATGCTGAGTGTGTTAAAATTGATCTGTGTGATGCAGTGTGGATTTTAACTGTAGTGTTTGGTTTGCCCAACCAATTTTGCCTGTTCAGCTCACTCGACTAGCTCAATCGCGGTTAGTTGAGTTTGCCTGATCCAAGCTTATTTGATTTGTTCCATCCATCCTTTTCCTTGAAATTTTATTACAAATACACAAATACATATATTTGAATGCATAAAATCACACACGTTACATATGCCTCACCAAGTGCATGGAATGTATCCTGCGACTTCCTTTATTATAACAAATATCATCATTAATTATGAAAAAAATGAAATGGCTAATTGATCAATTAGGGTCTAGTAGGGTTAGGGCTGGAATCAGGTGGGCAATTAGGGCATTTTTCCAAATAGACCCCTATTGCATGAACATAAGATGATGCCCTTCCGAAAACACCCACAACTTTGTAATTGCAATCGAGTTTCAATGCAGGGGGAAAAGTGATACTGTCGCCGTTACCCTTCCCGAATGAATGGACCTTTTGTTTGCTCGTCATGATCTCCAATTTGGTTAAACCAGCCGTGTCGTATAATCCTCCTATGAATTTGATGAGCTCGTCGACATCGAGTTCAATCTACATATATGTATATATATATATATATATAATTAATTGAAAATTTTAAAAAATAATTAATTTATAATGTATGTATAGTGTATATATTGCCTGATGTAGAGTGCCCCCTTCGCCTCCTATTCGTGGCGTTCGGTATTCTTTGTCATCGTATTTGTATTCAAATCGAATGGAGTGGATGCGATCGTTGGCGCTCACATAGATTGTTTTGATGGTGTGGAGAGGGCCCATGTCCCAGTCTATTCCTAAACGGGGGCCCCATGGGCCCTCTTTTTTTGCAAAGTCTTTACTCGACTTGATCCGCTGCAAGAATGGATGCATGTTACTTGTCATGTGAACGGTCGAGATTAAGAAAATCAGATCTGACGGTCATAAATAGATTGCGTCACCTTGTAGAGGCCGTCGGAGACGGCGCCGCTCTCGCCGGCGGCGGCGATCGCCTTGTCGATGGAGGACTCGATCCGGATGAGTTTCTCGAGGACAAATGAGGAGAATGACTGGGAGTCCTTGGCGCCCTTCATCATGTCGTCGATGTAGTCCTTGACTTCGCGGAGCGGCTCCATGGCTCTGTCTTCCCGGCACAGTAGCTCCCTCACCATCTTAAGCTGCAGCTCCTCCATTTTGCTCTTTATCTGCTTGAACTTTTCGTCGTTCGACGCGTCGGTGTCCTGGAAGCTGCTCTTGGCGGTGTCGAGCAGCTTCACGAGGCGGCAGAGCACCTCGAGGCTGCCAGTACTTCCGCTGCAGGGGTACATGATGTCGGCGGCGGCGGAGAAGAATGAATGAGCGCAAATGATGGGAGAAGTGTTGTTATAAGGAGGATTAAGCAATAAAATGTGCCTCACTTGAGGCGGAAGTAATAGATTTGTACTAAACATGCTTTACTATCTGTGCCCGCCACCTAAAGCGATGCTTTGTCTCATCCAAGCTTAAGTGAAAAAGTAAGCCCCCAAAGCATAGCGCATGGACACACATCTCCAACGTAATAGTCAAGAATTGATTTTAAAATATTGATAATTTAATTTCATCCCATTTCATATTTAACATATATTTGAATTAATTTCTTTTTATATTCGTGAAATTAACTCTATGAGAACCTTTTTTTTAAAAAAATAAAAAAATGAACAACTGATACAAGATAAATCTTTCGTAAGATTTTTTTATCTAGAATTTTTAATCCATCCTATAAAAATTTAGGACTAACCACCGAAATAAATAAAAAATACGCATAAAAATCAACTTATCAACTAACATTTTTAAATCAATCGCTCGTTAATTCATCAAAATTAGTGTTCAATCCATAAATATCTAAAAAAACTGAGAATTCTCTTCCAACCATATCAAAATAATTCCATTGAATCAAATTCCATTTTATATATTTCATTTCAAATTTCTGAAAACATTCATCAAGAAGAGATATGATCATGTCGCGAAATAAGGTGGACTCCCAAGAACACGCGGTCTCTCGAAGATCATGAGCTACAGAGGTTGGCTCCGACCTGTAAGAAAAGGATCGTTAGTGAACTCGTCGGAAAAAGTCTCCGGCAAGGCACTCCGACGGTCGAGTCAGTCCTCGGTGGTGGAAGAGCGAAAGCAATAGAACAGTAACAAGAATACTATTGTGCGTACCTGGGAGACGAGGAGTGGAGAGACTTATATAGCCGGGGACCTGACAGCTTCTGCCCGGCCTGCCACCTTTTGTCGTATGCTGAGATAGGGCAAGGCATAGCCAGCGGTGGTAGGGTAGGGTATTGCATACGGAATAAGAAAAGGGACACTGCCAGCTTAGGAGTGAGCGCCGTTAGGCGCCGCTCGGCCTGACACAGGCATAGGTGGCGTGGTACGGGGTGCCAGGGCATGGCAGGGGGATCATGACGTCAGCGAGAGACTCGCGATTCGGGGCTGAATGGTATCAGGTATGTGCCGACCTCATACTTCTTCTGCTAGTTTGTGTCAAGGAGTGGGTGTTCCTGTGTGTCGCGACAAAACTTCTAATAGTAGTGTCGACTCGCGATTCGAGATGAAGTCGAGCCCTTCATTTGTTATTACCGAGGATAATTGTGTTTCCCGAGTCAGGATGTGCCTGATCCGGAACACCCTGACTGAGTTCAAAGTGAGTTGGCTGAAGGCTCGGTACCCCTGCAGCTTGGGGCTATGCCAACTCGGGTCCTCGCCACAGGAAGCTCTGGGGCTCCATGGAACTCTGGAATTCTAACGTGTTGGGTCAGTGACCATTCCCTGATCGAGCCGAGTTGAATCGCTCGCCTGAACCCTCTGTTTGATGAGCCTCCAGGGATCCTTGATCCAAACCCACTCTAACAGGGTGTCAGGCTGACCGGTCCCCTTACGCGCAAGCTGGGCTGGGCCGGGCCGGGCCGATAAGCATGGGCCGGGATCAAAATACATATCACAATCATGATGATGAATTGACTTGTCAACTTGCTTTTCATTCTTACGAAAAGTGAGAAAAACCCAACACTATCAACTTGGCTTTTGATTAGCACGCTGACACACAAAAAAAAAGTATCCAGTTGGTGCAGTACAGTCGCCACTAAACAAAGTAAAGAGCAGGGGAGATCTATCTGATAATCTCTCTGCCATTCAAAACACATCCAAACATATGTAGTTGAATAGAATCTAACAAGCAGCCATGTGTTTTTGATAATGAGACATACAAGATTTTTGAGGTGCATCAGGTTGAGTTCCTTTTGGAAGGTGGGTGATCGCAGGAGGCTTTCTACACGCTGAAGGAGACATGGATTAGTTGCTGATTTGGGTTTTTTGTTGATGGATTATAGATTATGAGGGAATATCCGGTTCTGGCTTGACTTTGGATTCAGATTGGTGTTGGGTATCATAGATCGCCATGGCAAGTGAGATTGGCATCATGCAGAGGGCTTTGGACTGGAGGAATTGCATTGCAGCTCCAATATCTTCTTCCATGAGCTTCGCGACTTGCCTTTCCGTGCCATTGGTCGACCATTTCTCCCAAATATGCTGTCTGCTGCTGCTCTCACTAGTTTCATCCTTAAACAGCAAATTCACTATGCTATCAGATAGAAATATGAATAAATTCACAGAATTATGTGAGATTTCCTTGAAGCTGCCAAACTAATGTAGACTACTTGAGATTCAAGAGGCCATTATGAATATTTAGAAAACGTTAAGGAACCTTTAGAAAACTTAAACTGAGTGAACAAGCATGAAAAAAATACACAATCACAGATATATCACCAAATTGCTTGGAAGATGAGACAAACTGTGAAAACTTCAAAGACAATCTAATGAGGAAAATATAGTGAATTATCAAAATCAATAACCAGCTATAGGCGTGTGGCCTATGACTGGATAATTTTAGAAAGCAATTGCACTAGTTGAACTGATCAAATGCCTTGTCATACACTCTAAATGCTTATTTTAACTAAGGCGCTTTAGATGGTGTTTCTAAGTCTTTCTTGCAACTATAAAGCACGCTTTAGAGTGTCGAAGGGAAAGGTAATTCTTTAATAATACTTGAAAAATAACATTAGCGCTTGAAAAAGATGTTTTCCTCAAAAATTAATATATGAATTTATTGTTGTTAACTACCTAAGCGTGTGCAATATATTATGTAGCATATGAATTGCAAGTGATAGCCACTTGAAATAAAAATTCAATGTTGATGAACACCTATAGGGTATCAGTAGAGTGGCCATAGAATTCTTAAATGTCCGATTTGATATGCTCGATTTTACCGAGCAACTTTACCTCCACCGATGCAGGAATTTCAGCTGCAAGCTGTGCAACAGCACCAGCACCACCTAGTCTACTCATGCTTAAAACCTGACATCAGAAGATAAATACATTTGTGATGATGATGTTTTCAACTGTCCATTGTAGAAACAAACCATCAATATATTTAATAAAGTGATTTTAATAAAATTAAGCGAACACGGCAAATTATGAGACATGTAAAAGTTCGAGGTTATCAAAATAAACAAAGATGTGCTATCTAAAATAGTGCATTTGTTCCACAAGCTATTTATAAGAGAGCGGTTCCTAACAGCAACAGTCTCTAACGATGCAAATGCATCCGTGTAAAGGTGCTTAGGTTAGATGAGATATGACCAGTCTAAATCATTTAACTAACAAAAAACAAGCTAGGGGCAGTCTAATTAGTAGCCATAGAATGTGGCCTTAACTTCCATCAAGTTATGAATTCTATCAGTTATCAATTAAAACAGCAATAGCATTGGTTCTTCCTTGCATTTCTACTACAAAGCTTAGAACAATGTGAGACATCAAAGCACCAAAATTCGGTAATGTCCCTGAACACAAACAGTACCTGAAGCAATATGAACCACAAGAGCACATTTTATTTTTCTATCTTGAAATTTATGATATACAGGAAGGGTAAAACTGTTAGAACGTACACAAATCTAGCAGAAAAGAGACTAGCATCTTTACCTCAAGTTCCTATTCAAGAGCAACCACTGTATTTTTAAAAGAATGATTAATTTAATGGGCAATTGTAGTACATTTACCTTCACTTGAAGCCTCAAAAATTTGACATAGTCTAGAATCTCATCAAGCATTGCTGCTCTATCAGTCTGCACACGTAGAAGTAAACTTTTAGCTCGTAGCCAAGGAATCAGGTTTGGATACATAATTGTCAAGGCTAAGTTTTTCAACATTCTGAATCACTATAAACACATGCTATTAGTACATTCTAATTAACTAGAACAAAGAAGTATAAGTTATTTTCGAATTAAAGAAATTACAATTTGCAACTAAAGATTGTGAAATGATAAGTTCCTTTTGGATTTTTTTTTGTCAAGCATGATACAAAATAATGTAGTGGATGTCAGGTCCTTTGTGATTGATGGAACCATTAAAAACAAAGCTGTTGATTATTTTGGCATAAAGATAGAACAGCCATCAACACTCAGAATACATATTGCAGTGCAAACACAGCGTATTTTCCAGATATATTTCCCTCAGGAATCATGACATACTATTGAAAATAAATTACATCATCTTCATGCAAATAGATCAGTTCATTTAAAACAACTATGCTCCTTGTGGATGCATGACTAGTTGATTTACACTTTTCTTGTAACTAAACATGAACAGAGGCGAATGGGAGACTTTTATATAGACCTTATTAGTGCTGGGAACCAATTCCTGCAAAGCTCTTAGTCTTTCTGATATTCGTTCTCTCCGTTGCTACAAAGAAAAAACAATGCTATGAGAAACTATTTTAGAGGTGAGTATGAGTCTACTATCTCAGCTCAGCCAATATAAAAAATTAGGCATCCAATGCACTTTGCTGGAGGACCAAACTTTACCCGCTCAGCAATGCTATGAGGATCTGTGGCTTGGCCACGCCTTGCTCGCACCTTCGGTCGTGGGGCTGGGGGTTGTGGCAGTGCAGTGACTCCACCTTGCTTCACTTGACCATGGAAAACCTGTACAAAAATTGATGGAAAGAGAATAAAAACCATATATTATACACCGCTAAAACAGGTGAACTTCTCCAAGACATCTGAGATAATGAGCCAATAGCTGAGCATTATATGGTACATGAAAGAGGAGCATACTGAAGCAAGCACAAGATGATATGCTGCTAGCTGATGGCTGAAGAATGAAAGAGAAGAGTATACTCATTCTCCTCTCCTCGCTATAAGAAATTCAAACAGGACATGACAAGGCTGAATAAGTCAAACCTTTAACCTATCATCAGAAATCATATCCAACTTCACTTGACAGTGCAAAATACAAACTTCGACACTAAATATTAATCATTTGTATCCTTAGATCAGTTTGATTGCAAAATGAACTATCTTACAATCTCAAAGGAAGCAGTTTGATGTTTCTTTTAATATTTTTCAGAGTGATGTTGCTTCCTCAGCACCTAGTCAACGCAATGCTCAAAACACCTTCCAAACATCACCAGAACAAACAATAACATAAACAAAAACCTTCAACTGAGTATTTTTCATGTCAAAATTGCAACGTTTAAATGGGAAAGATCGTTGTTCCCTATAAAGTTACCGATAATACAGATCATCATCAGTAGAATTCAAACAAAATAGAGGAGGAAGAACAAACCAACCATTTTGATATTCACAGGTCGGTCATTGACAACAAAGAGAAACAAGTCAATAATAACCAAAATACTTTTTTTTAGAACCAACCACCTGTGGAGGAGTTGGCTGGATTTGATGAGGGTGGAGTTGCCTGAACCCCTGCGGAAGCAATCCCGCCAATTCCATCGACTCTCTCTCCTGCTCCACAACGACACCAAGTGAGCTTCACAACTCATCAAACTCACCGGTAACGAAAAACGAACAACATGAAACAAAAGACAGGGGATTCGACAACCCCGTTGCTTCGTCGAACGTGCAAAACCGAGTAAAAAACAGGACGAGAAAATCACACGCTCACCGCCTTGGCGTCGATCCCCTCGCAGAGCCGCTTCCCGCACGAAGAACCCTGCTCCAAGCTCAGCCCCAGAGGGAACGCCAAACCACCGCCATCGGCTGAGATGCGTTGGAGGGCCATACCGTCGGCAAGCATAGCTTCGTCCCCAGTACCGTAGGACGAGGGCATGGACAGGATCTGCTCCAGGAAGTCGTCACCTAGGCCCTCCTGCGGGGGTGGGGGGGCCTGACCCGCCATGGGGACGGTCCGAGGGGTGTGACGAGGAGGCGGAGAGCCGGAGGAGGCAGCGAGTTGGGGCGTCGAGGAGCTCAAAGCGCATCGGGAGGAGGGAGGAGGGAGGAGGAAAGGGAAGAGAAGGGATTGGTGTGGATTGTTTATTAATTATTATACAGTGAGACTGTGAAACACTGGAAAATAAGGATCGAGGGGGAGAATAAAAGTATGGGGACTTTTGTTAATATTTTGCCCCTCATAATTTTACACACGTGTTTAAATCCAGCTCATGCAATTTTTGGATTAATAATTATGATAATTAGATTTAACTTTTATATAAATAAAATCTTAAACAATAGTAATTTTAAAGTAAATTTTATTAAAATTATTTTAAAAAACAACCATATTATAAGAATACCTTTTTTTTTTGAAAATAATGCACACTAGCTTTTCTTCTTGAGACCTAACGTCATGACCCACAATGATCGTTCAATAAAATTTTAAGGTATCGTTCCGGGGATAGGAATTGCGTGGACTGTGTTTTCGTCGATCTTTCACTATTTCCTCTTTATGGCTCTGCCCTTCTCCTCGCCCTCCCTCCCTATTAGACCGATCCGAAGGGAGCCGCTATGTTGGTCGCCTACAAGGCATCACTCTCTCTGCTGCCCCTCCGGAGCTCCTCGGGTATCTCGTTCTCTTGTCGACCATCCTCCACGTCGATCTCTTGGGGGCGATCCTTCACGCCAATGGCATCTCTCAGCGTCGCGTCGGCGCCTGCGATCTCCGAGACCTTCTCCCGGTTGAAGGAGAAAAATAAGGTGAGAGGAGATGCTATTTTTTATGTCTTAGTCTCAGGGTTTCGTAATTTCTGGTTGATTTGAGTTTTTCTTAGTTTGTTGGAATGGAGACGGAATCCTGCTTGCTCTGGTCGTTCGCTTGAAATATTGTCGCTTTTAGACTTTTAGTGCCTAGTTGGTCAGATGGGTTTGATCCATGTTTTATATTAGTTTGTCTGAATAAAAAAAAAAAGAAAACCTTACGTGTTAGTGTTCTCTGGAAAATGATGAGGAAATTGCACTTGGAAGGACTCTCATTGCACGTTTTTCTATCATATTCGAATTAACTCGCTATGTTTTATGATCTTTGTTGTGATTGTAGTACATTCAGATTTGGTCTCTCAATGTTAAAATTTTTTAGCCATAAGAGATAAGACTGTAAAAGAGGGGCACCCTGATGTACATGTTTTTCCAATCACAGGTATAATTTTTCATGTTCGTGTGAGTGGATTGGCACGGGTGATTAGTGGTTTAGCCATACCTCACAAACAGAGTGATATTATTGCTTTAGAAATCAAGACGATTCTACTTGTGCCTTATTTTGGAAATGAAATGAGTCAACTAATATTAGCTTGGATTTTTTGAACAATATTTTTTTTGAGGTATGTACCTTTGGTATTACTTGACAGGATATACTTTATTTTTTGGACTTGCTGTGATGCTGTCATATGCTGGTACCGAATTCGAATTACTTTTCATTCTGTAACTGGTAGCTAAATAATCTCTCTCATTACCAATAGGTTGCATTTATACCCTTTATTACTGCTGGAGATCCTGATCTATCCACAACATCAAAAGCACTTAAAGTTCTTGATTCTTCCGGATCGGATTTGATAGAATTAGGGATTCCCTATTCTGATCCATTGGCAGATGGACCTGTAATCCAGGTACTCAGCCCTTCTTCATTTGCTTGATGATAGAATGTTTAATTGTCTGATATATCATATATATCTAATGTATGTTAGGCAGCTGCCACACGGGCTCTGGCAAAAGGCACAAATTTTGATGGAGTAATCTCAATGTTAAGTGAGGTATGCCCACCATAAGCATTAACACATTCTTATTGGTGGATTGTACATTGCATTGATTTGTTTAATGTGAATTTAATTAATGGAAAAGATGGAATTTTTCCATGTTTTTTTTTAAAGTTCTTTCTTGAGGGATAGTATTTTTGGCTCTTTCTGAGAGTAATTTTTTAAATATTCCTCAACTCATACTATCTCCTAGATGTCATTTGACCCACACATGATTAAATTCAAACAATTTGATGAGCTAGTGAATGCAGATAAGAAAAATCTTCTTATTCTTTTAGTTTTATTTGGGTTAAAAATCTGTGTTGGAAGCATTGGGAAAATACGATATACGATATGCTCATAGACTCGGAAAATATTTCATTTTTCTTAAAATTGAAATTTTCATATGAACATAAAACTAGGGGGGAAATGAAATTTGCGAAAAACCTACTACATGCTAGAAATGAAATATTAGCTTCATATTGTAGGTAATGGGGTAAAGGACACATGAAAGTCATTATAACTTATAAGAAATCAAGCATGTGGTTGAGAAATAATATGATATGCTCATGATAGTATTTATTGTACTAAGAGATCATTAGTTTTAGTTAATTACTTAATTTACATATTGTGTGAGTTGGGATCAAAAATGAAGAGCGCATTTGGAGTTGGGCATTTTAAATAGCGAGGCGAGTGTAATCTAACTTGTTTCTGATGTTTGTGTTTGTTCATAATGATCTCTCGGTTTTTTTTTATAATGAGCATTTGGAGTTGTTCATAATGATCTCTCCGTTTGTGTTTATAACTTGTTTCTGAAGGGGAGCCTTGGCGCAATAGTAAAGTTGCCGCCTTGTGACTTAAAAAGTCATGGGTTCGAGTCTTGGAAACAGCCTCTTACAAAGTAGGATAAGGCTGCGTACAATAGACCCTTCCCTGGAACCCCGCATGGCGGGAGCTTCATGCACCAGGTTGCCCCTTTTTTTTCTTTTCTTTTGCTACAATAACATGCACATATGATTACTTGGATCGTTTAGGATTGGGTACATTAGGTTTGACCTCAAAATGAGCACTACTGGAATCTCTATTTTGTGCTAATACCTTGCGAGCTTAAAATTGGCACAGATTTTGTTGTGTACTGTTAATATGGTTTGTCACGGTAGTACATTGTATGCCCACAATGTCAGTGTTATACTAGTGTATTGTGTCATGCCAGCGTATGCTATGTATCAAAGGCTTCAGATTCTTTTTTGAATTATGGAAGTCGGGGATTGTGATATAGATGATGCTCTGGCCTGATTTTGGGGCTCCGAACGTGAGTGCACCATGGACTCAGTAGACAATGTTCTGTAGGACTTGGTTAATGAAATGAAAATGAAAGAGACTATTGTCATAAGCAGAACAATGTGCTTGTAGGTGTATTTGTGCACAACCATTTTCTTCCTGTTACACAATAAGTTTCTTTTATACAGTCTCTTTTTATTACATTTCTTATGGTGCCAAATAATTGGAACTCGTGGTTTGTTGTCGTATTAATCATGCTTGAGTTCAAATATTGCATTTCAATCGCTTTAACTTCTAATTTAATGTCATTTATCTTGTGCAAGCAGGTTGTACCTGAACTATCATGTCCAATTGCTCTCTTTACATATTACAATCCAATTCTGAAGCGGGGAATTGATAAGTTCATGTCTATTATAAAAGATGTTGGTGTTCGGGGTAATTTTACCTATCTCAACCATATATTTGGTGTCACCTTTTCACCATATTGGGCATAGTTTTCTCTTCCAAATATGATGTTCTCTGAAACCAGTCAATTAAATTTTTGGCTTATTTATTTAGCGTGTCTGCTATTTTGCAGGGCTTGTGGTGCCTGATGTCCCTTTAGAGGAGACTGAGAATTTAAGAAAGGAAGCTGTTAGGCATAAAATTGAACTGGTAAGTCTCCATGAATATCTTCATTCCTACTTTATCTACTACTTTTGTACATATGACCCTTTTTATCATTATTAATCTTCCAGAATTCTTGGTTGTGGTTCTTATCTAAAATCTTTTTGTAGGTAAGAAAGTTAGAGTTTGTTTTCATTACCTTTGGCTAGATAAAAGAGAATATTCTCCTAAACTGAAAAAAACAAAGGAAAAAAGGCTATACTATCACAACACTAGTGTATTGTTTCAGATCAAATGATAAACATTTAGCTTGTCGATGCATTGTGGTGCCTGTTCAGTATGTCACTATCACATTGCCCTGCAGGTGCTCCTTACAACACCTACCACCCCAACAGAAAGAATGAAAGCAATTGTACAAGCTTCAGAAGGATTTGTTTACTTGGTAATTATTTCATTTTTCAGCTGATCTGCACTTTTATATAGGATGCCTGATATCAAATGACAGATAAGCAAGCATAACCAGGACTAAAGTAGTGTTAAAAAAAATGAAAGTGTTATGTTTTCACTAGGGAGATTATCTCTTGATGCATTTTGTTGGATTTTGATGCTGGATATGTATTCCATGGGCTTCATTGAATGTAGTAGATATGTTAAATTTCTTTTTTCCTATGAGCCACCACATGACGTAGGAATTTGGTCAGTTATGATTGTCTTAGTTTGATGTAGTTAGTCACAGTAAGCATAGTTTCCACTCATTTCTCTTGGAATGTGAAATTAAACCTCCTGCAATCTTCTATCTCAATAGATTGCTTTACTGCTTAACTAGTTGAACAATTATTTATCATCCATGTCGTGATAATCTTAAATCTTTTTAGCACAGTGAACATAAACCTCTCTAGCTACGAAAACCTCATAAATCTTCACATAATTGTTCTAATTCTTAATTTCTCTGAACTTTAATTTTGCTTTGTGTAGGTTAGCTCTGTTGGAGTTACTGGTGCCCGTACATCTGTTAGTTCACGTGTGCAATCTCTCCTGCAAGAGATTAAAGAGGTATGCCACCTCTATGTTTTGCTTTTCCAATTATCGCTGTTGGAGGTTGGAATCATACGAGTTATTTTATTTCCCAACTTCTAGTTGGAGTAGACACCCGAGATTTTCAAAAGGACTAAACCAGAGAACACCCCACTTCTCAGTTTGCAACTGCACCCAGTATTATGAAGCAATGGCATAAACTTCATATATTTGCATAGACGTCAGTAGCAATATCAACTGGAGAAAATTGAGTATGTGGCTATGTTTCTTGGACCTGGTAATGGTTTTTGGTTTCCACTTGGAATGATGGGTGTCTAACATCCATATGAAGTTATAAATTAGCAGTTCAAGTATTTCAGGTCAATGATGCAAATAAGAAATCTTTGTTTTGCCAATAGATAAATTGGTAGCCACTATAAAGTCATTTATGTTTGAAGTATGGTGCGTAAACAGATGCCACCTTAGATATTCTGCAGGAAAACAGTTTTTTAGATACTGGTCCATTACTCGTTATATTCCTCCTCTTCTAAATTCAACTGCGGATTTAATTTAAAGAGACAAAGCTGATCAAATCATGTAGATTTGGTCTTGAAGATTAGACTGCAGGATGTCATGTCATGTTGTTAAATGAATAAACTCTACCTTTCATGATTGCCTGCTCTGCATTTCCTTGAAGTCACGCATGTTTTTCTGCTATTTCCAGGCCACAACTAAACCAGTCGCAGTTGGCTTTGGCATATCTAAACCAGAGCATGTGAAGCAGGTCGGTTCGCTCGATATACTATTGTTCTTTTCTCCCCAATAACCTAAACCCCAAGTGCTATGAGAGTTTTACCAGTTTGATTTTGTAGGTAGCTGGGTGGGGAGCCGACGGTGT
The DNA here is from genome assembly GCA_024364735.1 of Boesenbergia rotunda. Lineage (NCBI taxonomy): Eukaryota > Viridiplantae > Streptophyta > Magnoliopsida > Zingiberales > Zingiberaceae > Boesenbergia > Boesenbergia rotunda. The sequence goes on from JAGFNQ010004446.1 coordinate 742,654, forward strand.
GATCGTTGGCAGTGCAATAGTGAAACTTTTAGGCGAGGCGAAATCCCCAGAAGAAGGGCTGAAAGAGCTTGAATCCTTCACCAGATCCTTGAAGGCTGCTCTGCCCTGAGTGCTGAGATTTCTTCAGTCTCAGTAGAGTTATTTCCCTTGGTGTGGTGGTTCTCTTGTTTTTTAGGAATTAGCATGTAAATTGGCTCCATCAGGAAACAAGTTTCCATGCAAAATGAGTGGAATTCTCCTAGTTTTGTATTCCAAACTGTTGTTAGCAAGTATAAGAATGTTTTGACATTATCTTAGTCTACTTCACTTTGTTATGAATTTTAAATAATTATAAGATTATAGTTTTAAAATATTTTATTAAATTTTAATTAAAATTTAATAAACAGTAGAGTGGGAGATAGGGGTGAGTAAAAGTTAGATTAAATAGAATTAATTGATTGAATTAAAAGTCAGGTTATTTTAGAAATTTATTTATTTATTTTTTAAAAAAATATTGATTATTTTAGATAATTTGATTTCGTTTTTAAATTTTTAATTTGGTTAAATTAAATAAATTACATTAGTAGGTCACATGGTCTGACCATTTCTTCTAATACGGTTGTATCGTGTGTAAATAAGACTGTGTTGCATGATTAGCTATATAAAATTTGATTAATACGATTAAAAATAAAATTAATTGATATTTTATTAGTTTAATTGACTTATTTTTATTAAAAATTTTGATCATTCAATTAAATAAGTTATTCGATTTTGATTGAATTAAATTGGTTGATTCGGTTTTGTACTGATTGATTAGTCCAAGTAGAATGGATTTTGGAGCGAAGATGTAAAAATATTGATAATTAATACAAATGGGAGAGAAAAAACAACTTTTTCAGAAAATTGCTTATAGAAAATAAAAATTAATAGACGGTAAATTATCGAATTAGTTGAAGTTTCAAAATATCCAAATCTAATACTAAAGTTTTAAATTCGGCTTTTTACCAGAGGGCGTATTCAATAATTGGTATTTATCAAAATGTGCACCATGGTTTCATTGTTACCAAGGGGTGCACATATTTTACTGAACTTCCTCTTATATCCCTCCCGTCAAGTATTACATGTCTTTCTTTTTCTCTTTCTCAGTAACAAATTCTGAGACATCTGAATATGTTTTTTCAGAATTTTCATTTTAAAATAATATATTATGGATTCAGCTAAAAAACGTAAGGTAAAGAAAGAAAAAATATTTCAGTTAAAAAATATCTCTTCCAAGGTGATTTCAAAAATATAAAGAGATGATTTTTAATATTTGATTAATATTAATAATATTTAATAAATGTATTATATATATAATAAAACCTATCAAAATACGTAATTTTATATTCAAACACAGGGTCTGAAATCACGCTAAGAGGGCCTGAAGTCATCCGACTTCAAGGCCAAGGAGGGCATGAAGTCAGATGACTTCAGGCCCTACGTGCATTGAAAATTTTTTATTTTAAAAATATTTTTTATAATATTTAATCATGATTTATTAAATTAAATAAAAATATCAATAGCTCTAAGAGATGGTATTTTTGGTGTCCAAACTTCTAATAATTATAAATTATGTTGCAATAGGAGTTTTTTAGGTCTATCAATGGGTTTTCACCAAAACTCACTGATAGACCTAGGATATTTGAATTTCTCAAAACTCAGTATCAATAGTTAGAGTTGAGCTAGGAGATAATATTTTTGGTGTCCAAACTTCTAATGATTATAAATTATGTTGCAATAGGAGATTTTTAGGTCTATTAGTGGGTTTTCACCAAAATCCACTGATGGACATAGGATATTTGGATTTCTCAAAACCCAATATCAATAGTTAGAGTTGAGCTAGGAGATGATATTTTTGGTGTCCAAACTTCTAATGATTATAAATTATGTTGCAAAAGGAGTTTTCTAGGATGAATCAGTGGGTTTCGGTGAAAACCCACTGATGGACCTAGGATACTTAGATTTCTCCATACTTGATATCTCTATTTAGAATTTATTTAGGAGATGTTATTTCTGATGTGCAAACTTAGTGCCAATAATTTTCAGTTATGTTTTATAACCGTATCAGTTGACATTGAAAGATATATAAATATGACTGCATCTTGGGCACAAACATCTCTTTCAACGTGACTTCAAAAATATAAAAAGATAATTTTTTATATTTGATTAATATAAATTAATATAATAAATAGTATTTAATAAATATATTAATATATAAAAAAATCTATCAAAACACGTGATTTCAGATTCAAACACAGAGCCTAAAGTCATCCTAGGAGGGCCTGAAGTCATCCCAAGGTGGGCCTGAAGTCATCTGACTTCAGACCCTCCTAGGATGACTTCAAGCCCTGCGTTTGAATCTAAAATCACGTGTTTTGATAGATTTTTTAATATATTAATATATTTATAAAATATTATTTATTATATTAATTTATATTAATCAAATATAAAAAATTATCTTTTTATATTTTTGAAATCACGTTAAAATTAAGAGATGTTTGTGCCCAAGATACATTCATATTTATATATCTTTCTGTGCCAACTGATATGGTTAGAGAATATAACTGAAAATTATTGATACTAAGTTTGCACATCAGAAATAACATATCCTAACTAAATTCTAAATAGAGATATCAAGTATGGAGAAATCCAAGTATCCTAGTCCATCAGTGGGTTTTCACCGAAACTCACTGATTCATCCTAGAAAACTCCTTTTGCAACATAATTTATAATCATCAGAAATTTGGACACCAAAAACATCATCTCCTAGCTCAACTCTAACTATTGATATTGGGTTTTGAGAAATCCAAATATCTTATGTTCATCAGTGAATTTTGGTAAAAACTCACTGATAGACCTAAAAATCTCCTATTGCAACATAATTTATAATAATTAGAAGTTTGGACACCAAAAATATCATCTCCTAGCTCAACTCTAACTATTGATACTGAGTTTTGAGAAATCCAAATATCCTAGGTCCATCAGTGGGTTTTGGTGAAAACCCATTGATAGACCTAAAAAACTCCTATTGCAACATAATTTATAATCATTAGAAGTTTGGACACCAAAAATAACATCTCTTAGAACTATTGATATTTTTATTTAATTTAATAAATCATGATTAAATATTATAAAAAATATTTTTAAAATAAAAAAATTTTCAGTGCACGCAAGGCCTGAAGTCATGTGACTTTAGGCCCTCCTAGGGCCTGAAGTCGGATGACTTCAGACCCTCCTAGCGTGATTTCAGGTATGCGTTTGAATATGAAAGTACGTATTTTGATAGATTTTTTTATATATTAATATATTTATTAAATATTATTTAATATATTAATTTATATTAATCAAATATTAAAAACCATCTCTTTATATTTTTGAAATTACGTTGGAAGAGATGCTTTTTTAACTGAAATATTTTTTCTTTGTTTACCTTACATTTTTTAACCGAATCCATAATATATTATTTTAAAATGAAAAGTCTAAAAAAACATATTCAGATGTCTCGGAATTCGTTACTGAGAAAGAGAAAGACATGCAGTACTTGGCGGGAGGGGTATAAGAGGAAGTTCACTAAAATAGGTGCGCCCTTTGCTAATAATAAAACTATGGTACATCTTTTAATAAATATTAATTTTTGGATATGTCCTTTGACAAAAAGCCGTTTTAAATTTTTAAAATTATCAAATTATTACGTATTCCATATCCATTTGTCCATTTACTATTCTCATTGATTGTACAAATTGATTACTACCGTGATTGTTATCAATTGATTAGGAATGATATGGATTCTTGCTATAAGAAGCTAAATTAATATTTAAGAAAATAAATATAATCAAGAGAATTAGATAAACATATAAAAGATAATATCATATTATTTTAAATTTTTTAGTTTATCAATTGATTTCGACTAAAACTATATTAATTTGATATAGTATATTGAAAGTAATAATTTTTTAAATATGAATATATTGGAAAAAAAAATTAATTTGTATTAAAAAATTATTATTCTCAATATATTAAGTCAAATTTATGTTTGATAGTATATATATAATCAATAAAACTAGACAAATACATGATATTTGGTTTCGACCAAAATCGATTGATATACCTAGAGAGTTTGGAATGATATAGAACCAAGTCATATATGTTCACCTAGTTCTCTTGATTATATCCACGTCTATAAACATCTATTGACCCACTATATTGAAGACAATGATTTTTTTAAATACGAATCAATTTTTCGTATTCGTGTTTAAAAAATCAATGCTCTCAATATAGTATAATCAGAAGAATTAGATGAACACATAAACTTGATTTTATGTCATTCTGAGTTCTCTAGGTTCATCAGTTGATTTTGATTGAAACAGATAGATTGATGGGCTTAGAGAGTTAGAAAGGATATGAAACTAAGTTATATGTGTTTGTCTAGTTCTCCTGATTATATCCACACCTTAAATGCTATTTTATACATCATACGTCCTATATGTTTATCTAATTCTCTTAATTATATTCATGCTCTCAAATATTAATTTAACACATTATATTTAGAACGATGATTTTTAAAAATAAATCCATTTTTTAATTTATTGCTACAAATGCAATCAAATTGGAATTTTACTATGCTGATGAATAAATTATGGAAGGGTAAAATAGTTATGGGATATATGATTTAATTGTTGGTGTAATCATCTTCGGGTCAAAATTGACCAATTTGACTAAGCTTAGGTTGACTCGAATTTGAGTTTCGATGTTTAACAATGATATTTGGATAATGTGTGAATGACAAGTCAAGTGAATCAAGGTTGACTAACGACTTGGCTAATGAAGTCTTAACTCGAGGGTTAGGCAAAGGAAAAATCTAGTTGGGAACTAGGTGAAGACAAAGGTGGGTTAGTTGAGAACAAAACACTTAACACAAGTGAAGTCCTAGTAGGACTAAGTAGACCAAGTTGGGAACTAGGTGAAAATCAATGTGAGTTAACTGGGAGTTAAACACTTGACACAAGTGAAGTTCTAGTGGGACTACACAAACCTAGTTCCTAGTGGAATTAGGCAAATCTAGTTGAGAACTAGGTTAAGACCAAGGTGGGTTAGCTGAAAGCTAAACACTTGGCACAAATGAAGTCCTAGTTGGGAACTGGGCAAGGAAAAGTCTAAATCGGTCAAGAGTTGATTGGACACTTGGTGAAGAAGTTCTAACAAGTCATGGAAGACTTTGGGTTGGACAAAGGGAGCTAAAACTTGGTTTTAGGGTTTAGGGTGTGATCAGTCAATTGGGTAATCGACTGAACCAGTTGATTGGGCTATGGGTACGAGAACACAGAAAGATCCCAAATCAATTGGGTAATCGATTTGGGCTAGCCTAATCGATACCCCAATCGATTAGGAAGATGGCTTATTTCTTGCGAAGAGAAAAGAGGTCGAATCGATTGACTAATCGATTCGGCTGAGCCTAATCTATTGACTAATCGATTAGGCCGATAGGCTATGATCTCTCACGTACAGAGAGTTTAGGAATCAATTAGGTAATCGATTTAAAGGGTCCTAATCGATTGACCAATCAATTAAGATTTGAAAAATAGGTGTTGCAGGCTAGATCCAACGTAGCAATCGACTAGGAGAAAGCTAAATCAATTGGAAGTGTCAAGCAAATCCTAGAAAAGGATTTTTCACTCAAAATGAAAGTAGAGTTTGAGTTACATCTTCACGCCAGTTCTTGTGAGGTTGAAGAAAAGTGTTGCTGCATTTTCTAAGTTTCAAGAGGCTAGATCCAAGCAAGAAAAGTAAGGTTCCTTGTGTAATCATTTTCGATTTTATTTTGTAACCTAGTTTGCATATCGTGTTGTATTTCTTGTATTCAAGCTTGTACGAAATTTCTCTACCTCCGGAGTGTTTCCAAGAAGGAGTGTATTCATAGTCAAGCTGCACGTATGCAGAGTCGGTCCTTATTGTCTAAAGGCTCTGGGCGAAATTATAAATTATGCCCTAATTTTATCTTCCAAATATTTTTTTTATTAATTTTATTCATCGAATACATTTCCAATCATATATCAAGACACAATAATTTTATTCATCGAATTGTAGATGCAAATTAAATGAATGTTACAACAGATTCAATTACATGAGAAAGGATGTTCCAAGAGGTTCTTATTCTAGCTGGGTGATAAAATAAATGCAATCACAGTTCTATTTCCAGCAACAACGTAACCAGAACATATCGGAGTTTGCCTTCAAAATCTCAACGGCGTAACCAGACTTTCCAGCAAACCTTTCACTATTCTGTTTCCTATGACCAATTTTTCCTAGATCCTTGCTTTGACAATCGTTTATGGAATCAAAATACTGATAGTTTACAAGAAGGATAAGTAGGGATGGCAATTTTCCCCGCGGATTTGGATATCCGCGGGGAAAATCCGAAACGGGACGGGTTTAGGGAGGTATTATCGGGTTTGGATTCGGATTCGGGGATTTTTAAAAATCCCCGAAACAGATTGGGACGGATATGGGGATGCTATCCCCATCCCCGAACCCGCCCCGATATCTTTAATAATAATAAAATATTAATAATTATTAAAATAATTCAGTAATATTAATATTAAAGATGTGTGAAAACCCTAATGAGTAATGAATCGTCGCTCACTCGCCGCCTCCCATAAGTTTTCGATTCTGTCTCGTCTCCCAGCCGCCACTCGCCACTCGCCGGACAAGATCTCCTTTTGCTCCGCACTCTTCGTTCTTAGCCAGATCGCCTTCGAAATTTTTTTGAGGATATGGAAGAGACCGACTTCGATTCTAATTTTTTTTTTTTTTTTGAGGATATGGATATTTCAAGTGGGGATGGATATTTCAAGTGGGGATGGGGACGGGGATGGTGATTTACTCCCCATGGGTTCGGGGACGGGGATTCCCCGATTAAGTAAAGGCAGGGATGGGGACGGGTTCGGGGATGAAGATTTACTTCGGGGATGGGTATGAGGACGGCAAACCCGTCCCCGACCCGCCCCATTGCCATCCCTAAGGATAAGGCATATATATACATATATATAATCTTCTAAATGTTGATAGTAACAAGCACGTTCCAGCTCTTCCCTCCGTCTGCTTCAGATTTTTCAAAAAAAAAACCTTGTCTGTGCTTTTTTGGATCAGTTTTTATCAAATGCACACCTGAGATAAGGGGGGAAAAAACAAAAAGCCAAACAGGTTAGCATTGTGAGCAGAATATAATTTGAACTCATTCAGAAAGTACAAGTAGATGAGAAATGTTTGTGTACCATACTGCAGTCAAATAATACTAGTAGGAGACTGAAGTCATTGTGGGGAAGGAGTTGATAGGCCAAAGTTGTCGTCCTTTGCCAGGCCTATCTGAATCGATGTAAAAAACACAGAGGGTGAAAAAAAACACTTACAAAATTCAAATGAGAATGAAAATAGAGGATATAGTTAAATTGTCATTTGTCAATTATAATACACCATAAAAAAACACAGAGACAACTCATTTAAAATGCCTTCGTGATGCACTTTTAAAGGCAAAATCAACAATAATAGCATCATAGTCAATGTTTTCCAAAATATTCTTTTCAATGCATAAAATTGCTAATCCATTTAGCCTATCTTGAGTCATTGTGGTTCGTAAATAAGATTTTATTAATTTTAATTTTGAAAAACATCTTTCGGCAAATGCCACTGTCACAGGTATTATCAATAATATTCTATAAGCAATCATCACATTTGGAAATATATCCATTGTCTTTAAAAACTCTAATATTTGATTGGAATACCATTTTTTATTTGCTTCATAAGATCCACATGTAACATTACTTGTAAAACTTGTAGTTCTGAATACATATATTTTGCATCAATATCAGAAGTATCACCATTTCTTAAAGTGTTTTCTGTTGATGCAATCTTGGTAGGTCAGGGTTGACCTAGTTTGACTAGGCTCGGGTGAGCTTATGTCTACTAAGCTTGGTAAGCTTAAGATTGGATGTTTCGATGTTTGATAATGATGTTTGAATATTGTGTGAGTCAAGTGGGTCAAGGTTGACTGGAGACTTGACTGGAAAAGACCTAGTGGGACTAGGTGAAGTCCAGTTGAATTGGGAGTCGCTGGATCGGTCTGGTGACCGATCAAGGAGTTGGCACGAACTCCCTGTTGTGGATCTGTCTGGTGACCGATCCAGTGAAGTCTGATCGTTCTAGTGAACAATCAGGGAGAGAACAGAAAGGTTTCTGTTTGGCTTCTGATCGTTCTGGTGAACGATCAGAGAAGAGGTCAGTAGCTTTGGGAGGAGAACTGGATCGATCAGTGTGACCGATCAAAATGTTGGAGTTTTCCTCACCTTGACCGATCAGGATGGCTCCTAATCGGTCAGGGAGTGACCTGATCGGTCACCAGACCGATCAGGGCACAGCCTGATCGGTCAGGTGACCGATCAGGTTACAGGTAGACCGATCAGGGTGATCGGTCCAGTAAGTTGCAGTGAGTTGGCTTCTCGTGATCAGAAGCTTCCTTGATCGATCAAGGAAGGCCTTGATCGATCAAGGAAGGCCTTGATCGATCAGGGTGATCGATCACTGAGGTTTGCGAGAGAACAGAAGCTCCCTTGATCGATTCGGTGATCGATGAAGGAAGGCTTTGATCGATCAGGGTGATCGATCACTGAGGTTTGCGCGAGAGAACAGAGAGGCTCTGAATCGATTCAGTAATCGATTCAGGATACTTGTAATCGATTGACTAATCGATTACGGTTCGAAAACTAGCCGTTGAACGACTATATCTGACGTGGTAATCGATTGAGTAATCGATTGGGAAACCCTAGGCGTCGGGTATATAAGGTTTTCTCGCAGATTCGCTCAGTAGCTCTTCGGCAGTTCTTCGACAACTCTCCTCCTTCTTCCACGCCATTTCAAGAGAGGTTTTGGGGCTTAGTGTTGCTGCACTTCCAAAGCTCTAGAAGCGATAACAAGCTTGAAGATAGCAAGGAAAGCAAAGAGAGCTTATCATTGTAAATCTTGTAAGATTTCATTTTGTTTTTGCTTAGATTCTTGTTGTATCTTCTTGTAAGCTTGTAAGAGGTTTTTCCACCTCAAGAAGGAGATCATTCATAGTATATGAGAGAGTGAGGAGAGTGGACCCTTGGATTAGTCACCTCAAGGAGGTGGAGACCAAGTAAAATAGAAGTGTTAGCATTGCTTGAAGTCTTCCGCGGCGACAAATCATCTACAAGCAAATCGGAGCTAATCACCCCCCTCTAGCTCTCCTACCGGTCCCAACAAGTGGTAGTAGAGCGAGGTTGCTCTTCTTTGGACTCATCGCCAAGAGGGCAAGAGCTAGAGGAAGAAGAAGTTGGAAGAAACCCTAATTTCAAGAAGTCATCATCAAGAGGGTTCAACTTCAAAAATGGAGTTTGGCTACGACACTCGGGCACCTCCACCATTCGACAAGGCAAATTTCGATCTTTGGAAGTCAAAGACTGAAAATTACTTCATGCTAGAGATTGAACAATGGTTTGCTCTAATGGAGGGTTTTGAAGCTCCAACAAGCACCAAAGGGAAGCTTCTCAAGAAAAGCAAATGGAATGAGGAGCAAATCAAGAGATGCGAGGCAAATGACAAAGTGACCAAATTATTGGTCAATCTTTTACCGAGCAACATCTTGGACAAAATTGGAGAATTCAAAGATGCCAAAGAGCTTTGGAGCAAATTGGCAAAGCTTCATGAAGATCCCTCCACTGTACCAAATCAAGACAAATCCGAAGGGGGAGATTCATCAAGTGAAGAGGACTCGGAAGTTAAGAGATACTCAACATCAGGGGAGGAAATTCAAGAAACATTGGCCGAGGAAGAAAAAGAAGAAGTCTCTTTCTCTAGGATTGAGGGGGAGCAAAGATCTTCAACTCTGGAAAAAGAAGAAGTTTCGACTTCCGGATCAAGTGAAGAGTCACGTGCCACTCCTACAAGCAAAGGTATAGAAATTTCAATTTGTAAAAATAAAAACCATATCATTTGCTTTGAGTGTAGGGGAAAAGGGCACTACAAGAGTAAGTGTCCTACTTTGGTCAAGAAGAAGGTGCAAGTGGCACCCAAGACCAAGGAGAAGCCAAAGGAGGTCGGTCCCAAAGTAAAGAAGGATAAGAAGCACATTGTGTGCTTCTCATGTAAACAATGTTGGTGCAATCTTGGTTAGGTTAGGGTTGACCTAGTTTGACTAAGCTCGGGTGAGCTTAGGTCTGATAAGCTTGGTAAGCTTATGATTGAATGTTTCGATGTTTGATAATGATGTTTGAATGTCATATGATGTTTGAATATCGTATGATGTCAAGTGGGTCAAGGTTGACTGGAGGCTTGATGAGAAAAGACCTAGTGGGACTAGGTGAAGTCCAGGTGGATCGGGGAGATCGTACGCTGGCACGGGAAAAGACCTAGTGGGACTAGGCACACCTAGTGGGACTAGGTGAAGTCCAGGTGGATTGGGGAGATCGTACGCTGGCACGGGAAAAGACCTAGTGGGACTAGGCATACCTAGTGGGACTAGGTGAAGTCCAGGTGGATCGGGGAGATCGTACGCTGGCACGGGAAAAGACCTAGTGGGACTAGGCATACCTAGTGGGACTAGGTGAAGTCCAGGTGGATCGAGGAGATCGTACGCTGGCATGAGAAAAGACCTAGTTGGACTAGGCACACCTAGTGGGACTAGGTGGAGTCCAGGTGGATCGGGGAGATCGTACGCTGGCATCAGAAAAGACCTAGTGGGGCTAGGTAAAGTCCAGATGGATCGGGGAGATCGCATGCTAGCAAGGTGAAAGTCTACCGAGAGACTAGACCTAACTCGAGGGTTAGGCGAATCTGGTTGGGAACCAGGGTAAGTCCGAGCTGGGAGCTAGGCAGTAGAAATCCAGGTTGGTCAAAGGGGTTGACTGGACACTTGGTAGGGGAACCTAGGCTTGTGGAAACAAGTTAGGTTGGACTCAATCGATTGGGTAATCGATTGGGTCAATCGATCAGGTGATCGATTACGGCAGTTTGCGCGAGAGAACAGAGAAGCTCTGAATCGATTGGGTAATCGATTCAGGGAACTGGTAATCGATTGGCTAATCGATTACGGTTCAAAAACTAGCCGTTGAATGACTAAATCCTACGTGGTAATCGATTGGCTAATCGATTCAGAAACCCTAGGTGTCGAGTATAAGGGCTTTCGCGCAGGTTTGTGGCTGCAGAACTTCTCCTCTTCTTCTCCAACTTCATTGCCATTTTGAAGGAAGTCTTGGAGCTTAGTGCTGCTGCATTTCCAAAGTCCAAGAGGCAATCACAAGCTTGAAGATAGCAAGGAAAGCAAAGTGTGAGCTTATTTGTAAATCTTGTAAGATTTTATCTTGTATTTGCTTTGTTCTTGTTGTATCTTTGTAACAAGCTTGTAAGAGGTTTCTCCACCTCAAGAAGGATACTTTCATAGTGCATGAGAGTGTGAGGAGAGTGGATCCTTGGATTAGTCACCCGACCGGGGTAGATACCAAGTAAATCCTTGTGTTAGCGATTGCTTGAAGACTTCCGCCGCGACAAATCTTCTACAAGCGAATCGAAGCTAATCACCCCCCCCTCTAGCTCGCCAATCGGTCCCAACAAGTGGTATCAGAGCAAGGTTGCTCTTCTTTGGACTCATCGCCAAGAGGGCAAGAGCTAGAGAAAGAAGAAGAAGTTGGAAGAAACCCTAATTTCAAGAAGTCATCATCAAAAGGGTTTAACTTCAAAAATGGAGTTTGGCTATGACACCCGAGCACCTCCACCATTCGACAAGGCGAATTTTTATCTTTGGAGGTCAAAGATCGAAAATTATTTCATGATGGAGATAGAGCAATGGTTTGCTCTAATGGAGGGTTTTGAAGCTCCAACAAACACCAAAGGAAAGCTCCTCAAGAAAAGCAAATGGAGTGAGGAGCAAATCATTAGATGCGAGGCCAATGACAAAGTGACCAAATTATTGGTCAATCTATTGCCAAGCATCATCTTGAGCCAAATTGGAGAATTTCAAGATGCCAAGGAGCTTTGGAGCAAATTGGCAAAGCTTCATGAAGATCCCTCCACTGTACCAAGTCAAGAAAAATCCGAAGAGGGAGATTCATCAAGTGAAGAGGACACGGAAGTTGAGAGATGCTCAACATCCGAAGATGAAGCTCAAGGAGCCTCCACTTCAAGGGTTGAAGAGGAGCAAAATGTGCCATTGGCATCGGATCAAAGAAAAGCTTCAATATCATCATCCGAGGTCAATGAGGAAGAAGAAGAAGTCTCCACCTCTAGGATTGAGGGGGAGCAAAGGTCATTGACTCCAGAAGAAGAAGAAGTATCTACTTCCGGATCAAGTGAAGAGTCATGCCACACCCCTACAAGCAAAGGTATAAAAATTTCAATTTGTAAAAATAAAGATCACATCATTTGCTTTGAGTGTAGGGAAAAAGGGCACTACAAAAGTAAGTGTCCAAAATTGGTCAAGAAGAAGGTGAAAATGACACCCAAGACCAAGGAGAAGCCAAAGGAGGTCGGCCCCGTGACAAAGAAAGATAAGAAGCACATTGTGTGCTTCTCATGTAAGCAAAAAGGGCATTACCGAAATCAGTGTCCAAAGGGGAAGGATCCGACCAAAGTCAAAAGGAGGAGCTCAAATCAAGGGGGAGCCTCCAAGAACAAGCTTAAGGTACCATTAGGTAATGGTAATTATTTTCATCATGATAATATGCATGCTAGGGAAAATTTTTATCATTTTAATGCAATTTATCATGAACATAGGAGGCATGAAAAACCTAAGGAGAACCATAGGGCTTTCCATGCTAGGACTACCACTTCTAAGGATAGGGAAGGTGTTAGATTATTTAATGATAGACCTATCCACACTAAGGCCAAAAAGAAAAATCACCAAGGCTATACTAGAAAACCAAGCCTTGAGGATGTAATGATTGAAAATCAAGTGTTGAGGTCAAAACTTGAAAAATTAGAAAAATCCCTTAAGAAGATAGAAAATCTATTAAAGGGATCAAAAGGTCAAAACCTAGATTTAGGAAGTCAAGGACCTTCTAGGAGCAAGAAAGGTTTGGGATACAAACTTAAAACTAAGGATGATGGTCCATCCTATCATAGAGTTCCATATAGATATGGAACTCAATATAGGTCTAAAAGTCAAGTCAAGGCCACAAGGGAAGCTATCCCTAGAGTTGACCAAGACAAGACTAACATGACTAAGGCTTCCGAGAAGTCTAGAAGAGTCACTAGGAAGGTATCAAGGGAAGTTATCCCTAGTGAATACCTAGAACACCCAAGGAGCACCAATAGGTTTTGGGTTCCTAAGAGTGTGTTCGCCACACCCTAGATAGGTCTAGGGAGTGTCAACTCAAATTGGAAGGGTAGTTAACCTAACCTTGATGAAGTTGACAGTTTGGGACATTTTCAAGGAGTTACTACCCTTGAAAATGAAGGATTCATTTTGTTTACTCTAGGAGGAGTAAATTTTGTGTCAAACTATATTTTTGGAAGATTAAACTTAATTAAAGTTGGCACAACTAGGTTAGAATCCAAAGATAGGCCAAGTTGGGGGTTTTGGCATTATCTTGGAAATTAGGGAAAATTTTAGAATTATCAATGGCTTAGCGATGAGTTATTGATACTTAGATAGGAAATCTAGCTATTTTTCTTTCGTGCTATTATGTCATGTGTTGTATGCCCTTTCACATGCCATGACATCATGATTCATATCTCATATTTTATTATGAAAATATTACATGTCATGTCATACATGCATCATCTAGCTATAGTTTCTTTTGAAAATTCAACTATGATGCATGTCATAGTCATTAATCATGCATAAATCAATTTTTATTGAAAGTTAAGGACATTGGCATTAATTGACATCCTAGGTGGATGATCAAAGTTTATAATGCCTAGATAGAAATGCATGAACCCTTAGATTAGGGAAAATATGACTTTCACATCTCACTAAGACTATAAAGTGACTTGTATGTGTTTTTGAGACACATTAGAAACTAGTGAGATGTTAGGAAGATGAACAAAACTCAAGGTGTTGGTTTATCCTCATCTTAGTGAGTTTTAGGATCATCAAAACATGAAGTTAAGTGAACTCCAATCATTGGGAAAGCTAATGTACAAGTCATGTGCATTTAGCCCAAGGAACATGGTTGGAAATTATTTTTGAAAAACATTTTAAAACTATCTTGGAAATCCTTGGTGAAGACTATCTTTTGATAGCACTCATCATTGATGAATTGGATACAAAATAGAGTAAAACATTAAAATATTTCAATGGTTTTCAATTTTGTGTCAATCTTTGAAAAAGGAGGTTATTTTCATAGAAAACTATTTTTCCTTGATAGTATATGGTATAAATAATATCTACACGAAATTTCAAAATTTTTTGAATTTTGTAGAATTATTGAGGAGTTTCTGAAATTCGAATCTGAAATTATTTTCCGAAATCAGAAACTCCCAATCGATCAGGCAATCGATTGGGACAGTAACTCAATCGATTGGTCAATCGATTGAGAGGTCTTTTTACGAGCACAGAAGCTCGTGTAGTCGATCCGGTGATCGATTACAGGTAGCCGTAATCGATCGGCTGATCGATTAAGGCAGGTCGTAATCGATTGGTTCCCAACACCAATCGATTGGTGAAACTGAAACTGTCTGATTTCAGTTTGTTAACCCATTTTTGAGTAACCTAACAAACCCTAGCCCCTTGAAATACTTGTGTAAGTATATTTGGGTAAATTTCATTATGAAATCAAAAAGGGAAATGGTTTGGTGAACATCTAAGGGTTAAGTAGAGATTTTAATTCAAGTTTTGAATTTCAAAATCTCAATTACCTCAAGTTGAGTTCTCCTAAAGGTTTAGGAACTCAAACATCATTGTTAGTGCAATGATAGAGGTTTAGAGCATGTTTTGAGGGGGAAATCTTCCTTAACAACATGTGGTTGGATTTTTTTTGTGAAAGAATGAAGATTCGAAATCTTCATCATGATGAATGCTCAAGGATGAGCATAGGTTCAAATGAAAGTATGGGGCTTTCATTGGGTTTGCCTTTGACCATAGAGACTCTTGGGAAGAGTTTTTGATGTATGTCAAAGGGGGAGAAAATTGAAAGACTAATAGGGTTTAGTCTTTCTCAAACATATTGTCAAACATCAAAAAGGGGGAGATTGTTGGTGCAATCTTGGTTAGGTTAGGGTTGACCTAGTTTGACTAAGCTCGGGTGAGCTTAGGTCTGATAAGCTTGGTAAGCTTATGATTGAATGTTTTGATGTTTGATAATGATGTTTGAATGTCATATGATGTTTGAATATCGTATGATGTCAAGTGGGTCAAGGTTGACTGGAGGCTTGATGAGAAAAGACCTAGTGGGACTAGGCACACCTAGTGGGACTAGGTGAAGTCCAGGTGGATCGGGGAGATCATACGCTGGCACGGGAAAAGACCTAGTGGGACTAGGCACACCTAGTGGGACTAGGTGAAGTCCAGGTGGATCGAGGAGATCGTAGGCTGGCACGGGAAAAGACCTAGTGGGACTAGGCATACCTAGTGGGACTAGGTGAAGTCCAGGTGGATCGGGGAGATCGTACGCTGGCACGGGAAAAGACCTAGTGGGACTAGGCATACCTAGTGGGACTAGGTGAAGTCCAGGTGGATCGGGGAGATCGTACGCTGGCATGAGAAAAGACCTAGTGGGACTAGGCACACCTAGTGGGACTAGGTGGAGTCCAGGTGGATCGGGGAGATCGTACGCTGGCATCAGAAAAGACCTAGTGGGGCTAGGTAAAGTCCAGATGGATCGGGGAGATCGCATGCTAGCAAGGTGGAAGTCTACCGAGAGACTAGACCTAACTCGAGGGTTAGGCGAATCTGGTTGGGAACCAGGGTAAGTCCGAGCTGGGAGCTAGGCAGTAGAAATCCAGGTTGGTCAAAGGGGTTGACCGGACACTTGGTAGGGGAACCTAGGCTTGTGGAAATAAGTTAGGTTGGACTCAATCGATTGGGTAATCGATTGGGTCAATCGATCAGGTGATCGATTACGGCAGTTTGCGCGAGAGAACAGAGAAGCTCTGAATCGATTGGGTAATCGATTCAGGGAACTGGTAATCGATTGGCTAATCGATTACGGTTCGAAAACTAGCCGTTGAACGACTAAATCCTACGTGGTAATCGATTGGCTAATCGATTCAGAAACCCTAGGTGTCGAGTATAAGGGCTTTCGCGCAGGTTTGTGGCTGCAGAACTTCTCCTCTTCTTCTTCAACTTCATTGCCATTTTGAAGGAAGTCTTGGAGCTTAGTGCTGCTGCATTTCCAAAGTCCAAGAGGCAATCACAAGCTTGAAGATAGCAAGGAAAGCAAAGTGTGAGCTTATTTGTAAATCTTGTAAGATTTTATCTTGTATTTGCTTTGTTCTTGTTGTATCTTTGTAACAAGCTTGTAAGAGGTTTCTCCACCTCAAGAAGGATACTTTCATAGTGCATGCGAGTGTGAGGAGAGTGGATCCTTGGATTAGTCACCCGACCGGGGTGGATACCAAGTAAATCCTTGTGTTACCGATTGCTTGAAGTCTTCCGCCGCGACAAATCTTCTACAAGCGAATCGAAGATAATCACCCCCCCCCTCTAGCTCGCCAATCGGTCCCAACAAACAAAAGGGACATTATCGGAATCAATGTCCAAGGGGAAGGATCCGACTAAGGCAAAAAGGAGGAGCTCAAATCAAGGGGGAGCCACCAAGAACAAGACTAAGGTACCATTAGGTAATGGTTCTTATTCTCATCATGATAATACGCATGCTAGAAATAATTTTTATCATTTAAATGCTATTTATCATGAGAATAGGAGATATGAAAAACCTAAGAAGATATATAGAGCCTTCCATGCTAGGTCTACTACATCTAAGGATAGGGAAGAGTTTAGATCATTTAAGGGTAGACCTACCCAAAACAACGCCAAAAAGAAAAATCACCAAGGCAATCTTAGAAGACCAAGCCTTGATGAGGTAATGGTTGAAAATCAAGTTTTGAGGTCAAAACTTGATAAATTGGAAAAATCCCTTAAGAAAATAGAAAATCTATTTAAGGGGTCAAAAATTCAAAACCTAGATTTAGAAAATCAAGGACCCTCTAGGAGCAAGAAAGGTTTGGGGTACAAACCTAAAACCAAGGATGATGGTCCATCATATCATAAAGTTCCATATAGGTATGGAACTCAATCTAGGTCAAGGAGTCAAGTCAAGGCCATAAGGGAAGCCATCCCTAGAGTTGACCAAGACAAGACTAACATGACTAAGGCTTCGGAGAAGCCTAGAAGAGTCATTAGGAATGTATCAAAGGAAGTTATCCCTAGTGAATACTTAGAGCACTCAAGGAACGCCAATAGGTTTTGGGTTCTAAAGAGTGTGTTTGCAACACCCTAGATAGGTCTAGGGAGTGTCAACTCAAATGGGAAGGGTAGTTAACCTAACCTTGATGAAGTTGGCACTTTGGGGGCATTTTCAAGGAATTACTATTCTTTGAAAATAAAGAAGTAAATTGTTTACTCTAGGAGGAGTAAAATTTGTGCCAAACTATATTCTTGAAAAATTAAACTCAATAAAGTTGACACAACTAGGTTAGAATCCAAAGATAGGCCAAGTTGGGGAGTTTTGACATTATCTTGGAAATTAGGGGCAAAGCTAGGATTATCAATAGCTTAGCGATGAGTTATTGATACTTAGATAGGAAATCTAGGTATTTTCTTTTGTGCTACTATGCCATGTTTTGTATGCCCTATCACATGTCATGACATCATAATCCATCATTCAGATTTTATTATGAAAATATTACATGTCATGTCATACATGCATCATCTAGTTATAATATTAATTAAATTCTTATATGATGCATGTCATAGTCATTATCATGGATTAAGTCAATTTTTATTGAAATTAAGGACATTGGCATTAATTGACATCCTAGGTGGATGATCAAAGTTTATAATGCCTAGGTAGGAATGCATAAACCCTTATATTAGGGAGAACATGACTTTCACATCTCACTAAAACCATAAGTTGACTTGTATGTGTTTGGAGACACACTAGATACAAGTGAGGTGTTAGGAAGATGAACAAAACTCAAGGTGTTGATAAAGTGAATTTATTTGAGTTTTAGATTCATCAAAACATGAATATAAATGAACTCCAATCATTGGGAAAGCTAATGTACAAGTCATGTGCATTTAGCCCAAGGAATATGGTTGGAAATTGTTTTTGAAAACTATTTCAAAACTATCTTGGAAAACCTTGGTGAAGGATATATTTTGATAGAACTCATCATTGATGAATTAGATACAAAATAGAGTGAAACATTGAAATATCTCAATGGTTTCAAATGTTGTATCAATCTTTGAAAAAGGGGGTTATTTTCATATAAAACTATTTTTCCTTGATAGTATATGTCATAAATAATGTCTACACAAAATTTTAGGATTTTTCGAATTTTGTAGAATTATTTAGGGGTTTCTGAAATTCGGACTGAAATTGTTTTCAGAAATCAGAAATCTCAATCGATCCGTTGATCGATTAAAGGCAGCTGTAATCGATCGGTTGATCGATTAAGGCGTGTCTTAATCGATTGGTTCCCAACACCAATTGATTGGTAAGACTGAAACTGTCTGTTTTCAGTCTGATAACCCAACTTTGAGTAACCTACCGATCCCTAGCCCCTTGGAATACTTTTATAAGTACTTTTGGGTAAATTTCAGTATGAAATTACAAAGGGAGATGGTTCGGTGAAAACTATAGGGTTAAGGAGAGGCTTTGATTCAATTTTTGAATCCTAATACCTCATAACCTCAAGTTGAAACTTCCTAAAGTTTTAGGAACTCAAAAATCATTGTTGGTATAATGATAGAGGTTTAGATCATGTTTTGAGGGGGAGGTCTTCCTTAAAAGCATGTGTTTATTAATTTTTGTTAAGAGAAAGGATGAAGATTGGAAATCTTCATCAAGAATGAGTGTGCGTTCAAATGGAAGGCATGGGACTTTCATTGGGCATGCCTTTGACCATATAGACTCTTGGGAAGAGTTTTTGATGTGTGTCAAAGGGGGAGAAGATTGAAAGGCTAATAGGGATTAGTATTTCTCAAACATATTGTCAAACATCAAAAAGAGGGAGATTGTTGGTGCAATCTTGGTAGGTTAGGGTTGACCTAGTTTGACTAGGCTCGGGTGAGCTTATGTCTACTAAGCTTGATAAGCTTAAGATTGGATGTTTCGATGTTTGATAATGATGTTTGAATATTGTGTTAGTCAAGTGGGTCAAGGTTGACTGGAGACTTGACTGGAAAAGACCTAGTGGGACTAGGTGAAGTCCAGTTGGATTGGGAGTTGCTGGATCGGTCTGGTGACCGATCAGGGAGTTGGCATGAACTCCTTGTTGTGGATCAGTCTGGTGACCGATCCAATGAAGTCTGATCGTTCTAGTGAACGATCAGGGAGTGAACAGAAAGGTTTCTGTTTGGCTTCTGATCGTTCTGGTGAACGATCAGAGAAGAGGTCAGTAGCTTTGGGAGGAGAACTAGATCGATCAGTGTGACCGATCAAAATGTCGGAGTTTTCCTCACCTTGACCGATCAGGATGGCTCCTGATCAGTCAGGGAGTGACCTGATCGGTCACCAGACCGATCAGGGCACAGCCTGATCGGTCAGGTAACCGATCAGGTTACAGGTAGACCGATCAGGGTGATTGGTCCAGTAAGTTGCAGTGAGTTGGCTTCTCGTGATCAGAAGCTTCCTTGATCGATCAAGAAAGGCCTTGATCGATCAAGGAAGGCCTTGATCGATCAGGGTGATCGATCACTGAGGTTTGCGAGAGAACAGAAGCTCCCTTAATCGATTTGGTGATCGATCAAGGAAGGCTTTGATCGATCAGGGTGATCGATCACTGAGGTTTGCGCGAGAGAACAGAGAGGCTCTGAATCGATTCAGCAATCGATTCAGGATACTTGTAATTGATTGACTAATCGATTACGTTTCGAAAACTAGTCATTGAATGACTATATCTGACGTGGTAATCGATTGGGTAATCGATTGGGAAACCCTAGGCGTCGGGTATATAAGGTTTTCTCGCAGATTCGCTCAGTAGCTCTTCGGCAGTTCTTCGACAACTCTCCTTCTTCCACGCCATTTCAAGAGAGGCTTTGGGGCTTAGTGTTGCTGCACTTCCAAAGCTCTAGAGGTGATAACAAGCTTGAAGATAGCAAGGAAAGCAAAGTGAGCTTATCATTGTAAATCTTATAAGATTTCATTTTGTTTTTGCTTAGATTCTTGTTGTATCTTCTTGTAAGCTTGTAAGAGGTTTCTCCGCCTCAAGAAGGAGATCTTTCATAGTGTATGAGAGAGTGAGGAGAGTGGACCCTTAGATTAGTCACCTCAAGGAGGTGGATACCAAGTAAAATAGAAGTGTTAATTAGCATTACTTGAAGTCTTCCGCGATGACAAATCATCTACAAGCAAATCGGAGCTAATCACCCCCCCTCTAGCTCTCCTACCGGTCCCAACATTTTCAAGATTCACACAAGAACTCATCAATTCATCATTATCCAATGAAACTAATTTTGTAACATCATACAAGAACCCAAATATAGATTCAAAATATTGCAATTGTTCAAACATACTCTTCAATTGCCCAAGAGCAATATCAACCACTAAGATAAAATAATCTATTCGAAAAGATTCTTCCGGTGATTGATTTTCCCTTTTAGTGTTAGCAATCTCATCAAAATATATTTTTCTATAAATTTTACGTTTTGTAGGAAATACAAGCTCAAATTCCATATCAAGTGCTATTTTTCTTGAGTCAACCATAGCAGAAGCAAAATCATTTTCTCTATATTTTTCAAAAAAGGAAACAAGATCAGATAATTATTTTATAGCAACATCAAGAGGCATATCCTCTTATTGTAATTTTTTGCTAACTAAGTTAATTTTATGCAAAATATCATGCCAAATAACAAGGCTTAATATAAATTCAAAACTTGAAAGTTCACCAAATGCTAAAGTTTCAGCATCTCTACTTAATTTGCTATCTTCACTTATTTCTGCTAATTTGAACAAAGCTTCTCTGATTTGGGAAGCTTGAGATAGTATTGCTTTGACTGTTTCAATATGACTTTCCCATCTTGTAATTGACAATGATTTTAAAGTTAATCCATCAATATAGTCAAGCAAAATATTCTATCTTTTTGTTGAATTAGAGAACACGGTGTACATACATTGACATGCTCCAAAAAATGATTTTGCTTTAACACAAGAATTTGTCATGTCACAAACAACTAACTTAAGAGAATGAGAACCACATGGCATGTAAAATGCTCTAGATTAATGTCAAGCAATCTCCTTTGCACACCTTGATTTTTACCTTTCATATTAGATCCATTATCATAACCTTGCCCTCTCACATTATCAATATCAAGTTCTAAAGATCATAAAACAACTTGCAATTCATTAAAAAGGCCTAAACCAGTTGTATCTTCTACATTTATAAATTCTAACAAGTACTCTTCTATTTTAATTGGAGTCTCTGAAACATCTACACATCTTAATATAAGAGTCATTTGTTCTTTGTGACTTGCATCCGGTGTACAATCTGTTGATGCAGTCTGACCCTGATTGTTGTTTTGGTGTTGACACCGATTTTAGTTTAGGTTGATGATTATGATTATGATTAAGTCCTGATCGGGGATTAGACATGATGTTGAAAAGTCCTAACCTGGAGGGTTAGGTGTGAGAAAATCCTAGCTTGGAGGGCTAGGTGTGAAAAGTCCTAGCTTGGAGGGCTAGGTGTGGAAAAGTCCTAACCTGGAGGGTTAGGTGTGAAAAGTCCTAGCTTGGAGGGCTAGGTGTGAGAAAATCCTAACCTGGAGGGTTAGGTATGTAGAAAGTCCTAGCTTGGAGGGCTAGGTGTTGAAAAGTCCTAACCTGGAGGGTTAGGTGTGGAAAAGTCCTGGCTTGGAGGGTCAGGTCCTAGCTCAGAGGGCTAGGTTGATGAAATCCCGCCTTGGAGGGCCAGGTCCTAGCTCGGAGGGCTAGGTTGATGAAATTCCGGCTTGGAGGGCTAGGTTGGATGAAATACTGGCTTGGAGGGTCAGGTCCTAGCTTGGAGGGCTAGGTTGGATGAAATCCTAGCTTGGAGGGCTAGGTTGGAGTCCCTAGATCGGTCTGGTGACCGATCAGGGAAGTTGGCACGGTGCTCCTTCGTGGATCGGTCTGGTGACCGATCCAGCGATGACTGATCGGACTAGTGACCGATCAGGGAGCACACAGTGAGGTTGGGAATCTGCTGCTCGGTTCCTGATCGGTCTGGTGACCGATCAGGGAGCATGCAGTTTGCTCACTGCTCTGCTCCTGATCGGTCTGGTGACCGATCAGGGAGCATACAGTGGGTTTTGCTTCCCCTTACTGCTTGGCTCCTGATCGGTCTGGTGACCGATCTGGAACACTGTTCGGATCGTTCTGGTGAACGATCAAGTGTCGCGAGTTCCTTACTATGACCGATCAGGACGGAGCCTGATCGGTCTGAGCATGCCCTGATCGGTCTGATGACCTATCAGGAGGGTTGGACTGCGAAGCTAAGAAATCGTCCTGTAAAGGGGTGGATCGGACTGGTGACCGATCCACAACTTGGGATCAGTCTGGTGATCGGTCCTAGAGAAATCGCGATTTCTGATTGAGCGTTGGGGACCGATCAGGATGGAGCCTGATCGTTCTGAACCCACCATGATCGGTCTGGTGACCGATCAGGAGGCTCTCTGATCGGTCTGGTGACCGATCACTTTAATTCAAAATGCACTGTCAGACGCTCTGATCACGTCTGAACATATCTGATTTCTCTGCGCTTAATCTCTGATACATGATTCTCTGTATGATTTGCTGTGCTAATGATCTGATTAAGTTGCAGGTGACAGGAATGGATTCAAACACTCAAGGAGGGTCAATTGGAGTCTTTCCTTGGAGCAGGTTTGTCCGTTTTCCATCTCAAATTGTAACGGACGCTGGCACTGGCTAGAGCTACTGACTGGGGCTGGTCTGAGGGAAGCTCAGGGAGTCCAGGAGAGCTCAGTGGTAGCTGGCTGTTGCAGGAGAGCAGCTGGAGGCTGCAGTGAGGTGCTGTGACCTGGCGATCAGTGGAGGGACTTAAGCGCTTGGTGGCGAAGAAGTCTCAACAATAACGCTGCATACACTTGATCAATTTTTCAGTTCTTGCGATAACTCTTATTTTGTGCTTGTGCGATCTGTTGTTCCATCATCTTAAGCAAGCAACTGCGATTACTCTACTGTCTTGAGCAACCTCTGTTACTTGAGCATTTGGAAGAAGAACCAGGAAGCTTGGCGAGTCCATCAGCGAGAAGACACGAAGAAGGGAGTTCTTGCATGAGATCTGCGCTGGGTGGAGCTCGGTGAGAAGTTTGCTTGGGTTCTTGTTGTCTTAAGTGCTCTGTAAGATCTTTCTTGTGTTTCATTGTGCTTAAAACTTTATCTCTGTTGAAACGCTGTGGAGAGGTTACTCCACCGAGAAGGAGGTTGCTTATTATCCGGATTTTCCAGTGCTTGATCTGCCGATGATCAAGGGATCGCCCACCTTAAGGGCACGCCAAGGAGTAAGGGCAAGTTATCCCCGAACCTTGTAAATCCTCTTGTTAGCGTTCGTATGTTTGTTCTTAGCTTAGGGCTTAAATTCTGCAACTCTGTTTTTCCTTTGCTTCCGCTGTGCTACTAACCCTTGAGGTGCAGAGAATTCAAAAGTGCTAAGTTTCGGTGTCTGGCTACATTCACCCCCCCCCTCTCTAGCTATCCAAGTTCCAACACAATCAAGAATTATTGAAAAATATTTTACCTCTTTTACTTTTCTAATTATCGCATTCTTGACTTTGGAGGCTAGAATAGATATTAACTCATTTTGAATTTTATGACTAAGATAGTGATAATGAATCTTTTTATCTTGAATGAGTCGAAATGCTCTTGAATTATTGGATCAAAATTTGCAATCATTTCAAGTAGATTCAAACAATTACTATTACCATCTTCATAAATTTTGTCATGTGTACCCTGAAATGTCAAATTATGTATAGCTAGACATTTGACAACAGCAACTATTCTTAGCATAACATGTTTCCAATGTTTTGTGTCCTTTTTAATTTGTTCTTGTATTTCCTTATCATTTGTCAATGTTTTCTTTAATCTCACTTGTAGTTCAACAAAAGCCTTCAAATTAGTGAGGTGTTCAACACTATTTTCATGTTGTTTAAGTTTGTCACATAAATATTTCCAATCATTAACTCCTTCTCTTGCTAAATTACTTTTGGTGTGCATTACTTTAAATAACTTACAACAAATACAAAATACTTTGTCTAACTCTTTCGAGTACACTAATCATTTTCGATCACGAGTCTCACCATTTGGTAACATTTGAACATAGTAAGTATGAGAAAAGTGTCAAGATTCTTTATCTAAAGGAAACTCGAGAATATCTTCTTTTTTAGGACCTCTTTCCATAAGTAAATCTCTCATATTTATATCAAGATTATCTCAAACTCTTGGATCAAATATATTCAAATCATATCTAAGTGTTGAACATTGATATTGGTTTGTAAGCTCATCATTACAACAATTATCAATATCTTTAGTTTTATGAATTTCAGTTTCATCCAAATCTTTAAAATTTGTATTATCTTTGTTTTCATTTTCTATAAATTTCTCATTCTCATCACTTTCGTTTGTCACATATTATTCATTTTCATCATTCTTATTTTCAACAAAATCTACATTTACATTTGATTCATTAGTTAAAATTTGAACTAAGCTTTCCGTTGTGTTATGAGATTCTTTACTAAAATATTTATTCAATGAACCTCTTAAACTTTGAGCTATCTCCTCTTCTTTTTTCTTTTTTTTTTTTGTCTTTTTTGATATCCAGAGAGTTGTTTCATGATGATAGATAATTATGAATAATAGGCAATAAACAAAGAACAATAAAACCTGATATGAAGAATTTTTTTTCGATTTGAAATCCACTTATATAAGACTTTACACAGATATCTTGCAAATTTATAAAAAAATACAACAATTCAATTGTGTTTTAGAGCAAACCAATAAAAAAGTTCTTGTATCTCACAAAAAAAATCATAAGATGAGGAAAAAAAGCATACATGAGAAGACATGTATGAACATCAATTTCACTAATTATTCCAAGCAAGCTCACAAATTTCCACACAGCCCAATCTCATCAAAGCAAACAAAGGCACACAAAATAATTCACTAATCAATGCCTACCATTTGGAAATGTGAAATATCCTTGTCTGTAAGTTTTGCACATTGCGCACACAAGTTTTCAATTTTCTGTTTAATGAATGTCTCTTTTCTTTTCTCATTCTCAAAATATTTTCATCCTTTGCTCATCTCATAAATTATCCTTTGTTCTTTCTCTTTATCAACCCCTTCCATTCCTCTAAAAAAAATCATTAGTATTCAGGCACTAAAAAAGAAGAAAAGAAAATTTATGTTCTAATATTGTCTTGAAAGTTCTATACCAGAATTTGCAACTGAAAAAAAGGAACAAACTCGGACTAACCTTATCTACTTCGTAGATTGTTATTGCTCAATTTGTAGCTATTAGCCAACATAAATGAATCAGAAAATAAATAGTATTTAAAGTGTTACGGATTAAAAAAAAAAGATACAACATACAAGATATAGGCGAGTGAAGAATAATCCTTAACGAAAAAAATATATAGCTATAAAAATCATGTTTTTTTAACGTGACTCCTTAGAAATGCTATAGAAAGGAAACAAACAGATGATAGTAGGGAAAATAAACTACAGTAAAAAACTACAGATCACCTATCCTTAGTTTTAAACAGTTTTTCTAATTGAAAAAAATTGATGAAATATCTGTTCGTCTTCTAGCCCAACGTATTCTCGACTTTCCTAGAAATATAGAAGATCACCCAACCATAAGGTCTTACGGGTAAGAAAAAGATTAGATACATGACAAGTCTCTGATTATTGAACATAAAAACTGAAAGAAAAAAAATCCCAATAGAAATCTAGAAAGAAATCTTTAATAAAACTCCAGATCCGTCGCAAAAACTAAAATAGTAAGCTGATTGATTCCGGCGAACCCAACTGGATCTCTGATTTATTAACGATCCGATCATCACATGTCAACACAATACCAAGAAAACCAACAGATAATCGAGCAAGAGGAAGATACAACATCTGATCACTCACCAGATCAACCGTTTCGTTCTTGATCGCGTCCAAGATAATCTTCTTACCGTCTGTCCGAGAGAGGCTAAGACTCTGAGAGAGCTAGGGAGGACTTGTCTTGCCATCGCCGAGACTCGTAGTAGACGTAGCGAGGAAGGGAAGGCGCGGCGAGGGACTTCGGCGAGGACGCCAAGGAGAATCAGAGGGCGAGAGGCAGCACACGCTAGGGTATTCAACGAGATTGAGAGTCGAGAGGTTCGAACGTTCGGGAATTCGACGAAAAAATAGAAAAAAACCTATTAGAGAAATAGGGATTCGGAATCGAAGTTAAGGGATGAGAGAGAGAGAGAGATACATATATAATATAATATTATATTATATTATATTTTATATATATATATATATATAGAAATTGGGTCCCTAATAATTTTGGGTACTAGGCAGGTGCCCTGGTTGCCCTGGCCCAGGGCCGACTCTGCATGTATGTGTGGATCCTTAGATTAGTCACCTTAAGGAGATGGATATCAAGTAAATTAAAGATGTTAGCAATTGCTTCAAATCTTCCACCACGACAAATGGTTAAGAGAAGTAAAAGCGAGCTATTCATCCCCCCTCCCTCTAGCTCTCTGTTGGTGTCCCGGTTAATTTTGATGTTATTAACTAAGTTAGGTTAGGTCCTGTTGTTGTTTTGATCCTTCTGTCTAAGTGTGTAGGAACTTAGGAGCGGAGAAAGTTGAGCGTAAGACGCAATGAACGAGAATGATTGCACGGGAAAGTAAGCTGACGGGCTCGGTGCATCCGAGGGACGCAAAAGCTGCAGAAGAGAACACTGATGGAGCGAGAAGGATGTGCACGATGTTCGAGGGATGAGAAGCCGAAAAGAAGAGCGCTCGAGGGGCGAAAGGCCACAGTCAGGTTCGAGTAAGCTTAACTCTGTTGGCCAGAAATCATACAAGAAGACCCGCTGGAGATTGATCAGCAAGTTGCTGACCAAACCTGACTCGGGCGCCCCTATGCATAGGGGCGCCCGGGCTCTCAGACGCCCGTATGGATAAGGGCGCCCAAGCACTCGGGCTCTTGGGTGCCCCTATGCATACAGGCACCCGAGAGCTTATTCTATCCACCTAACTAGCCGTTTGCGACCATTGTGTATCGGATAATGCACAAGCCACGTGCCAGACGCCCACAACCACTCGGGCGCTCCTATAGTACCACGTCAGCAAACTGATAAAACTGACCGGGGTTAAAAATAGGTTCCCATATCTCAGTTCCAAACCAACAATCAACTGAAACGAATTCTTTCTTGTTTTCTAGCTTCCTGTGCTTCAAAGTTTGTAAAAGGCTTCTCCGCCAAAAGGAGATTTTGATAGTGAGCTTCAACCGTCTTGGATTAGCAACCACCTAGGTTGTAACCAAGTAAATTTCTATATCTTAGCCTTTTTACTAGTTGAATTAGTTTATGCTTATTTTATTTAATTGTGGCAACTAATTTGGAATCTTTGTGAGTCGCACAAAAGATTTATTTTTATTTTACAACGACAATTCACCCCCCTCTTGTCGGTCTGACACTCTCAACGTGTCCTAACAAGTGGTATCAGAATGAGGTCGCACTTCTTTGGACTAATCGTCGAAAGAGCAAAAAACTAGAGAAAGAAGAAAAAGTTGAAGAAGAAATCCTAATTTCAACAAGTCAAAAGACTCATCATTAAGGGACTTAACTTCAAGTATGAAGTTTGGCTATGACACTCGGGCACCTTCACTATTCGGAATTGGAAGCTTTGATCTTTGGAAGTCAAAGATCGAAAATTTCTTCATGATGAAGATAGAGCAATGGTTTGCTCTAATGGAGGGTTTTGAAGCTCCAACCAATAACAAAGGAAAACTTCTCAAGAAAAGCAAATGGAATAAGAAACAAATCAAGAGATACGAGGCCAATGAAAAATTAACCAAAGTGTTAGTCAATCTATTGCCGAACACCATCTTGGACAAAATTAAAGACTTTCAAGATGCCAAAGAGCTATGGAGCAATTTGACAAAGCTTTATGAAGGTTCATCCTCAATGGAGAGCAAAGACAAAAGCAAAGAGGGCAACTCTTTGTTTCATGTGTTGGGACCGGTAGACGAGCTAGAGGGGGTGATTAGCTCCGATATGCTCCGTGATGATTTGTCGCGGCGGAAGACTCGAGCAAACGCTAACACAAAGGATTTACTTGGTATCCACCCCGGACGGGTGACTAATCCAAGGATCCACTCTCCTCACTCTCTCATACACTATGAAAGATCTCCTTCTTGAGGTGGAGAAACCTCTTACAAGCTTTCACAAAGATACAACAAGAATCTAAGCAAATACAAAATGAAATCTTACAAGATTTACAATGATAAGCTCAAGTTTTGCTTTCCTTGCTATCTTCAAGCTTGTGATTGCCTCTAGAACCTTGGAAATGCAGCAGCAATATCCTCCAAGGCTTCCCTTGAAATGGCACTGATGAAGGAGAAGAAGGGGAGAAGAGTTATGGCTCAAAACCTGCGCGAAAACCCTTATACCCGACGCCTAGGGTTTCTGAATCGATTACCCAATCGATTACCACGTAGGATTTAGCCGTTCAACGGCTAGTTTTCAAACCGTAATCGATTAGCCAATCGATTACGGGTATCCTGAATCGATTGCCCAATCGATTCCGGACCCTTCTGTTCTCTCGCGCAAACTGCCCTAATCGATTAGCCAATCGATTACAGATATCCTGAATCGATTGCTTAATCGATTCAGAACCCTTCTGTTCTCTCGCGCAAACTGCCTAATCGATCCGTTGATCGATTCACCCAATCGATTACCCAATTGATTGAGTCCAACCTAACTTGTTTTCACAAGTCTAGAATCCCCTACCAAGTGTCCGGTCAACCTCTTTGACCAACCTGGATTTCTACTGCCTAGCTCCCAGCTCAGACTTAACCTGGTTCCCAACCAGATTTGCCTAACTCTCGAGTTAGGTCTAGTCTCTCGGTAGACTTCCACCTTGCCAGCGTGCGATCTCCCTGATCCACCTGGACTTCACCTAGTCCTACTAGGTGTGCCTAGTCCCATTAGGTCTTTTCCCATGCCAGCGTGCAATCTCCCTGATTCACCTGGACTTCACCTAGTCCCACTGGTGTGCCTAGTCCCACTAGGTCTTTTCCCATGCCAGCGTGCGATCTCCCCGATCCACCTGGACTTCACCTAGTCAAGTTTCCAGTCAACTTTGACCCACTTGACATCATACGACATCCAAACATCATGCGATATTCAAACATCATTATCAAACATCGAAACATCCAAATTTAAGCTTACCAAGCTTATCAGACTTAAGCTCACCCGAGCCTAGTCAAACTAGGTCAACCTTGACCTAACCAAGATTGCACCAACATCATGTCCATGAGGATTCGAAGATTGAAAAATGTTCAACATCCGAAGGAGAAGTTCAAGAATCATCCACCTCAAGGGTTGAGGGGGAGCTTAAATCTTTGACATTGGAACAAGAAGAGATATTATCATCCAAAGTCAATGAAGAAAAGTCAAGTGACACCTCTACAAACCAAGCGAGCAAAAATTGTAAAGGTATATCAAATTTAATTTGTAAAAATAAAGATCATTTTATTTGCTTTAAGTATAGGCAAAAATGATACTATAAAAGCAAGTATCCAAAATTGACCAAGAGGAAGGCTCAAGTGACATCCAAGGCAAAGGAAAAAAATATCAAAGGAAGCTTTAATCGTGATACACAAAGGCAAGGAGCACCTTGTGTGTTTACTTTGCAATCAAAAGGAGCACTACCGGAGTTAATGCCCAAAAGGGAAGGTTCATAGAAAAGCTCAAGGAAAAAGCTCAAGTAAAGGGAGAGCTTCCAAGGTCAAAACTAAGGTATAATTAGTTAATGTACTTGTGCTAATCATGAAAGAAAGCATACTAAAAATAATTTCTATCATTTTAATGTTATTTATAATGAAAATAGAAACCATGAAAAACCAACGAAAATTATAAATTATTTCATGCAAGAACAACTCTACTTAAGGATAGAAAGGTAGAAGTTGACTTAGGTAAGAACTTAAAGGATTTTAGGTATATGCCTAAATGGAAAAATATCCATTGCAATAAGGAAATTTTCGAGGTTGTGAACTTAAGGACCGAGAATCAAGTTTTGACCTCAAAACTTGATAAATTAAAAAAAATCCCTTAAAATAATTGAAATTTATTTAAGGGAATAAAAGGACAAAACCTAGGTTTAGGAAAACAAGAACCCTCTAAGGGTAAGAGAGATTTAAGATATAAACCAAGAGTCAAAGAGAATGTGTCATCCTATCATAGAGTTTCATATAAGTACGAAACTAAATCCAAGTCTAGTTGTCAGGTCAAGGTCATAAGGAAAGTTATCCCTAGGGTTGACCGAGATGAGACTAGCATGACAATGGCTTCTAAGAAGCTTAAGAAAGTCATTAGGAAGATATCAGGAGAAGTTATCTCTAGTGAATATGTAGAACATCCAAGGAGCACTAATAGATTTTGAGTTTCTAAGAGTATGTTCTCTACACCCTAGATGGATTTAGAGAGTGTCAACTCAAATAGGAAAGGTAGTTAACCCGACCATGATGACATTGGCACTTTAGGGCATTTTTTCAAGGAAAGTGTGATCCTTGAAAATGAAGAAGTTGATATTATATTCTATATACACTTGTTTAGGGAGGTGGCCTAGATATGATTGATACCATGAATCCACTTGATGTTGTTGTGCGAATACTTGACAATCAGCTGAGCACTCTAATGTGGATAGATGAAAAGGTAAGGGCGGAATACTTTTTTCGCTCTAATTTTATTTCCTTTAAGTACTACTTCATAAGGTTGTGTTCGGATGCTCCTTGTATCTCCTTTTTTGTCATTATTCTTGGAACAACATTTTTATGTGACTTTTTCACCAACCAAGTTGTTAATAATTCCAGAGGTGATGTTTTTATTGTAAGAATTCCAATTTAGGATGGAGGACATTTTGCAGAACAGTCGAAATGTCGCTCTTGAAGTAACAAAGAATTGAAAACTTTTTGTTATAATAATTGTAGCTAGCAGACAGTGAAAACAAACAGTGATGCACGGTGATTAAATATAACATTAAAAGTTATTGTACATGTAGTTAGTCTTTCTGTACGTGAGCCATGGAATTCATATGACAAGCCATAAACCATATATATCAGTTTAATTGCATTCATTCATGCCTAGCTTCTTTTTTCATGGTCATGTGCATCTATCTGGCTTTGCTTGTAATAGTGTATATGAAGAAACTTAAATAGTGATATGAATAGCTATCTTTCAGATTTGGCAAATCTGAAGGACATCTTTCACTTATCAAGATCAATGAGTTTTTTTGGAGAGCCAATATCAGTACTGTCGAGATTTGTTTGTTTTAATTTTATTTCATTTACACAAATTAATATATGATTTTTTTTGTAGGTGACAAGAATATTGGATTTTGTTCAAGATGCGATGGTTGAAGATTGAAGATGCAACAAAGTTTGGAAGTTTGGTTATATTTTGCTTTAGGAGAGATTTAATTTTTTGCTAGTTCTTAAACTAAATATATTGGGTACATTTGTGATTGTGATTAGTGCATAAATATTTTTTGAGGTGACCAATTTGACAGTCTTGTATTGTAAAAAAATTGGCAATTATTGATTATCACTTTAATTTCAATTTAAAATTTTTATTTGTGTTTATGTTAATTAGTTATATGCGTAAATATTTATATCATGAAAATATTGAAAATGGATGAGATATTTATTAATATATGATATTTTTTATGTCACAATAGAATACCAAATCATGTAGACAAAAATATCATTATAAAACTCATATGAAGACATTTCAAAATATCATAATAAATAACTATTAATGATAATTTTAAATGTCCTTATAGACTAATCTAGCAAACATTTATATGTGTCACTATAAATTACACAACGAGGCATTTTAAATTAATTTTATAAACTATCATTAGTGACATTTTTTATTATGACTATAAATAAAATTCAAGACACTTATAATTGTCTTGATAAATAATTTTAAAGGACATATAAATTTGTCATCATTACTATAATAAAACAACATATATAAATGTCATTACAAATTTTATATTGACACTATTTTTTATCACTATAATAATTATTCATGCTATTAGTGTTGTCACTATTTTTATTTTATAGTGACATTAAGAATTGTCATAAGTGATAAGACTTTAGACGACATCACTATAGAGGACATTTTGACTTAATGTCACTATATCAAAAATGCCAGTATAAGTAATATATGATGATACTTTTCAATGTCATTAAAAGCATTTTTTTCTTGTAGTGTTTATTTTTTAGATTTTTTTGAAAATTTGAGATTGATCAAATTAGTACAAATAGGTTATAATTCAAAGAGATGTCAAGTTGAGAGTTTTGACATTTTCTTGAAAAGTTAGGCCAACTTAGGCTTACTTCCTGGCTTAGTGATTAGTTTATAATACTTAGATAGTGAATCTAAGTATTCTATTTGCACTAAAAATGTCATGATTTGTGTGCTCTATCATATACCATGACATCATATTTCATTATGAAAAATATCATATGTCATGCCATATATACATCATGTAGCTATGATAATTTTTCTTTTGAAAATATGCATTTGATGTATGCTATGATGCCTATTATGCATTATTTTAATTTATTGAAATTAAGAACATTAACATTAATTGACATCCTAAGTTGGATGATCAAAGTTTAAAATGTCTACTTAGATATGCATGATCCCTTAGGTTTGAAACTCTTATTTAAATCTCACAAAAATTATAAGGTTGACTTGTATGTGTATTGAGACACATTAGATATAGGTGAGATATTAGGTGGATGAACAAAATTTAAAGTATTGATTTAGTACAACTTATTGAGTTTAAGTTCATCAAAATAAGTGATAAGTGAAGCTTAATCATTGGAAAAACTAATGTACAAGTCATGTGTATTTAGCCCAAAGAAAATGGTTGGAAATTATTTTTAAAAATTATTTCAAAATCACTTTGGATAACCTTGGTGAATCTCATCTTCTGATAGGAACCACCATTGATGTTTTTCAATATTTCTAATTTTGTGTAAATTTTTGAAAGTAAAAAATTATTTTTATAATAAACTATTTTTCCATGATAGTGTATGGTATAAATATTTTTTATGTAAAATTTTGTGATTTTTCGATAATCATAGAATTATTTATGATTTTCTGAAGTTAAATATGAAATTAATTATTTTCAGAAATCAGAAATGGTAATCGATTGGATCAATCAATTGGTCAATCGATTGGTAGTATATTTCTGCGAGCAAAAACTCGAGGAATTGATTAGATGATCGATTAGGATGACTATTCAATTGAAACCCAACTTCAATCGATTTGGATAGGTTGTAATCGATTAGTTTTAATCGATAGGCTGGAATCATTCGTAATTAAAACCAATTGATTAGAACCCCTAATTTTGGCTAGTTTCAGTCCATTGAGTAAAGATTAAGTTATTTCATTATTTATATCCTTATGAAATATTTTTATAAGCATTTATGGATAATTTTCATGATGAAAATAAAGAAGGAATAGTTAAAAGGACTAGTTTAAGGTTAAGGAAAGGTTTTAAGTTGAAGTTTAAACTTTTAAACCTCATGACTTTATTTTGAATTTTCCTAAATATTTAGAAACTCAAAGTCATTATTGGTGCAATAATAGAAATTTATAGCATGTTTTGTGAGAGAGATTCTCCTTAAAAAAATATAATTTTCTTTTAAATCATGAGAATAAGGAGACAATGAGGATTGTGAAGAATGAATGTTCAAGGTTGAGCATAGGATACAATGAAATGTATGAAACTTTCATTGGGTTCCTTTGAACAAATTGGCTCTCGGAGAGAATTTTTGATGTATGTCAAAGAGAAAGAAAATGTAAAGTTTTAAGTTAGAAACCCTCATTCAAGATGAAAGTTGGACTAAAAGGTTAGCTTAACTTAAATATATTGTCAAATATCAAAAAGAGATAGATTGTTGGTGCAATCATCCTCGGGTCAAGGTCAACCAATTTGACTTAGCTTAGGTTGGCTCGAGCTTTAGTTTCAATGTTTGACAATTATGTTTGGACAATGTGTGAATGACAAGTCAAATGGGTTAAGGTTAACCAGAGACTTAGCTGGTGAAATTCTAACTCAAGGGTTAGACAAAGGAAAGACCTAGTGGGACTAGATAGATCTAGTTGGGAACTAAGTGAAGACCAAGGTGAGTTAGCTGGGAGCTAAACACTTGGCACAAGTGAAGTCCTAGTATGACTAGACAGATCTAGTTGGGAACTAAATGAAGATCAAGGCGGGTTAGTTGAAAGTTAAACACTTGGCACTAATGAAATCTTAGTTGGGAACTAGGTAAGAAAAAGTCCAAGTCGATTAGCTCGGAGCTAAACACTTGGCACAAGTGAAATCCTAGTGGAACTAGGCAAACCTAGTTGGGAACTAGGTTAAGACCAATGTGGGTTTGCTGGAAGCTATTCACTTGGCACTAATGAAGTCCTAGTTGGGAACTAGGTAAGGAAAAGTCCAAGTATTTAAGGGTTAATTGAACACTTGATGATGAAGTTCCAACAAATCATGGAAGACTTTGGGTTGGACAAAGGGACAAAAAAATCTGGTTTTGGGGTTTAGGTTGTATTAGTCAATTGGGCAGTCGACTAAACTTGAGCTAAGGCTACGAGAACATAGAAAGATCCCAAATAGATTGGGTAATCGATTTTGGTCATTCTAATCGATTAGCCAATCGATTAGGGCTTATTTCTTACGAAGAGAAAAGAGAGTTGAATCGATTGACCAATCGATTTGGCTGAGCCTAATCGATTGGTTCAATTGATTAGGCTCTGATCTCTCATGTACAGATTAGGAATCGATTGGGTAATCGATTCAGAGGCTGCTACTCAATTGGTCAAACGATTAGGGTTTGAAAATTAGCCATTGTAGGTCAGATCCAATGTGGCAATCGCGACTGGGAGAATGCAGAGCTCGAGTTACATCTTCACGTCAGTTCTTGAGGGGTTGGATAAAAAATGTTGCTACACTTTCTAAGTTTCAAGAGGCTAGATCCAAGCAAGAAAAGCAAGGTTCCTTGTGTAATCGTTTTTGATTTTGTTTTGTAACATAGTTTGCATTTCTTGTTATATTTCGTGTATTTGAGTTTGAACGAGATTTCTCTACCTCCAGAGTATTTTTGAGAAGGAGTGTATTTATACTGGAACTGCGTGTACGTGTGAATCTTAGATTAGTCATCTCAAAAAGATGGACATCAAGTAAATCAAAGCTTTTAGCGATTGTTTCAAGTATTCTGCCATGACAAATCGTTGAGAAGCAAAAGTGAACTATTCACCCCGGACGTATCTTAACGTTAATAATTTTAAAAATTAAGTGCATTATTTAAATATTCTGAATTTTGATTATGTGATTTAATAATTTACCTAATAGTAATAGAAACAGAAGCAGATAAATATTCATAAACGAAAAAAAAAAATCAATAAATCTATAGGAATTTGGAATACTTGCCGAGTTACGTGCACTACGAGCGAGAGTACTCGATATACTACCTTATTTTGGTTGGGTGTGCTTTGCCATATTGGTGGGGCAAGGCGGTATCCTGGGCTTGGGCATCGGTTCAATAGAGCCGATAAGGTGCAGTCCGCGTCATATGATTTAATTAGTCGCTTCGTATAGCAGCGATCGAGATTTAGAACGCACGACTCACAGCGAGTTCTGAGGAAGTTGAGAAAGAAAGGGGGAAGCGGAGATGGCATCGATCTGGGCGTCTAAGGGATGGCTGGAGGTCGGCAAGTTCGCCTTGTACGTATCGATCCCCGCCGCCCTCACCTACGCTACCACCGACTCCGATACCATCCACAAGCTCATGGGCTTCGTACGCTCTCTCCCCGCTTCCTTCCTCGTTTTTAGTTCCATCCATTGAAAATCTTGTTCATTTCTGTTGGAGATCGCAAGAAAACAAGATAAATTTAAAAATTGTTCTTTCTATTTTACTTTTTTTTTAGTGTTAATGAAATGGTCGCTGTTCGATTTTTTTTTTCCTTGTACGCTGAATTGGAGATTTTAGGGTTTAGGGCGTTGCCGTTAGTTTCCGTCGTTGGAAAGTAAATTGGTCATGGACAATTTGGATATCGAACGAAGAAATGATTTTGTGAACGTTAAGGACATGAGTTGTAAGATTTATTTTCTAATGGAGTTCGAAGAAATTGGACGTGGTTAAGCAGTTAAACATTCATTTATTGTCTACTTTGCCTGCTACTCACCTGTCAACTTGGGGCTATGCTATCTTGTTACTTTTAAGTGCGAGTTTCTTGTCATGAGACTTTCTGGTGCGTCACTTGTATGTTTAAACATTTTGGTTGTTCTGACAATTATGATTGCTTCTGGTGGAGGCTGATTGGAGAAGTGTTTTGGCCGACAAATCTAACGAGCTATGCTTACAGTTTACCCTTTCTTTCTATCGATTTGTATGTTGGCCAAACACCATCTATTGGTATCAATACCATCGAGAAACCACTGCTAGGATCTACCCTTATAAGCTAGATGCTTGAATTTGAATCTAATTCAAAACATCTTTTGTAAATTGGAGACAGTGCACCTAATCCACAAAAATTAGCGCCACTAAAAGGCCATGTGTATTATCTTCATCTCTCATGGCAGAAGCAACAAATTGAACACATTTGGTGCAATCAAGCATGTCCTTTAATGCAGGATTTTTTTTAAAAAAAAAACACTCAAGATTGATGTATTGTGATTCAGTCTAAGCTTATTCTATTATGGAAATCCAAGCCTATATGATATTAGAGTAAAACTACATAGAAACTTAAATAAGTCACTGCTGAAACTGTGTGCAAAGACACTCTGTCATTACATGGATCCTCGTTCATCACGGAGGGAAAAAAAACCAAACCTTACCTCATGCACTTAAAACTCCCCATGAATATAACTTTTCACTCTGTAATGGTCCAACTACCTCTGCAAACAAGATGTGGCTCCTACATGACTCTAGTATATTTTTTAATGTAAACCCCAGCCACACTGAATAGGATGGCAAGTCCTAAAACAAGATGGGCACTCTTAGGGGTGTAGGTTTTGGATCACTGAGGTGTACGTGCACGTGCACCTGACCATGGAACAAATTGTTAAACTTGATATGTTGCACCAAAAATTGTAGACAACAGTATAAGGTGGGCCACGATTGTGTATGACTAAGTGAGCGTCGTTCCAGTTTGAAGTCGGTTATATGTAATAATAAAAAGAAAAAATGCTCTGTGCTTGACCCTGTTGCATTTGCTTTCTGCGTCTTGGGACTTCTGACAAAATATGCAAATGTCCTCCCAAAGTAGTCCAGGGAAATATATGAGAATCCAAAAAATATTATGATGATGGCGAACAGCTCAGTTACTCTCTAATTTGTTGATTATGGGGGTTCCATAATCATGATTCATTTTGGTTTTTGCAGTTCTTTTCTCAAGGTTTAGTTCTAAGTACAGGCTAATGATACTAGCTCAGTTTTGTGAACAGCAAAATTATGTGTTCTTGCATTTTTTTTATTTGTTTTTGCAAGTTTTATCCAAACAATCAATAGTATTGAGTTTGTAAGGACTAAGGAGTTTCAAAATGGGCATCTCGTTTGTCTTAATGTATTTTCGAGTAATCTATGTTTCTTTATTTTTTTAAAAAAAAATGTTTAACATGCATATGAGATCTTTTATGCAGCGATCTTATGTAGTTTACCCACCTGAGGGTCCCCGCCCACCTTCACCAGAGGAATTTAGAGAGATGGTGGCCCGAGAACGTGCCCAAAAGAAGCAGCAGCAATGAATGCTTTGAAGCTCATGTTTAGGGTAATTGCAAACTTCTTTTGCTGTTTGGCATAGTGAATGACTTGTGATGTTTAATTGCAAGTAATCCCTTGTATCTTCAATCTTTACGTTTCTTAACATATCTATCTATGACATATCATGTTAAATAAAAATACTTAGAAACCCTTAACATATTGCCCACTGCATTTTTCAGATTTGTCCATGTGTTGAGTACTAAATATATAAATCACTTGAATTCTGTCAATTGATCTATGCATTTTGGTAAACGTCCATGCAATCAGAAAATGATATGCCAACATACATAATATTGGTTCCAGATGTAGTTCTTCCAAGCACTCTTGTGATTTAATATTTTTTTTTAAGTCTTTGTTGGAGCACTGGTTGTGCCTTGAGCTTAATAATTATTGCTTAACGTGACCAATGTGGTGCAGCAGTAAAGATGAGCACTTGCGAGTACCAGCATTAATTGATAAGCCAATGTGCAGGAAGGTGAAATTATCTAGATTTGATAAGGTAGGTTTCAACCTACATCCCTGAGCGACTCTTGGGTTTTGAGTAGAGATGAGACAGGTTTCTTTTTGTATGCCTATTGAGTGCCTCTTGTACATCTTAGTTACGAATAGGGATGGGTGAGTTTTTTTTTTTTAAAAAAAAAAGGTGTTTAGTGTCTAACTGACATATTTAGGAAGGTTTGGTGATAATTAATTGAGTTAGAGAGAGTGATTTAGATAAAGAATGTCGCCATAAATATGATATGCAATACATTTGAATTTGAAGCTCTGATGGCAACTTTCAACTAAATTTAATTAATTTTATAGTGGATTATCTTTTTATTCTATTTAATTGCATTCTAAAATGGGATTAAATTTTGTAGGAAATTATTCATCTCTAGTTATTCACAAGCAATTTTCTGCTCTATAAAATCTCTTTTCCTAGAACACCCAAAGACACCTCGATGCCAATTGACATCTCTAATCACTCAAAACCAGTCCTTTTTGTCCAATAAAACCTCTTTCGAAGTTACTTCCAAAACCCAAACAAATCCCTAGCAATAAGCACAAGCACGGTGAGGTACACAGAATGCGACAGTGCAGTGAATTCCTTTTCCAGACACTGTGAACTCCAAGAACAGTATGCTTTGTAGGTGGGAAACCAGGCGAGGGTGAAAAAACAAAGGGACTGCATTCCTTGTTTCAGTCTAGCAAATGATGCAGTAACAACTTTAGAAACACTTGTCCCCATTTCTGCCCTCTTTTTCTTTTTCTTTGCTTTTGCTCACCATGAGATTTTGCAGTACCGTCTCTTCAGAGTTCAGAAACTCCCTTTTATGGATGAGACTTTAATAAAAGGTGGTGGTGGAGAGGTCAATAATGACCCCCAACAGTGTTGAGGAAGGCAAGGAAAGGTCATGGCAGAGGGTGGCAAGTTGCTTTCCTGAAAGCAAAGTTAGCTCTTAGTATTTATACAGTATTGAATGTTGTCTTTATCCATAGGCTCATCCAAAGATTTAGCCAATTGCCAGGGATTCCAAGTGATATCTGCAGTTCCCCATTCTTTCTATTTTTTCTGATCAAGAGATAGTGTTTTTGCTAAATCTTTGATTTGGGAGCCAAACTTTACTTCCCCGACCGCAATTATTTAATGCGACCTCTCATTTCAAAGTCAGTGTTTGGAGCAAGTGATCACTGCCTCCATTCAATGTTCAGAGTAGTACAAAACAGAACATCCAACTTTTTTTTTCCCTCTCTGATCATTCTGCTCCTCGCTTAAAATATCTTTATGATTCCACACGCAGTGATAAAACACTGAACAGTTGTTAATAACAAGGCAACAAAAGCATATATCATATCCCTCTTCTTCGGTTGAATCGAGAAGGCACGAGGCGTCCATTCACCTCATTATTTTATTAATATTATTATTATTGAAATTTAGCTTTGCCTTTTTGAGTTGAGCTCCCTGTCATGGAGTTTGGAGCTCTTTGAAGTTGCAGTCTCAGCGAAGAGAACGAGGGCGATGTCTTCTCTGTTCCCCTTCGAGAGACCACCTCTGCCATGGTTTTTGCAACCTCCAAGAACAAAACATGGGTCATGGCAGAGCTACGGAGAATACTTCGATAGGTCCAATAATGTCAGCTGCTGCAACACCTCAACTCGACTCAACAAAAAGCTTGCTTTTTATCCATTAATTACAAGCACGACGAAATTATGTTCGTCTTCCAAGTGTAAAAGAGTTCAACTTCGATCAATATTCTTGTCGAACCGTTCAAGGAAGACCCGTAGATCCGCTAGAATTAAAGAGTTCAACAAACAGAAAAAGGTTTTTTTTATTGTTAGAGGATGGAAGAGAGGCCGGAGATGAGCTTATCACCGGCCTTGGGGCTCGCCGGCGATGTTCCCCGTGGCTCAGTTTCCACTTTTGTGGTCTCTTCTTCCCCAGCAGAGCCGTTGAACTCGTTGGAAAGATGGAGGGCTGAGATCGACCGGAGAATGACGCCGCCGCCGCCGGAGCTCTTCTCGTCCTGGGTTTCGGCGGCGGTCGTGCGCTGGTAACTAGGGGAGAGCCACTTGGCTTGCATGTAGTCCGATCGCCTCCAGGGTGGAACGTGAAGGCCCTTCTTCTTCAGGCTCTGCCGCGAGGCTGCCGACGCGATGGCGACGATCCGCTGGAGCCGGTCGGCCGGGCCGACGAACAGCGACGGGAGGTTCTGGAGTACGGCGCGGTAAGACTTGGTCGGCCGCGCCACCTCGAACTCCGACTTGAAGTCCACGTCCACCAGGAGGCGGTGGCCGCCGCCGTCGGCCACCACCACGTCGACGTACTCGTACTCCCCAGCGGGAAAAGAGGGATTTTTATCCCACTGAGACTTGCAGATGGCGGCGTCGTAGCCTGCGGAGCGAAGACCGTCCACCACCATTCTCCGGCTAACGTGCTTGTTCTCGGAGACCGCCTTCTCCAAGATCTTCGACGCGTCCGCCAAGAGATTTCTCTCCGCCACGCTCGCGCAGGGCACCAATCCCTAGTAAATCCCGCCACACGCGTTTGAAATCCAGCTCGATGCTCTCAGAATCGAAGCTTGGGGGGTAAATTAAAGAACAGACACTACCTTGATCGCCTCGGCGGCGTCCGGAGTCGCGTCTGCGTCTCGGGCTTCGAAGTCGTCGTCGGAGCTGTCGTCGAAGTTGGCGTTGAAGCAGATGCAGCGCCCCCGCGGCGGTTTCTCGTGGCTCCCTTCCTCGCTGAAGCGGAATAGCATCGCATCTAGATCGCCGGCGTCCTCTCTCTTCTTTTCTCTCTCGTCTCCGACTCCGGCTAGCTTCTCGGCCGAGGAAGACCTAAGAACGCTCGGAAACTGCCACAGCCGCTTCAGCCGCGACTTGGCCGCCGACCTCCCTGGGTCGCTCCTCTGAGCAAGTTCCGCAGCTCCGCCGGCATCGATCGGCTGGATCTTCGTCGGGAAATGCATCGATCAAGCGATCACGACCAAAATGCTACCTTTCCTACTCACAACGATCTCAAATCTCAACTACTCCCCACTACTCAACACCGATTTCAACAATTTTTTTGTCAGAAAATAAACGAAAAATTCTCCGCCGATAATCACAAAAATTCCATCTTTGAGGTCAAAGAAGTAGGAACAGCACGTTCTCCGACTAATTCCAGGCGACGATCGGTAGCCTAACTGTGATCTCTTCCATTGATTCCGGCGAAGGAGGTCGAAGACATGAAGTCGAGGAGGGGCGGAGTCGAGCAGAGGAGTTTTATGAAGGGGGGCAGGTTAATAATAACACGCTTGGGCTTCGGATGCGGTACTTGCCCAACTTCACGCAGAATGCCTTGAATTTCATCACGATCACGCCACGTGTCCATTGACAACTATTTCTCCGACGCGCTCGTAGAAATCCCAAAGACTAAAATAGCCCTAGCACTGGATCAAAATATCGAAATTACCCCCACTTTTGTCGATTAGCAACGGCTCCGTCGTCGCGAATCGCGATCAAAACCGTCCAAAATAACGTTTCGTGTTAAACGGATATATAACCCGCTATAGAGTCGTTACGAGGTGGGGCATATGTCGGAAAATTAGCAAGAAAATTCACCGAGTCCGACAGCTTATAGCGCGTAACGCTTCGTTCGTTTCGGCCGACGAATCAACGCGCCGGGGCCACGATAAGAGTGGCTCTTCGGTAAATAATAGTAGCGTGCGGGGCCAATCAAATCAGTCCTTTTCACTTTGTTCGAATTTAATTTAATCGTTTCTTGTTTTTTTCACGCGGAGATTCGTGAACGAGTCAATGATTTAATTAAATTGCACTATGCGTTGCGTGTACAAAAGTAAGCAAGAAAATAAAATAGGAGAGAAGAATGAGACGAAAATAAAAATAAAAAATAAAAATAAGGTGCAATTAACTTCTGGTGTAGTTTGGAAGGGAAAAAAACAAAATGAAACCAAGATGTCGACATTCGGGTGGGTGGCTTGTAGTCAAATCTTGGTTGGAATATTTGGAAATGGGATCCCTTATTTGTTAAATTTTACTAAATTAAATTGACAAATTAATCATTTTGTTGATTTATTAGTACGTCCTTGTGTTGAGCCCTAGTGAATTCTATTTGGGAGGGGTGAAAAAGTAAATTTATATTTTTAAGGCATTCTATCTTTCTTTCAGATTTGCTTAAATATAAATAACCATCGCCATTTTTATTTCCATACAGTCGGTCCAAGATTATCGATAGATAGGTGACATTTAATCATGCCCCTAACCGTCGTCATTTTTATCCGTGTTTCGAGAAGTGGATAAATTCCCTGGGTCATTATCAAATTTTGGCATCATTAGCGAGGGGATTATTTCTCTTTTAATATTGTGGCGTTCGTGATATGATTACGTGACGTAATGGCATTAATTCTGCGAATTTAAAGTTTCAGAGAGGTGACAGTGGTTTTTAATTAATAAATTATATCAAGTTTATAATTATTTAATTGTTTATTAATTAATTAATAAACAATTAATTAATTAATTGTAAATAAAATTTGCAAGCGTTGATTATGAGAAATATAATTACAAGTTTGAACAATTTAAGGCGCTACTTGCATTTAGTTAATTGTTTATTAATGGTGTATTATTTTCCCAAGTCCAAACAGCAAGATTGCTTGTTCAAATCTTGCAAGCCATTATTATGATCTTCTTTCCTTGCACCCTAACCATGTGGAGGAGCTATCAAACTTAATCAATTAAGTATCCTTGCAATCAATGAATATTTATATTTTTGAAGGAAATGATTAATTAGGTGCACCTAACCACTAACAAATTACTCATTTTAGGTGTCCCTATTTAAAAAAAAGGGGGAAAAATTAAAGGAAACGTTCAATCACATCAATAATAGATAGCGAAATATTGTCCTATCTACAACTCCAATTGGGCCTTAGGTATTGGGTCTTAAATGGGTCGGTGCTAATTTTTTTTAAGGTGGTAAATGAAAAAATAATTAATCAAGTTGGGTAATGTTAAACTTGAGGCGATCGGTCTAACCTTTTGAAAGTTTCTCAACAACCACCAGGGTAAATTGGGAAGTGTTTGCGATAAGTGGTCCAGAAGTTCAATATCTCACGGTTGCGCATCCCATTTGGAAGAAAAATTTCTATAAAATTCGCCGTAGCTAAGAATTGAACTGTGGAGGCTTGGAAGACAAATGTTAAGGCGGTAAACAAGCCTAGTAGTTTTATGATGTTCAAACTTATTTGATAAGATAATAGAGTCAAGTCAAGTCGAGCCAAAACAAAAGTCATTAAAATGATTGTTAAGTCTTAGTTCGGTTTATTTTTTATAACCTTGAACTTGATTTAAACTTGGCTTAGTTCAATTTTTTATAAGTTTGAGTTTGATTTAAGCTTAAGCTCGAATTCAAACTTGATTTGAGTTTGGTTCATTTAAATGTTGTTAAGCTCTCAACTCAAGGTTTTTGATTGTTTAAAACTTTTATATTTTAAGCATGATTAATTATTAAGCTTGATAATTTATATTTATTTATTCATTTTGAAACTCTTTTATTTATTTAATATATTGATAAGAGTTTTATTGATAAACATGATTCATAAATATTATTCACGAATATAACAAGTTAAACATATATTCAAACTTATTTATTCAGTTTAACGAGTTATTTAAACTTATTCAGTTAATTAATCTAGTATATATCAAATCAAATACCAAATTTGTTCATTAATATTGGATTCATTTACATTTCTATTTTTTTTCGTTAGTTCACTTACATTTTAAACCTACCTTA
Organism: Boesenbergia rotunda; assembly: GCA_024364735.1. NCBI lineage: Eukaryota > Viridiplantae > Streptophyta > Magnoliopsida > Zingiberales > Zingiberaceae > Boesenbergia > Boesenbergia rotunda. The sequence goes on from JAGFNQ010004446.1 coordinate 787,153, forward strand.
GAGTATTTAAAATCGGAAAACTCTCTATTTTTCACTAAATTTTAAGAAGCCAATATATTTTAATGTGAAATAAAACTTTGCTCACTAAAAGATCTTTTCTTACCAAAATCAAGAACAAAGAAATCGAAAGAAGGGACATTATGAAAAATAAGTGAAACGCTAGAGGGTAAAAATGTAAAACAAATTTTCCCTTGTTACGTTCCTCCTTGTTATTTAATTTTAAAACATATATTTCTTCCACAGTTTGCCTTCTCTTTCGTGGAAAATAAGGCACGGGGTTGCGGCGAGAACCCTAGCGAGGCGGAGGACGCCAAAGGAGGTGGACTACGGTGGTAAGATGGACGTCGTGAAGGCGCAGCAGATGTCCACGAGGGTGGTGGAGAAGGTCATCGTGCACCCCCTCGTGCTGCTCAGTGTCGTCGACCACTACAACCGCGTCGCCCGCGACACCCGCAAGCGCGTCGTCGGCGTCCTACTTGGATCCTCGGCCAAGGGCACGGTCGACGTCACCAATTCCTACGCAGGTTAGGTCGCATCGTTTTGATCCGCCGCCCTCCCCCTCCTTCCTGATCTCATGGCAGTATTTTCTGAGTTAGGTTCCTAGATTTTTACTGTTTAATGTGGAGAATTCTCTATGTGCTTAACTTCTTTCTTTATTTGTTTCTTTCTTGTGTTGATAATGACAGAGTAGAGATATGACAAATGTGCCTCAGAACCTTCTTGTAAATCTTAATAGGTTGTCAATGATTTCCACATTGTTAATGGTTCAATAGATCGTTTTCTTTGTTGAAAATGGTATATTCCATGACTTGATTAGTTTTAACGTGACTTAGTCTAGGGTTAATGTCACAACCTCATCCAGGTTGATAGAATATTAAATTTAAAGATAATTAAGTTCAGTATAATTGGATTATTTCTGTAACCTATTTTTTTCCTGATAATTGAATTAGTTCGATTTGTAAACGTAAGATGAACTAGTGAAGCAATATTTCCAACTTATTGGCAGTCCATTTGTTGTTGTTTTGTTGGATTTGTATTGGATGGACCATCCATTATAGTTGAAATAAAAGAAAAGGCTACCTACATCTTAAAAACATTGGAAGTCTCAAGTTTGGTACACGATGAACTGTGTTTAGTCTTGCATAGAGGTCAGCAAAGGGACTACATTCAATTAGACGGCGCTAAATTGTTGGGACAAATAGATGATGATGATGAACTATTATATATGGAAATCTTCTCATAGTTTCCAGCTTCTTTCCTTTTCATCTTTGTAATTCCCAAGTGCTTATTGAAATTATCCAAAATAAAACTTAGCAAAGAAGAGGAGAATCAGAAGAGTATGAAAGAGAAGAGGAGTAGATGAGAGAAGAAGTGAATGAGAAGTAGTAATTTCAGAGAAAAAGAAAATTAGATTTCATAGGAGTACAATATTAATCCTTTTTATATAAATAAGGGTGTTTAGAAAAAAAAATGATATGTAAGTTGTCTAGATTTTTGACAAGACTTAAAGATTTATGCAATTGTGCAACATAAGTTCTCTAATCTAATTCAAATTCTCTTAAAATTGAGCATCCTTTCCTTTGGAGTACTTAAACAACTAAGAGAGTTCCAAATAGTCTTTAGTCTTAAGAGTAAGGTTGTTGAATTATGGTTCAAATTGTAAATTCATTTAATGATTTTATGAATGATGAACCATATTGAATTGTGAATTCTAAGGCTTATGTTCAAAAGATATATATGTTGAAAAAAAAACTCCCTTACTAAAATTTGTAAGATTATCCTATTTAACACCTATTATGATTAATAAAAACATTACCACAAATAATAAAATGCATTATATAACTAAAGAGGGTAAAGTTTAGATTCATATCTCTAAAATATTCCTAAAATTTCATCTATCTTTTGTATGACTTAAATATTTGTTAAAACTGTCAAAATATGTGTGTGTGTGTGTGAAGGGTCATCCACAACGAGTTGCTCCCAAAGAAGTAACCTTTACTTGTGAAGTGTTGAAGATAAATCAAATAAAATGAGGCTTGAGATTTTTTTTAACCCAAGATTAATTGTGCCGAACTGTATACCTACCTGATTACATACAATAATTAATGTCTAAGTTTACAATTTGGAATCAATTGATTGGTATTGAATAGATTAGAATTGTATCGAATTCGATGAATTCTTGACACAAATGCGATTCACCCATACAGTTCGTTTGGTGTGAATCAAATCAAATCGTGTGATTTGAATTGTAAATCATATGATTTGGATGACTATGCTTAAGAGTACAAAATCTGTATTTCTCAATTGGCTGAATTTGTTCTCTTGTATTTCATATGTGTTTTAGCATATTTCATCTATATGCATTGTACTTGAAGGTACATTGCTGCTCTCCAAACAGGTCTTGCCAGCCTGTTTTGGTAAAACCCTTTAGTATGCTTTTGCTATAATAATGATGTTGGTCTGCAGTTAGATTTTAGTCAACCCCAAATAGGTAGGACAGACATGGTTTGATCATGATGATTTGTCTATTCCTGTTTTGTAATTGAGCCTTAAAGCATGTTTTGCTCAACCTCTTGATGTTGTTATGCAGTTCCTTTTGAAGAGGATGAGAGAGATTCAAGCATTTGGTTTCTCGATCACAATTACCATGAGGCAATGTTTTCTATGTTTAAGAGAATAAATGGTACTACTCTATTGAAACTTTGAATTCTCGTGAAAGGTAACTATTTTTCTTTCCGTGCCTTTGACAATCTTCCTTTTTGGCAGCCAAGGAGAATGTTGTAGGATGGTATAGCACAGGGCCCAAGCTGCGGGAAAATGATTTGAATATCCACGCTTTGTTTACTGAGTAAGATTGTCAAATCATAGACTTGCTTTGTTTGACAAAAAAAAACTTACATTTGTTGGAAACTCTTCTTTGTTGAAGCTAGCATTAGAGGTTTATGTAACATTTCCTAAGTTCTTGTTAATAGAAGTAGAATTACTAGCTCACTCTGCATCTGTTCAAAAAAGTGAAAGAAACTTGTACTTTTCTAGAATAGTTGCTTTGCAAACTTGAATCTTATTTGTTTATTTGGTGTCTGTTTTGACAAATCTTACCGAATTGGAGATATTATGAAACAGTAGTCAGTTGGTTTTACATTAAAGAGTACTAAGAGAAAAAAAGAAGAAGCTGGACATTATTGCATATGGATGATTAAATGTTTAGACATTTATTTCTCCAATATCACCAACTGGATTATATTTGTCTTAGAAATAATAATTCTATGAGAGAAAGCAATTTGTGTGTTCTGCATCAATCTTATTCAATATTTTTTTTTCTCTTTGCATTCCACAGTGCTTTGTAATGTGATGGACCTTGTCTGTTGATGTTAATTTCTTTTTTCTTTCGCTGTTTTTGAGAAAAACACACATTTAGCTGGCAATTGGCAGTATCAGATTGATATTTATTCTCTCAAGCCTTGTGTTTCTCACTGCAGTTATGTTTTAAATCCTGTCTTGGTAATCATCGATGTGCAACCTAAAGAGCTTGGTATACCTACCAAAGCATATTATGCTGTCGAAGAAGTCAAAGAGGTGACTGTGTAATCTACTGAGTTTTAAAATAGCGTCCTTTTCTATGGATCGAGTTCTAACGATTTTCAGTGTGCATTTGATTTCAGATTGCCACACAGAAAAGCCAGAAGGTGTTTGTGCATGTGCCTTCAGAAATTGCTGCTCATGAAGTTGAGGAAATTGGTAACTGAACCATAATTCTTTTCATTTTTGTAACTTCTTTAGTTATTAGTTGAATACCCATTTCAATGACAACATTCCACTTGTGAAATAAAAGTTAGGAATGTGCTTCTGTGGCCTAATTTCTCTGTTTGCAGGAGTGGAACACTTGCTGAGAGATGTCAAGGATACAACAATAAGCACCCTAGCAACTGAGGTTATATTCTGCACCGTGCTTATCATTCTTTGTAGTCCTCAAATTTATTTTTTCTTCTCTCATTGCAATATTAACAAGATTCAAAACGTGAATTCATAAGCATTCATGACTTGAGGATGATATTTACAATTTGCAAACTTTGCTATTTATCTTGCAGGTTACAGGCAAACTCGCAGCACTGAAGGGGCTCGATGCAAGGTTACATGAGATACGTGGTTATCTAGAACTTGTTATTGATGGGAAGTTACCTCTGAATCATGAGCTATTATACAACTTGCAGGTTATCAAGCATTTTTCTTTGTTTAATTTTTCTATGTCGAAACATAAGAGACTCCACGAATCTATTTGATGTCTCTCTATACTGGAGCGTATACTGGCTCAATAAGATTCCTGTTCAGCGTTAAAAGTCCAAATACTTTTTCTTTTGCAGAACATATTCAATCTACTTCCGAATCTTAATGTGAACGAGTTGATCAAGGCATTTGCAGGTAATGCCCTTGCAAACCAAGTGTAGAAGTGTCGTTAACATGTCTTAGTTTGAATTTTCACCCCGTCCCTCAATTTTTTGCAGTGAAAACAAATGACATGATGCTGGTTATATACCTTTCTTCCCTCATCCGGAGTGTTATTGCACTTCACAATTTGATAAACAACAAAGTGAGTTAAGTTTATCATCATGTATTTACTTACTACATATACCCTTTTATTTCGTCGACAAGGACCTTCCATGCTACTCAAATTTGGCGATGGATATAAATATTCTTAGTAGAACACGATTAGCAAACATCTGATGTAACTTTGGTGATTCTAGATACTCAACAAGGAACATGAGAAAGCTGAAGACTCCAGACTCTCTGCAACAACCACTGTGAGGCCTTCCTGGTCTTCCTGGTCGATCTAATAATGTTCATCCTCTGTTGGTCGATTAGTAGGATTCTTTTGGCCTGGCCTTCCTGGTCGATCTAATAATGTTCATCCTCTGTTGGCGTTGCATTTGCATTAGTGCGTTTCAAAAGTGTATCGGAAATGAATTGGATACGAGGACTTTGGAAATGCCTATGCACACTCTGAAACAGGTTCACTTGGTTCGTTGTTCTTTAAACTTCCAAAGCTGTATGACCAGTTGGCTACTTTCTGGAGGATGGCCTCGGTGCGTCATCAATTGACACGTGGAGTATGTTTTGAGAATTTTGATTTGTTTTTAAAACCCTAATGCCCTTCCAATAAACTTTTGTAGACAAGAATTTCCTCGTACGTTATGCATGCATGAATTTGTCACACTGACTTCTTTTTGCTTGTGTGCGGGATTGGATAATGATTATATTATGAATTGATAAGAAAGGGGTTTTGAGGAGAAGTTAAAATGAAATAATCATTATCTTTTATTTTTTTTTAAAAAAATATTATTCTAGTAGATTAATTCTTAAACAACTAAATATATATTCCTATAGACCTTAACTTCTAAATAAAAAAATTTTAATATATAAATTATTATTTTTATTTTATAAAGAAAGGAAATAATTTTTAAAAGAAATGTAAAAATATTAATAGATTTATAATTTTAAACGTATTCAAAATACAAAGATAAAAATAATTAAAAATATTTAAAATATCAAAATATTTTAAGAGTAATGATAGGTAGAGTGAATGGGAGAGTGAATAACGTGGCAGTTATTGTATACACGTTCGATCGCCGATCGGACATCATCGGCGGCCTCTGATCATCGTCCCGAATCAAACTATGTCCTGAGAAGATCGGTGAACTCATCGGGAATCACCGCAATTATGATCTCGTTGCATTCACCGTCAATCAGGCGAGATCTCAATTACCGGCGATCCTGCCGGGTTCACCATGTTCTTAGGACATAGTTTGATTCGGGACGGCAATCAGAGGTCATCGGTGGTGTCCGATCGACGATCGAACATGTACACATTAGCTACACGTCATTCACTCTCCCAAATTCACTTTCCCAATCATTACTCTTTTAAATACTAAAATATAAAAATTATCAAAAAAATAATAATAAAAATTTTAGATCTTCTTATAAAGAATAGTTTAAGTTGCCTCTGGTATTCAATTGACAAAATCTATTAATAGTTGTTGGATTTTAAAAACCCTCTATGATCCTTTGTTCAGTTTCCAGATGAATCTTTTAAGAATCCTGATACAACTTTATTTCCAAAATCAATTTCACGGACATTGCCAAATTTATCTCCTCATCTTGTGAATTTACTTATGTAACAAATTCCTTTGTTCAGTTTCCTCATGAGGCCGACCAAGGATATCACCTTCAAGATCAACGTTTAGCAATGTGTCCCAAAAATACTTTATTCCCCAAGTCCATGGAAGTTGCAAATTTTTCACAAGAAAACTTGCGACAATCACTCTTGTTCTGTTGTGCAGCCATCCACTAAGGGATAACCAGTTCTTCCCTGTCTCCAAGACTAACTGACGTTCATCAACCATGCCAAGGATAGTGCTGCAGATTACCCAATAGTGATTGCTCATGTGTTAATGGGAAGTTAAAACAAAGATAACGTGAATACTCTCTTAGCCCAATTGATCGCAAGAACAAATTCACACTTTTACCGTCCCCATCTTTTGCCCATTGTAGTTGTTTGATTCTCACATTTTGATAAACTTTTCTAACACTAAGTTCACCAAAATGGACAACAGGGAAGTTGTGGTGTCTTCTACCTTTGCATCTACCAACTTCTTCCAAAAATCATTGCATATCACCTTCTGCTTTGCTATAAAAACTTTGAAAGAATCACTTCCTTTTGTTTAGTCATTCACTTCTGACTCTGCAATTTGAATGGTTGTCGAAAGTTAATGGTTAATGAATCTTGGAATGCTAATTACGTAACATACTTTTGGCTTCCCAATCAATGTCCAGCTTTTCGCCATCCAAAGTTGAACCACACTAGCATTGGGCTATTCTATGTAATTCCAGATTCTCCTTGAATACTTTTGCTTTCATCAACCGATGACCTTTCCACTTCATTGGATCCAACAAAAGAAGTGCGGGGTGTTGACCTTCAAAACATAAACTACAGAAATAAATTCCCTAAATCTAAACATTTACAGTGATGGAAAAGAAATCGAAGAAAAATGCTACATCGAAAAATTTACCGTCGACGAGAAACAATCACGAAAAATGAACCGTCTCTCAAGGTTCACAAACCAAACCCTTCTTCTGAAATTGGACGAACTAATCTTGAATGTTCTTCGCAACAAACCCTTTTTCCTCTTGTGCACCCAGACGAACCTTGCAAACCAATCTTGAATGTGTTTTGCAACAACCCATTCTTCCTCTTGTACACCCAGACGAACTTTACACGGAGACATAACATACACGGGACGAAGCCTTTCTCATTAACCTTACATAGACCTCGCACACAATTTGTCTCTTCCAATGAACTCATTGCTTGGACGCACACCCATTGCACCTCCTCTCTATTCATCTGTCATTTGCCTTGGAAGCAAACACATACATATAGGGGTAGAAGATCTCTTCCCCTTCCTCCATTAATGAAGGAATATGAATGGGTTGGAAGATGAAGAGGAAGGAGTGCCTCTTCATCTTCCTATAACTCCAACATCTCTCACTCATCCAAATCAATCCATATAGGTCATCTAGTCACAAAGACCATGTTAGAAAGTCACAAAGATCATACATGAACATCAATTCATACTCTAGGGAAAATAGTTCGTGCGACAGCAAACACACTGAGCAATTGCTGTTAATAAAGTTATTACTCTTAACTTAGCTGCTCTGTAGAACGAATCTGAGATATCAATAACTTACCTTTACCCCAAATTAAATATTTACATCAATATTAACATCTCTAATCCCTTATATGACTACTATGTCAAGAGCATATTCAACATCTCTAATTAATACATTTATTCATAATCAATTTTGATCAATTTTATTATACACATCCCATCAAATAAACTAATCATTTATATTAATGAACTAATCATTTGAAAGAATATGTTGGTGCTCCGGTTGGTTTTGATGCGATCAACCAAGTTAGGTTAGGTCCTGTTGGTTTTAATCCCTCTGCTAAGTGTGCAAGAACTTAGGTACGGAGGAAGTCGAGCGTAAGACGCAGCGGACGAGAAGGATTGCGCGGGGAAGTGAGCCGACGGGCTCGGTACAATCCGAGGGACGCGGAAGCTGCGGAAGAGTACATCGGTGGAGCGAGAAGGGCGTGCACGGTGTCCGAGGGACGAGAAGCCGGGAGGAAGGACGCTCGAGGGGCGAAAGACCGAAGTCGGGTTCGGGTGAGCCTAACTCCGGTTGGCCGGAAATCACCCAGAAGACGAATAATCAAAAAGACTGGTCTAAGCGCCCAAAAGAATAAAAAGGAAATTATTCAATCCGAGGGACGCGGAAGCTGCGGAAGAATACGTCGGTGGAGCGAGAAGGACGCGCACGGTGTCCGAGGGACGAGAAGCCGGGAGGAAGGACGCTCGAGGGATGAAAGGCCGAAGTCGGGTTCGGGTGAGCCTAACTCCGGTTGGCCGGAAATCACCCAGAAGACGAATAATCAAAAAGACTGGTCCAAGCGCCCAAAGAAAAAAAAAGAAATTATTTGGTGCCAAGGAGAATCGAACCCAAGACCTCAAGAAGACACACTTACCCACCTACCATTTGGGATAAAGGGTGATTGCAATGAAATATTGCCAATATTCAAAAAGACTAGTCCAAACGCCCAAAAGAAAAGAGAAAATTATTTGGTGCCAAGAAGGATCGAACCCGAGAGATCAATAATTCACGATAACGCACTTACCAATTGGGATAAAGGGCAATAGTAATAAAATATTGCCGATATTACTACTTAGAGATTAAAACAGCGATATGGAAATTCAAACAACCATCTCGAGCGAAAAGATAAAGTTTTAATTAAAACTTTATTTCTTAAAATATAATGTTATATTATCCTTTAATCAAATCGAATGGATGCAGTTTAATCCCATCCAAGATCAACCATCCAGATTACATCCATGGATCAACGGCCAAGAGAAAAGTCATCAACAATCCAGATTCATTCTTTTAGACTATAAATAGACTTAAAGGTTTTGCTTTAATCTCAATTCATTCAATTCTATTGTAATTCTCTAAGTTTAGTGATCTTTAGTTGTAAGACTTCTCCGCCACAAGGAGATTTTTTTTTAAGCTTTAATCGTCTTGGAAGCAACGACCAAGTTGCAACCAAGTTTTTTTTAATAGACGAGTTTCCACCACTTTTCATTTATTAGCCATCTATTCACCCTCCTCTAGCCGGACCAACCCGATCCAACATAATAAACTATTCATTAAATAAACTAATCATTTATAAAAATGAATTAATCATTTTCAAGTCAGTTAACATATAACATGATTTTTTTTCATAAAATAGCATTGTTTGTACATTACAACAATTTATACCACATGACTTTCATAAACTAAATGGTTGAATACTATTCGTATATAACGATAGTAATAATAACAAAACTCTAACAAACTAGATAAGTTAACGTCACTGCCACTAGGACAAACCCTAGTGCAGTTGTTAACATAATCTATTTTATCCTAGACTTTACTCTATCTCCTCAATTGTCTCCCTTAGCTCATTCCGTCACACATCGAGATGGGTCATCGTGCATAGCATCCTTGGCAGATGGAATTGAAAAATAATATTGTCAATACAAAATTGACAATCCAATAACAAAATTGGTTTATTTCAATTCATATATATGCATAGAACAAACACACAGAATTATAAGCAAATAAGAAAAAGAAACTTTTTTTATTTGAGGAACTCCAGTTGACTAACACACTGGACTGGTCGATTTGGAAATTTGATCTTAAGTATTAGCTTATTCCTTTTTCCTCATTAGAACTGATCTAATTGGATGCCTTGTAGTTATTGTTTAATTTAAGCTCATTAAGTTTAAATCAAACTTATTGATCAAACCAATTAGACTGGTTATAATTTGGACCAAACTGTTCTGATTAAATCTACTAATAATTTGAACCAGACCGGACCTGATTGGACCAAACTAATCTAGTTATACCAACAAATGGTTTGAACCAAACTCGATATGATTGGACTAAATTGATCTGGTTAAACCAATAAATGGTTTAAACCTAATCGTGATCTGATTAAACCAACTAATGATTTAAATCAGATCTTGATCTGATTGAATCAATTATTCAAGTCCAAGTCTATATCAAACTCAGGCCCAAAGGCACTAAAAATTCATTTATTTTAAAAATATTTTTTATATTTAATTATTATTTATTAAATTAATTATTTATAGGGTCTGAAGTTATTTGACTTCAGGTCCTCCTAGGATAACTTTAGGTCCTGCGTTTGAATCTGAAATCACGTGTTTTGATAGGTTTTTTAATATATTAATATATTTATTAAATATTATTTATTATATTAATTTAGATTAATCAAATATAAAAAATTATCTCTTTATATTTTTGAAATCATGTTGAAAGAGAGGTTTCTTTTAACTGTGCTCAAGATGCAGTCATATTTATACTTCTTTGTGTGTCAACTGATACGGTTAGAAAACATAACTGAAAATTATTGGTACTAAGTTTGCACATCAGAAATAATATCTCCTAAGAAAATTCTAAATAGAGATATCAAGTATGGAGAAATCCAAGTATCCTAGGTCCATCAGTGAGTTTTCACCGAAACCCACTGATTCATCCTAGAAAACTCCTATTGCAACATAATTCATAATTATTAGAAGTTTGGACACCAAAAATACCATCACCTAGCTCAACTCTAACTATTGATATTGGATTTTGAGAAATCCAAATATCCTTGGTCCATAAGTGGATTTTGGTGAAAACCCACTAATAGACCTAAAAATCTCCTATTGCAACATAATTTATAATCATTGGAAGTTTGAACACCAAAAATACCATCTCCTAACTTATCTCTAACAAGAACTATTGATATTTTTATTTAATTTACTTATATTTATCCAAGATTGTATTCAGGCCCAAGGAGGGCCTAAACATTCCTATAAGTAAGATGTCATCGACATATAATACTAGGAATACGACTGCACTCCCACTAACCTTCTTGTACACACAAGGTTCGTCTGGATTTTGTGAGAAATCAAACTTTTTGATTGTCTCATCAAAACGGATGTTCCAGCTCCTAGATGCTTGCTTCAGTCCATATATGGATCGTCGAAGCTTGCATACTTTGGTTTTATCAACCGATGTGAAACCTTCAGGTTGTATCATGTATACATCCTCAAGCAGGTTTCCGTTAAGGAAAGCTGTTTTCACATCCATTTGCCATATCTCATAATCATAATGAGCTGCTATGGCTAGGAGCATCCGAATGGATTTACGCATAGCTACTGGCGAATAGGTTTCATCATAATCAATTCCTTGCTTCCGACGATATCCTTTTGCCACTAATCTAGCCTTAAAGGTAACAACATTACCTTCCATGTCGGTTTTCTTCTTGAAAACCCACTTGCACCCTATGGGCTTAATCCCTTCAGGTGGTTTAACCAAGTCCCATACTTAGTTTTCGTACATGGAATCCATTTCCGACTTCATGGCCTCAAGCCATTTGTCCCTTTCTGAACTTTTCAGAACATCTTCATAACTGATAGGTTCGTCATCGCTTATGAGTAACATGTCGTTCGATTCACTTACGAGAAATCCGTATCTCTCTGGAATATTGCGTGTCCTATCAGATCTACGAAGAGGTGGTGTAGTTTTAGGTTCAACTGATAGCTCATCATTATGAGGTATTGGTTGTGGGTCTAGACTAGGTGTCTCTGTAATGTCTATTGGAGTTTCTTGAACTTCATCAAGTTCAATCCCACTCCCACTGTTTTCTTGTAAAAGAATTTTTTTTTCCAAAAATACAGCATGCCTTGAAACAAACACCTTTTGTTCCAAGGGATGATAGAATTGGTAACCCTTTGTTTCCTTAGGGTATCCAATAAATAGACATTTATCAGACTTAGCATCCAATTTGTCTGATACAATCCTCTTCACATAAGCAGGACAACCCCATATCTTAAGGTGAGTTAAGTGGGGTTTCTTACTATTCCATGTCTCATATGGAGTATTAGAGACTACCTTGGTCGGGACTCTGTTTAGCAAGTAAACAGCTGTCTTAAGCGCATAGCCCCAAAAGGATTTTGGAAGAGTTGCATGATTCATCATTGACCTAACCATGTCCATCAAGGTTCGGTTGCGCCTCTCAGATACACCATTATGCTGTGGTGTATACGGCGGAGTCCATTGGGATAATATCCCATTGTCCCTAAGATAATCTTGAAACTCTTGACTTAAGTATTCACCACCCCGATCGGATCGAAGTATTTTAATACTTTTGCCAAGCTGTTTCTCTACTTCATTTCTGAACTCTTTGAATTTCTCAAAGGCTTCAGATTTGTGTTTCATCAAGAACATGTACCCGAATCGTGAGTGATCATCGATAAAGGTGATGAAGTAGCTATAGCCTCCTTGTGCAAGAGTTGACATTGGTCCACATACATCAGTATGTATTAGACCAAGCAATTCTCCCATTGGATTACCTTTTCCGAAAAAGGGTAATTTGGTCATCTTGCCTTTTAAGCATGATTCGCATGTATCAAATGAACCGGGTTCAAATGATTCCAGAATTCCACATCGGTGTAATTCGGTCATGCGTTTCTTACTTACATGGCCAAGACGGCAATGTCATGTGTAGGAGTCTATTCGATTATCTATTCGAGCACGTTTGTTGCTAACTTCGATATTGAAAATGTCACTGGATAAATCTAACGTGTAGATACCATTGCATAAAGTTCCATTCCCATAAAGAACGTCATTTAAAGTTATGTAACAACAATTGTTACTAAAAGTTAAATGATAACCCTTTTCATTCAAACATGAAATAGATATAATGTTCTTTATTAACGAAGGAACAAAATAACAATTATCCAATTCTAAGACACGTCCTGTAGGGAGCTTTAGCAAATATGTTCCGATGGCAACAGCAGCAATCTTTGCTCCGTTTCCAACTCGCAAATTCGCTTCTCCCTTGACGAGTCTTCTTCTATTCCTTAGCCCTTGTATGTCATTACATATATGCGAGCTACACCCAGTATCAAGTACCCATGTGTTTGAGGAAATAGAGTGACATTCAATAACGAAGATACTTGAAGAGTATGAGACATCGGATGCCTTATTCTTCAAGGACTCAAGATAAATCTTGCAGTTTCTTCGCCAGTGACCCTCCTTGCCACAGTGATGGCAAGTGCCTTTTAGGGTATTTTCAGTCTTTTTGGCCTTTTTCTTCTTTCCCTTATTCTGTTCTTTGGCCTTCCTCTTAGAACATTTCTTCAAGGAACCAACTAACAGCACTGTCTTCTGTTCCTGCTTCACAGAAGGCTCTACAGTCTTCAGCAGGTTGAGCAACTCAGGAAACTAGTCTGGAGTTGCATTTTCAGGAGGACGGTTGGGAAGTTGATCTTCAAGGACATAAGCAAGCTTTTCAGCCTTGAGGACTATCCTCAGGTTTCGAAGCCAGTCCATGAAGTTTGGCCCAGTCAGTTTATTGGTGTCCAAAATGGAACGCAAGTTTAGGGAAGACATGATCGAGTGATTATCCTAGAAATACAAATTGAGCTTATGTGAGAAGAATGATTAAAGAATGTATCATCATACATATATTAAATCCTATTTATTTTACGAATTGAGTCACCCTTATTATCAATTCGGGAGATCGTAGGAACATCTCCAAATAGGTTGATATCCAACCATAGATAAGAACAACCATGGCTGTGGCCATCAAGTTTTTCTTAGCTATGAAGGTAGGTAATTATACCGATTACACATTACATATATGTAACTATCACTTTATGCTATCAACTAATTGAATGTTTGCATAAATCATTGGGTCGTTAACTCATTAACAAGTATGCAACTTTATACATAGCACCCAACTGCACCTCTCTTTGCATCGACCTTGGCTGTGGCACAACAAATCGATGCTCCAAGCTTAAGGCTGACCCATTAATCAAGAAATAGTTTTAATATGGTTGGAGCTCATTCAATCGTTTAGTCAGGCTTGGATGTGTCCAACAACCAAAACTAATGATTGACCTCTGACTCCAACTATATTATTCATAAACTAATTCCATGGTTTGAACATGTTGAGGTTCAAGTCGGGCATGGATGTGTCCATCAACCCAAACGAGAAACAAAACTCCGATTCTAACCATATTAATGGAAGGTGTTGGCCTTAATATTTTGTAAGGGGTTTTGGGTCTCATCCTTTCTTTTTTAAGCACATTCATGACATAGAATTATGTCATGACTAACGATTTCCTTAATAAAGTATGTATGTGACTTAATTTATCAAGTCTCATTATTTGAATTAGGAACCGGATTTCCTAATTCTAATTTCATATTTTATTTAAGGAATTGTTTTGGGAAACAATTTCCTAAATTGTCATAATCAATTTCAGAAATAATATGTTTTAAGACTTTGATTTCTCTAAATCAAATCTTATTAAATTAAGAGACAAATCCCTTAATTCAACCACATATTATTTTCATGAAAATCTCATTTAAGAAACTCTATAGGAAACTATTTTCCTAATTAATTTTGGAGACAACAATATGTAAGAGCATCACCTCTTAAACATATTTTATTCATGGATTTAATTAATTACAACAAATCATTTTCTAAGGGTGGCTCCCCGAGGCTCAGATACCCAAAGAAAAGTAATTTGTTGTAAATCCAATTGGACGGCTCCCCGAGGCTCAATCCAAATCAAACATGACAATTTCAATTAAAATTGGGAAATTAAATTACAACAACTAACTTTAAATTGGACGGCTCCCTGAGGCTCAATCCAAAATAAAGAATTTTGTTGTCACTTTAAAAACCAATTCAAATTTAATTGTCAATTAACTGTCCATGAATTTGTCTAGACTTTCTTAAAAGAAAGTGCCCAAAATTGCGAGATTTCATAAATAGGTTTTCAGAATAATTGTAAGTTTCTGGTACAAAGAAAACTTACATATTTTAAAATTAGAAAATTTCTAAAATTAGAAAAATTTCTAAAATTGGAAAGTTTTCAAAGATGGAAAGTTTTCACAATTATTATAAAATTTTAGAAACTAGAAAATTTCAAAAGTTTGAGAAATTTCATGAGGATTTCCAAACTTAGAAATTTCTAAATCTAAAATTTATTATAATTTGAAAGTTTCCATAATTGAAAAATTTTTCCAAAATTGAGATCATGACAAAGTTTTTCACAAAACAATTATATGATTAAGTCGAACACTAACCGACTCTGATACCACTGTTGGGACCGGGTGCATGTCGACAAGGATACGAGTTCGTAAAATTTTAAATTTTTACGTGCAGCGGAAGAATTTGCATAAAATAATTTCCTAAATTATTTTAACTTCGTATCTAGCATGCAATCTTATGGTGTGTTGACATAATCATAAAATAAAACTTTGCGGAAAAGTAAACTAATTTACATTATACCTTTCGTAACTCGAAGAAAGGGATGAGATCCAACCGTAGCGTCCCTTGGAAGCTCCGCCTCTATTCGTGTCCACGCCGAGTTCTCTTCGGGATGACTTCGCAAAGTCACGAGTTTTGTGCCGACGAGAACTACTAGATTCTCTAAAGGCACAACAAAGAAGAACAAGAGAATAAATAGGAAACTAACCACCAAGAAACGGAATCGAATTCCGAGAGGGAAGGAGATGAGATCCGCTTCTTCTTCTTCTTGGTTGGCTTCTCCTTCTTCTTGATAGCTCACGGCAACCAAGAGGGGAGGAGGGGTGCGCCGGCCCTAGATGGAGGAAGGTGCTTCAAGGGGCGCCAGCCCTAGAAGCTTCAATGTGGGCGCCGGCCCTAGGTGGGGAGAAGGGAAGGAGAAGATAAAAGAGAGAGAGGGAGAGGTTAGCTCTATTTCAATTATCCAAATCTTAGGAATCCAAGGCTTGCCTATGGTTCCTTATATAGTTGCTTCTCCCTTGCCAAGTCTCCTCTTAACCGAATTAACAGAATTAACGGAATTAGTTATCATAAGAAATTTATCCTATAAATTCTCTTATGAATTATTCCGTTTAAACCAAGTTTTATTATAACTAACTTTATAATAAAACTAATTAGTTATCATAAGAAATTTATCCTATAAATTCTCTTATGAATTTTATTATAACTAACTTTATAATAAAACTAATTAATTATCATAAGAAATTTATCCTATAAATTCTCTTATGAATTATTCCGTTTAAACCAAGTTTTATTATAACTAACTTTATAATAAAACTAATTAATCTCTCCTTTTATTTTGGAATAAATTTTATAAGAAATTTATAAACTTTCTTATTATGGAAAAATCAATTCATAATTGATTTTACAAAATTAAAATAAACCAATTCATGGATTATTTTAACTTCCATAAAAAGAATAAATTTCTCTAAATTTATTTATATAAATTTCTTTATACAAATTTATTTATCCATAATTTATAAAATAAATCGCGCTAGATTTGTTTTATTAATTAAACCAAAATTAATTGGTTTACTCCCTCTATTGTGGCCGGCCAACCAAGGAGGGTTGGCACCCTCTTTGGCCGGCCCAAACCGAGCCAAACCAACGCGAATTAAACTCATTTAATTTGCCCAAAAAGCCTTCAAAAGACTTAGCCATTTTTAGCTTCCATTGCGCCTCTGATTAACTCAGATTCGACTTATTTCTCTTGATCGAAAAATTCAATTTTCAACTCGTTTTAAATCCCTCGGATTACTCGTAGTGCGTGTGACTAAATAGGCTTTCGATTTATGTTGGTCGTCTATAATCAACAAATTATAGAACGATCATGAGTGGTACCTAGTAGTACATCATGATCCCCAATTAATCGAAAGATCAACGGTTTGACCTTAGAAGAAATTATTCTGAAACCCTTCAGCAGCTTTAATGAATCGTGCCTCATTCCCTTCAGCATCTTATACCCACTTGGTTCAGGACACGGTCTATTTGTGTCAGTCCCCACTAGGCTGACTACGTTACACCTAGCCCAAGTAGTGTCTTTCTCGTCCTTTGGATTTCTAGTTACTCTCATGTATTTAAGAGACTTGCACTCTTAACATGATGTACTCTGGCCAGAGATTTTGAGTAACAATCCGACGATAGGCCTGGGTATACATCTCCTCGCAAGGAGTGGTGAATCCTTTGTAGGCTGTTCAAACATCTTCGGGCACTTCGGCTTACACCCAATCATCCTGTGTCCACACCTCCTTGGAGATGTTTGCTTAAGATGTTAAAGTATAAGTCTCCATGACTAATATGACTTGAACACCGCAAGTCAAAGGAACATCGCACTTAAGCCGCATTAAGAACTTCATTGACATATCTATATAGATTACCATATGAAGTCTTACAGCTAGTCACTCCAATGAACTAGTTCCCATAACTAGCATCCATGTTTATCTCCGGACATCCCAATATCACCAGCCAGTGAGAATCAGCTGATTAGAGAATAACCCATGCTAGTCTCAACAGAATTGATAGTGTCCATTTTTATCAATTCATCGACTAGGGATATTTTCAATACTTCATATTTGCACATTTAGAGATAATCACTAGTTGTGATCCCATCACAAATTCTCTTATGCTGTGAGTTGTATTGCGGACATTCAGTAGATGAGTTTAAGATCCCAATCAAATACACAAGCATGTATACTCAAATAGTGAATTATCATTTATTTAAAATAAATGTTTTACAATCATAAGGCGATTGCCTTAGGACACTTCTCTCATATCACTAAAATCAGTACGCCCTTTGGTGAAAATGAAACTATGGTACGTCTTTTGGTAAATACCAATTCATGGGTACACCCTTTGGTAAAAAGCCATTATTTTTAAGTTGTACGATATTTCTTTGACTCCTTTATTTTTTCATTACTTTTTCCATCCTAAGCAAGCTAGTTTACGATCATTCCACTTTATGGCCTGACAGAACTTGAAGTTTCTAAGCTGACTCCCCTCTTCTTATAAGGGGTGGATGGATCAGTTTTTATACATAAGCATTCCCGAGCAACTCGACTATCCGACCGAGTGGATAGTAGACATGCCGACCCCTCCAAAACTCACTAAGTATCAGAAGAGTCTAGGATTCCTTAGGGCACAGACTATCCTAGCCGGTATGAATTTTGACTCAATCTGACTAATCCGCTTTGAGGGCTTGCTCTACCGGGCGGGTCTAAGTCCCAACGCCGCCGGGCTAGAAATGGATCTTGGTTAGTTAATTTACTTTTCAATATTTATCAATACTAACTGATGATTCTCTTGTGTACTGCAGAAAAAACGATGCTAGACTTCTCAGTCACCAAACTAATGAAATGGGACAAAGCAAACCTAGCAGCTTTACTAACACCCGAGGTCTCGAAAAAGCACGACAGAGCAGAAAGTGAGGTCGATTTACCTCTCACTCGGGATCCCATGACCACCGGATACATTGGAGATAGCTTGGCAAGTACAAGCAGCAAAATTGCAAAAGGTCAAGCTGTAGGATCATTTCCGGTACGCTAGAGGGGGTGTGAATAGCGTTTCTTCGACTCTTTTCACCTACGTTGTTAGTTGCGCAACAGAAATACAAATAAGATAAAAACTAATAACAATAAAGAACGCTAACAAACCGGTTTTACTTGGTATCCACCCCGGGCGGGTGATTAATCCAAGAATCCATCGATGGATCACTCCCCGGATAACCTCTGGCTAGCCCTCATTGCTCCTAGTGGGTGGAGAAACCTCGCCACAATATCAAGCAAACCTCTGAGCACAAAGACTACTATCTTGCCTTTAACCAAGACAAGATTCGCCAAGAATCTCAGCCACCACGAAGTCCTCTTTAAATAGGACTCGGGCTAAAACCCTCGCCACCAGTCGACTGCCAATTTACCAGTCGACTGGTCTAGCCATAATTGCTAGCCAACGGCTAGCTCAACAACTATATTTCAGGGATACCAGTCGACTACCATTTTACCAGTCGACTGGTCCAGCCCCAAAATTATTTTGTGATTTTTACTAGTCGACTGCCTCCCAGGCAGTCGACTGCCCCACTCACACACCTAGGGTTTCCCTTCCCGAGTACACTTCTCTCAGCACTCAGACCCTAGGACTTTCTCGAGTACAATCACACAACACTCGTACCCTCATGACTCGACTGACTCCTCATCCGTAGCCTCGACTATTGCCTTCGCGCCCGCTTCATCTTCGGCTCCCGTCCCTCGGATGCACGCAAGCATCCAGCTTGCCTCCATGTCATCCTTCACGCTTGTCTCGAAGTCCACGTCCATCAACTCATCGTCCCTGCTCTCCAAGATCCCTCAGGTGCGCACACAAGCCCGTGGCTTGTCTCCATACCACCATTCCCCGTACCAAGGCCGTCTGGTCAAATTCATATGTGTAACCTGTACATCCTGCACACTCAACATACACATATGAGATAACAAGGGTAAACCTGACTTAAACCCTTTGCCCAAACATCAAAACACTTGGTCACTCCGGACAACAGATTGCCTCAACAATCTCCTCGTTTTTGATGTTTGGCAATACGTTTAAGTTAGGAAAAGTAAAATAGTAGTCAATAGCAAAAACCATGCTAAAACAAATGCATATACAATGCATACATGGATCCTATCCTAAGGCATCCTACACTTAACCATCCAAGTTAGGACTTTTCAACATCTAACCCTCCAAGTTAGGATTTTCCACACCTAACCTTCCAAGTTAGGATTTTTCCACAAAAACAGACTTTTTAAAACTTCTCCAAAGCTCCCCCTACACTGGACTTACAAAAGTTTTTTAAGAACCTCTCCAAGGTTCCCCTTACGCCAAGAATGGAGCAACCATGCTCCCCCTCAATCTTAGCTCCCCCTAAACCTAGGGTTTCTAGCAAAGGTATGTTTGGTTCCCCAATTTAAACCCAAACTTCTCCCCCTTTGCCTAACATAAAAAAGAACCCAACAATATCCCAATTATTGGTTCTTTCAATATCTAATGATCATAAACAATGTGTACTAGCCCCCCATACACTTGTTTTGCATCATTTGGACACATACCCAGCTGCTGAAACTTAATTCAGCTTTTACCAGTCGACTGCCCCCCAGGGCAGTCGACTGATACTCTGAAAATCAGAATTTTAACCTTTCTGACGAAATTCAAAAATGCGCCAGAAATTCCACAAATCTCCAAAAATTCTCAAATTTTGTGGAGACATTTGTGATACCCATACCTACTTGGGAAAAATACATTCCAAAATATATCTATCACCATTCCCATATTTGACACAAAATCCAAAACTAGCTAAAAACTTCAATCAAACATTGACCTAAAGTCCTAGTTTTGGTTTCCTCTTGATGTCTTTGCCCATGCCAACCCACAATGCGTCTCTAGCATTGATTTACATAGCAATTACACACCAAAAACTAATTTTCATGCAATATGACCACAATGTCATATTTCCATGCATGAAACTGAAAAACATCGTGCCAAAACCCAAGAATTGAGACTCAAGTCCATCTCCAATTCTTTTGGCACACTCCATGGTTCATCTAGACCTCTAGGAGCAATCCTCCCTAGGCCCATTCACCATATATCCCAAAGGCTTCTAGAGCTCCCCCTTGAGTTCTTAGCCCTAGCCACCTCCCTAGGTGACTCAACAAACACTAGGCCACATCGGTGTTCTACCGGTGACTCTTGGCCTACAAACTTGACACTCTTAACCTTTGGCACCTTGTCCTTGGTTAAGTCACTTCTCTTTCCTTTAAATGGCACCCCTTGCCATTTTTGGATTCCCCTTTCTTGCCATAATCATATGCTACTCTAGCATATTTCTTTCCCTTTGCATGGGAGTTCTTAGACCGGTATCCCAACTCCGATATATCATTGGTGTGGTTTAAACCACCCAATACCATATCTAAACTCTTAGATCCAATAGTGAATCTTTCTAGGGTTTTCTCTAATCTATCAAGATTTTTCCATAAAGCTTGATTTTCCCTTTCTCGGTTCCTAAACCTAGAATTCACATGTCCACTTTGGACATTCATAGACCTATCCACCTTTCTAGGCATTTGTCTCCCTTTCTTGGGATTTTTGCCTTGATTCTTAAGTCTAGTGGTCTTGGATTTTTTATGATGCATGGTTTTTCCTAGGTTTTTGATCTTCAATGCAAACTATATTCCTATCATGATATTTAAATCCTATGTTATGCATGGGTAAATATTTTATACTATTTTTAGCATACATGGAGAAACTTAAACTTGAATTGCATTTCAATTTGAGATTAGAGATTACCTCCCTTACCCTTGTAGTTCCTCCTTGATGTGAGCTTCTTCTCTTATTCCTTTCTTCTTTCTCCCATCTTCTTAAGTGTCCCAATTTCTTTAACTCTCCTTTTCTTGGACACTTGGTGTGGTAGTGCCCTAGCTCTCCACATGTGAAGCATCGAATCTTCTCTCTTTTCTTCTAAGCTTTCTCATTCCTACAACTCATGTTAGAATTTAATCGAATTGAGATGGATTTAGATTGTACCTCCTTTTTACCTTTCGGGCACTTGTCCTTGTAGTGCCCCTTTTCGTTGTAACCAAAGCATGTGGTGTGCTCTTTCGATTTGGATTTGGTGGAGGTGGAGGCTAGGTTGACTTCTTCTTCAACCTTGGATGAAAAAGATGCTTCTTCTTGTTCCGGCATGGATGGGTCTCTCCTCCCCCTCAATTCTTGAAATCAATACCTCCTCTTCTTCTCTTGAGGAGGTTGATAATCTTTCACTCTCTCCCTCACTTGAAGATGTAGATGACTCAATTTTCTTTTCTTCTTGAATCATGGAGCTCACTTCATCAGGATCTTCTATAAGTTGGACTATTAACCTTACTTCTTCGGGCTCTTCAACTCATTGAATTGATGTAAGGTTCTCATGATATCTTTTCAACTTATCCCATAATTCATATGTGTTTTGGTATTCCCCTATATCACTCAAAATTTTATTAGGCAAAATATTTTTCAAAATACGACTTACCTTCTCATTAGCCCGACATTGTTCTTGTTGCTCTTTCTCCCAATATCTAGGACGAAGCCTCTTTCCGTGCTTGTCCTTTGGAACTTCGAACGGCTCTTCAATGGCTATCCTACACGCCCAATCCATGCTAAGCCAAGTCTCCATCCTTGCTTTCCAATAGCTGAAATCCTCATGGTCATAGGGTGGTGGTGAGTTGATATCTTCTCCAAGTTTATCTTCCATGGTTCTTTTCCTCTAGCATGTGCTCCCTCGGCGGTTAGTCCGATCAAGCGCAGTCCTTTGCTCTGATACCAATTGTAGGATCGTTTCCGGTACGCTAGAGGGGGTGTGAATAGCGTTTCTTCGACTCTTTTCACTTACGTTGTTAGTTGCGCAACGGAAATACAAACAAGATAAAAACTAACAATAATAAAGAACGCTAACAAACCGATTTTACTTGGTATCCACCCCGCCCAGGTGACTAATCCAAGAATCCGTCGGTGGATCACTCCCCGGATAACCTCCGGCTAGCCCCCATCGCTCCTAGTGGGTGGAGAAACCTCGCCACAACACCAAGCAAACCTCTGAGCACAAAGACTACTATCTTGCCTTTAACCAAGACAAGATTCGTCAAGAATCTCTGCCACCACGAAGTCCTCTTTAAATAGGACTCGGGCTGAAATCCTCGCCACCAGTTGACTGCCAATTTACCAGTCGACTGGTCTAGCCTTACTTGCTAGCCAACGGCTAGCTCAACGGCTATATTTCGGGGATACCAGTTGACTGTCATTTTACCAGTCGACTGGTCCAGCCCCAAAATCATTCTGTGAGTTTTACCAGTCGACTGCCTCCCAGGTAGTCGACTGCCCTACTCACACACCTAGGGTTTCCTTTCCCGAGTACACTTCTCTCAGCACTCACACCCTAGGGCTTTCCCGAGTACAATCACACAACACTCGTACCCTCACGACTCGACCGACTCCTCATCCGTAGCCTCGACTATTGCCTTTGCGCCCTCTTCATCTTCGGCTCCCGTCCCTCGGATGCATACAAGCCTCCAACTTGCCTTCATGCCATCCTTCACGTATGCCTCGAAGTCCGCGCCCATCAGCTCATCGTCCCTGCTCTCCAATATCCCTCAGGTGCGCACACAAGCCCGCGGCTTGTCTCCATGCCACCCTTCACCATACCGAGGTCGTCGAGTTAAGTCCATATGTGTAACTTGTACAACCTGCACACTCAACATACACATATGAGATAACAAGGGTAAACATTACTTAAACCCTTTGCCCAAATATTAAAACACTTGGTCACTCTGGACCACAGATTGCCTCAACACAAGCTTCCCCGGATCTCTCACCCATAGCAGAAGAACTTGTGGAACCTTCGACAAGGGCCATGCCTAGCTCCGAATTGAGTCCTGTCAAGCCCACACCAATTGAGTTGATAGTCCAAACGGGCTCCACAAGAGGCAAAAAATGTGCGTATCAAAAAAGACATTCAAAAGAGTCAATATTCAAGTTGAAGGCTCATCATCAAGTGGCCCCAAGCCAAGTAGGAGCACACCACCCACAACCCATCTAAGAGAGTCTAAACCAGCATCTGTCAGTCCACCCACAACCAACCATCCAAGAGAGTCCAAACCAGCCTTTGCTAGTCTAGGATCTTCACAGCCGATCGACCAATCCCCTACCCATCCTGCACCTATAGCAACTCAAGCCCCTGACTTCCACCCTTCATTTGGAACTCGAGACCCTCGCCTGGGGAGCCTATTAGAGAAGCTCCGCAGTGGGGAATACGCTAAGAAGCTAAAGCAGGAAAGTACATTGGAAGTAAACTCCACACTGAGTGGCTCTATGTTGAAGGTAAAATTCTCGTCTCCTCTAACTCGAGATGCTCCCGACTGGGAGCCACCCATACTATACCAATCAAATCAATACTCATCCTTCTATGTAGCCACTCCTTTATACTCCGCCGAGTCGAAGATAGCGCACACTCGAGATACCGACCAGGAGCTATGAACTGGTTCCCGACGAGGAGCAACACACAGATCCTGATCGGGAGCAACACTTGACTTCTCAAACGGATCCACTTGAGAATCTTCATGCCACCTAATACCCTACAAGTCACGTGGCAGCACGCGACTAACCTCCCTATCATTTACGAATATCAATTTGGTTGTGTTTCGTACTCTATTTTTTTCTAAAAAAATATTCGACTATATTCTTTTTATTTTTATTATGAAAGAATTAAAGACGAGATCAAAATTTTCAAAGTCAACAAACAAATTCGAGAAAGTCAATTGATTTGTATATTTATAAAAAAATATATATGCATCTGAAGTCAGTTTAAAATCAAATTTGTATTTTATGTCGTAAATCACCTTCCCAAAAAGCAATAAATAAATAAATAAATAAATAAAGATTTTTATTTAAAAAGAGTATTATTTTATAACTTTCTATCAATAAGATCATTTGGAAAAGCCGACAACATAGATTAAAATATTTTCTTGAATTACCGATTTGGCTTAAATAGGGTGAATAAATTTTAAATAATAGGTTTTTAAAAAAGGCACTTTAGTGATTATATAGATAATTTTTAAAAAACAATATTCAAAATTTATATTATATTTTTGGAGGAGTTTAATCTTATAACTCACGAAACCTAAATTTTTTTTTTTTTGATGATATCTCAACAACCATTCAACTAAGAATAATAATTGGGAGAGTAAAAATAAGAGAGTGAAAATCATAGTGAATGACATGGCATCTTACATGTACGATCTCCGACGGGTTCACCGTGCCCCCCAGGATATAGTATGATTCGGGACGGCGGCCGAAGGCCGTCGATGGTATCCAAGCGATAATCGGAAGTGTGCATATAAAGTGTCACATCATGCCATATCATTCACTATGATTTTCACTTTCTCATTTTTACTCTCTCTATCATTGTTCTTAAGTAATTGAATAGCTAATTAACTTGTAAAAAATATTTCAAATGGATTTTTCTTTTTAAAAAAAAAAATTGATCAAATGAAGAGTGGAATGAAACGAAGCTATAAATAGTTTATGTAACGGCAACAATGCCGAGAAAATTGGCTCATCGTTGTAGAAAGCCTTTCTTCTCTCCTCTCCGCTGCACTCCCTCTCTCTCTCTCCCTCCCCCTGGCGAATCCTAGATTTTGATCTAGAGTAGCACCCTGAGTTTGAGGGTTGCTGAGATCTGTATCGAGCTGCTCCCATTGCACCCCGCCTCATCGATTCTGTCGGTGCCTTTGCATTTTGTTGTTCGCCCCTCATCGCCGTTTTGTTCTGGATCGGAAGAATGGCCGAGGAGGAGTACCGGTCGGTCCAACTCATAGACGGAGAAGGAGAGTTCAACGATGCTGGCGTCGAGCAGTTCATGAAGACCACGAGGCTCGCCGAGTGTGGGCTCTCCTATGCCGTGGTCTCCATCATGGGACCCCAGAGCAGCGGTGAGATTACCTTGGCGATCTATTTGATACCCTGCCTCATTTTAGTTTTTGGAACATATTATACCAAAAAAATGATCTTGGTTGGTTTTCAATGTTGTCGTCCTCTCTGTGTATGACAACTGTTTGACGATTGTTCTGTTTGAGCAGGGAAAAGTACTTTACTTAATAATCTTTTCAAAACTGACTTCAGGGAAATGGATGCATTACGGGGAAGGTATTGATACTTCTTCTCCTGTGCTTGATAAAATTGGATCACTGGATTTCATTTATTGGAACTCTTTGTTTAAGATGAATGTCTTGCTTTCTACTTTCTTATCAGGAGCCAAACTACCAAAGGTATATGGTTTTCGAAATGTCGGGGAATAGATCCTTTCACAATTGTGATGGATTTGGAAGGTACTGATGGGAGGGAAAGAGGAGAGGTAAATTTGTATTTTCATTTTGTATTTTTTTATTGTCTACATTTATTTGGAGACTATGAGTGTCCAAATTGTAAAAGGAGAATTTTCATCTTGCAGCCTAAAGTTCATCTCCTTTTCAAAATCCTTCTTTGGAGTTTCTAAATCATCAAGATATCCCTGGGAATTTCTAACTTTTGTCACTTCACTCCCTCTTAACTGTTAACAATGCTAGCTTATCTAACCAGATAATGACGTTATTGATATGTCACATATATGTCACTTCACTTTTCTAGCAAATAAAGTAATGGTATTAATTGTTAGGGGTGAAACGACAAGAGTTTGGAAATTTTAAGAGGGTGGTTAGTTTGACAATTTGAACCTTTGGAGGTCAAAACAAAATTTTTCCTCCGCTTTGCTACATTAAGTTAATCACATTCATTATTATATGGTGTCACTATCCTAGATAAAACAACACATCCAGAAAATATCTGAGAATGGAAATAAACATTTTTATGCCCTCTTCCATGTGAATAAGCAACAAGTTATTGAAGAAATAGTTCGAATTATTGCGTTGATCATATTTGTCTTCTCTCTCCATTGAAGTTATGAAAGAAATGTTGGTAAAATATCCCTTATCTGAGGCACACCTACTCAAAATCATCCTTCCAATTTATCATCTTACGATTATTTCTTTCGTATACTTGTTTTGTTTTTTCAAAGAGATCAATGCCATTTTGCACTTTGTCGTGAACAAACGTTCCTATTTTCAGGATGATACTGCGTTTGAAAAGCAAAGTTCACTATTTGCACTGGCAATATCTGACATAGTTTTGATAAATATGTGAGTTGAGTTCTATCTTTCATTTCAACTCATTTAGAAATCTTTCTTATTTAAGTGTATATCACTGTTCTTGTGAAGTTAACGAAGTCTAGCTTCCTCTGTTGATAAAGTTGATTTATCCAGGTGGTGTCACGATATCGGCCGAGAGCAAGCTGCTAACAAACCCTTGCTAAAAACAGTATTTCAGGTCTTGTATCTTTTGCTAATCTAGTGTTGATTTATTCTGATAATTCATGCTAATATAATAAGACATGGGGCATTTTATGTCCATACCTAATGGTGTATAATCTAGTTAACTTTTTTAAAAATAATTTATATAATATTAAGTTAAAATATTTTGCTAACTCAATTTATATTTTTAAATGATCTTATTTTGTAATTTTTTATCTCCGCTATTCATGTTTCATGGGTTGTGCTAGCGCAGTGTTATCTATCCTTTGACTTCTTTTATAGGTCATGATGCGTTTGTTCAGCCCTCGCAAGACCACATTGCTCTTTGTTATCCGTGACAAGACAAGAGTATGATGACCTACACATATTTCATATTTGTTTAATTATAGTCAGAAGTACTAATATTTTTGTTCACGGTCATTGTAGACACCACTGGAAGCTTTGCAACCTGTTCTAAGAGAGGATATACAGAAGGCATGTTGTCCGATCTTCTGCATCATAGATTTTCCTTTTTCTACATTTCCATTCACAGTTAGTGTTGCTATTGTTAGCAGATATGGGACAGTGTTTCCAAGCCTGAGGCTCAAAAAGACACAGCTCTCAGTGAATTCTTTAATGCAAGTTTCTTCCTGCAAAGAATTTTGTTTATTATTAAAATCATATTGACTTGTATATCTGATAACTTCAGTTCCCTTAAACAGGTTGAGGTCACTGCATTATCTAGTTATGAAGAGAAGGAAGATCAATTTCGCGAACAGGTATACGGTTTCTCTCTTCTTTCCTTTGTACAAACATATATCTTCATGAAAAATTTTCTGATAACAATGAAAAGTTGTCACTTAGTACTCTAGATATTAGGTTTTGGTTTTAAGTTTTAAATGTAGTTTTACTCATGCGGTTGTTCAAATAATATGTTTACAAAATTCTCTGGTGAATGTGTTTCTCTACCATAAGTGATAGGTTTATATCTAAGGTGGGACGGTATTCTACATAATTTAATTAAGATTTATAGAATTTCTTTCCAAACAGCAGGCAATCTTTAATGCATTCCTTAAAAAGAATTACTATCATTCTGTCCCCCTAAACTCAGGATCTTACGTCTGCCACTGAAGACTTAAATCCAAATATAGCTCTCATGTATTTCTATGGTAAATAAAAGAGCATGATCTAAATTTTTAATTTTTGAGCATTTGCTGTGTAACAGGTTGCAGAGCTTCGACAACGGTTTGTCCATTCAATTGCCCCAGGAGGACTTGCAGGTGATAGAAGAGGTGTTGTTCCTGCTTCAGGGTTTTCCTTTAGTGCGCAACACATATGGAAGGTTGTGCGTGAAAATAAGGATCTTGATCTTCCTGCTCATAAGGTACAGTCTTACATCACACTTGTTCGGCTGCTTAGATAAATTAAGGTTGGCAATATTATATAATACTTGATAACATGACGCGACAGTAATAGCCAAAACACTTCATTTGCTGTTTATTTTTAACTGCGTTTGGTAGGTCATGGTCGCAACAGTTCGTTGCGAAGAGATTGCTAACGAGAAGCTCAGTCACTTAACCTCTGATGAGGTGACATCAATCATCAAGTTCCCATACATATGTTGCTGACTCAAAGTTATCCATGAAAATCTGATATTTTAGTAGTGCTTCAGAAATGGCTGGAGTTAGAGGAGGCAGTGCAGTCAGGTCCAGTTGCTGGCTTTGCGAAAAAGCTTGAAGCTATTATTGATGCTTATATACAAGAGTATTTTTTCTAATTATATCTCTTTTTCTTCTTCTTCATGATAAACATAAACAAATATCTCATCATCTCTGATCCATTCAACTCTGATGCAGATATGACGAGGAAGCTGTCTACTTTGATGAAGGTGTCAGGACTGCAAAGAGGAAGCAACTTGAGTCCAGAGCTTTGCATGTGAGATAATAGACTATATAATTTTGCCTCTTATTCATTCCTGATTAATCAGATTCTTTTCTATTGGAACAAATACACTTGTTTGACTCCAGAGCCACAATTCTATTCAAAAAGTGCTTAAAAGTCATGATATTGTTTAAACTATCATGTTAAAATAGAATCATGACACCTTTAAATGGTAGCACCTGATTAAATAGAACCGTGACACCTGCTCTTTAGTGGTAGAAATAGAATCGTGATACTTGCTTGCTTGCACTTTGTTTTAAGATTAGGGCGAGAGAGTTTATCCCTATGTTATTGGAAATTCTCCTTTATTTGATG
Organism: Boesenbergia rotunda; assembly: GCA_024364735.1. Taxonomy (NCBI): domain Eukaryota; kingdom Viridiplantae; phylum Streptophyta; class Magnoliopsida; order Zingiberales; family Zingiberaceae; genus Boesenbergia; species Boesenbergia rotunda. The sequence continues at coordinate 816,265 of JAGFNQ010004446.1, forward strand.
CTCGATAAAAGGGGCTTCATAAAGTTTATCCTCTTATTGTCATCTAAGTTGGAATTTTCTTAGTGAAAGGAATGTGTTTTACTCTTGTGATATTTAAAATAAATGAATTTTCTTACTATTGATCCATGAGTTCATGTATTATGTTCATCTCTGTGGCCCCTCGCAGCTTGTGCATCCTACTTATCAAGCATTGCTTGGCCATCTACGTTCAAATTCTCTGGAAAAGTTTCAAAAGGATATGGAAAGTTCACTGAATAGCAGGAAAGGATTTGCAGCATCTGTTCGAAGTTGTATTGAGTCCTCTATGTTTGAGTTTGATCAAGGAAGTGCAGGTAACGCCCCTACAAAGAAACTGTGATTGAAACTATATAACGCTTACTAATCTCCAATTTGATCTGTTACCTTCAGATGCTACTATCAGTCGCACCGACTGGGATGCTTCCAAAGTCCGAGAGAAGCTTCACCGTGACATCAATGCTCATGCAAATTCTCTTCGGAATAAGAAACTCTCAGAATTGATTATTCACTACGAGGTCAATCAATGATTTCACTTTGTGATCTGAATTATCCTAATTCTTGTGTTGAAATTCTTTTTCCTATTGTGTTTCTGTTCAGGACAAGTTAACAGAAGCACTTGCTGAACCAGTGGAATCTCTATTTGAGGCTGCTGGCAATGATACTTGGGCATCAATAAGAAATCTTTACCACCGTGAAACCAGGAATGCCCTCTCAGAGTTCTCCACTTCCTTATCTGGGTTTGAGCTAGAAAAAGTTATTTTTGATGAGAGGATCACAAATCTGAAGGAATTTGCAAAAAGTGTCGTTGAAAAGAAAGCAAAAGAAGAAGCAGCCAAAGTTCTGATCAGAATGAAGGATAGGTAATTAATAAACTACTTATCAAATCTGTACTTCCTCCTGTTACCTATTTCTGAGATTCTATGGTGTTAATTTTCAGGTTCTCAACAGTGTTTAGCCATGACAAAGATTCCATGCCTAGGGTTTGGACAGGAAAAGAAAATGTGCGGAAGATCACAAAGGATGCTCGTACATCGGTACTTCCAGACCTTTTGTAGATAAATGGTTTCAAAATTTTAAAGCTACATCCACTACAAGGGACAGTTCTACTGTGTAGGCTCCTTTCATGGCTGATCATGTGAAGGGACGCCTTGGAATTGTGAACCCATAGAGGTTTGCTTAAGATCCATGCGCATCTTTGCTTTTGGATATATGCGCATAAAGAATGTCTCTTCACATGATCAGCCATGAACTGGACTGTACTATTAAAAGCCCTAAACTTTGGGATACACATTTGACAATCAACCATCTATATAAATACTAAGATTTGAAGTTTGTAAGTTCACTGTCATGATGCAGGCTCTGAAACTGTTGGCTGTGATGTGTGCCATTCGTTTGGATGAGAAACCAGACAAGATTGAATCCACTCTTATGTCAGCACTTATGGATGCACCAACTGCATTTGGACGAAGAACTGTAACATCATTGGATTCACTCGCTTCAAGCACATGGGAAGAGGTTAGTGTGGAATTTACTGTGTGCGCAATGAACGACATAAAAGAGTGCAAGACGGGAAACTAATGTAAGCCTGGGATTTTGTTCAGGTTTTTCCATCTAACACATTGATCACCCCCGTGCAATGCAAGTCATTGTGGAAACAATTTAGCGCAGAGACTGAATATACTGTCACACAAGCAATATCTGCTCAGGTACACATACCTGTGTTTATCTTTAGGTACTAGTTTTATTTTTTGCCCTTTTTGTTTCTTGTTCTATATCTTCTGAAAATTTTGAGTTTTGAACTTGCTCAGAACTGATTTTATTTTGGTCCTTTAAAAGTGGTATTACTATGTTCATAATTCTTCAGCAAACAGATTATACACACATATTTGCATATATTAACTCAAACGAGCATTAATTACTGCAAACAACAAGGGAGACGACCAAGGTATGATGCCTTGATCACGGCATTGAAATGATTATGCACAGTGGATCACTTTTACTATGTTTCATGATTCAGAATTCAGTTTTTTTTTTTTTTTGCCATCATGATTCAGAATTCAGAGTCACGTAGTTAATTACCGATGGCAGGCAATTTTTCACCTTCCTTTCTCAAAAAAAAAGTAGCTATAGTTGGTTTAGTTACTCAGATTTATTTTATTCACCTCAGGAAGCACATAAGCGCAGTAACAGTGTGCTACCTCCTCCATGGGCAATACTTGCAATTGCGATCCTCGGTTTCAATGAGCTGATGGTGCTCATGAGGTCTTTGCTTCCATTTACTTTCCCTGCTGTTTGAATCTACCTCACAAGCTATAAATTAATAGCTTAAACTTTCATTCTTTTTCTCATGATGATGTTTTTATGAGCAGGAATCCTTTTTATCTATTGCTGCTTTTTGTTATGTTCTTGGTGTTCAAAGCGCTATGGGTGCAGCTAGATGTCGCCGAGACATTTCAGCATGGCATAGTAAGTAAACTCCGACATGTTTCAAATGTACAAAATCGAAAGCTTGGCATTAAGTAGACAGCCTTACCATTTAGCTGTTTTTCAAAGTTCATTTAGTATACATTTTCAAGCTTAAACTCATCCTTGCTTTCACTTTCAGAACTCATGCCAAAAAGAACTTAGGGTCAGGATTACTCAGTTCAAATTATGAATGCTGATCTTGTATTGATGAATCTGATACTTTCCTAATTCAGCTCCCCGGAATTCTCACAATATCAACAAGATTTCTCCCCACAGTCATGAACCTTTTACGAAAACTTGCTGAGGAAGGCGCTCAACCTCCCACTGCTCCACAGACCACCCAGAACAATCCACCCTTGGACGCACAAAGTTTTCGAAGAGATTCGCAGAGGCATGCTCCTCCTCCACTCACGACCCCAGCCCCCGATGTGCCATCTTCCTCATCGTCTACGGTTTCTTCTCCCAGAAGTGGTGTGGAGTGTCCAGAGACTAAACACTTCGTGGAAGTAGACACTGAAGCCAGTTATACATCATGAGTGAAGAAGGTCCAACAATTAGCATTCTGAAGCATGATCGTCATTAAGCAAACACTGCATTATGCAAGATGTTTGTGCCACCAAGTAGATGATGTGTTTTCCTCTCTTAATTACTGAATGTTATTTTCTTCTGTTTTGTATAGATAGAGACTTATCCATTTTACCCAAGTCAGTGATTCAATCAAACATTATATTCAAACTCTTGCTTTTACTTGCTGTAATCTATCCCTGAGGGATTTGGTATTGCTGAGGAGGGAGGGGGAAAAAAACTAGAATGAAAGGGATCTTCATGCTCAATTCGTGCGCGAAGAAACCTTGAACAATGTTGGTCGCGAACATCCCAGAGCTTCAGTTCAGTATAATCCAATAATTTTTAAGTTAATATATTGAGTCCACCAGCTCTACCTGTTAAACGACGTCGTTTTGTCATGGGCTATGATTCAGTGATAGGGTAATTAGTCACCATCTCAAATATTCATGGTTCGATCTCTAACTACGATGTATTTATGACTGGTGGAAAATTTTCGTGGAGTTGGACCGATCATCTCAGATTTATTTGCTATATGGTCTAACATTTTAAGCGGCGTAATTTCAATTAATGGGAAAGCGTTAATTTCAATTAATGGGAAAAAAAACTTTCTTTCGATTTTTTTTTATAAAATATAATATTAATATATAAATATTATATATTTGATAGAAAAATAATAGGGAGAGTGAAAATGGAAGAGTGAATGGTAAAGTGAATGATGTGGCACTTTGTATGCAGCGATCTCCGACGGATTCACCGTGCCCCCAGGGTATAGTTTGATTCAGGACGGCGGCCGATGGCCGTCGATGGTATCCAAGCGATAATCAGACGTGTGCATATAAAGTGTCACGTTATTCACTCAAGTACCACGTCATTCACTCTACCATTCACTCTCCAATTTTTACTCTCCCTATCATAGCTCTATTTGATAAACGTTCATTATACATCTATGTATTATGATTTTGTTAATTTAACCAACGATCTTGGCTCGTCATTGTGTAGAACCAAAATTATATGAGTTAGTTAAAACTTACTTTACAATATAATGTTTTGATGTTTTATAAATTTAGCACCGATTTTAATTTTACAAAAAAAAATTGTGTACACATATTTTCGATTTAACAATATAAATGACACTTTTATAAAAGGAAAATTGATTAAAATATTAACACATAATTTATTACAGTAAAAGAATTAATCTCTAATGATCAATTAATTAAAATTTTAAAAATGCGCAAGATTTTAGTTGATAATGTACTAATAAATTTCTTGCATAATAGTGCTAGATTTAGCAATCAACCCAAATAAAAGTTATATCCACATTTTTATTTTTTTAGTAAAAATAAAGATGATTTTTTATTAAAAAAATTATCTCATCAAATTATTTATTTATTTATTTATGTTATTAAATACAACGATTAATTTTCTAGTCCAACCGAATATTAAATTGCTTTCAGCCCTAACGAATCCCTTCCATCTTCCAGAGAAGTCTTTCTTCTCTTTTCATCAACTCCGTCCTCTTGTCCGATCTACGCGACTCCGGCGTCGTCCTCCTCCCGTGTTTGCTGGAGAGCTATCGAACGGTCTCCGGCGAAGGACTCCGGTCACGCCGCTAGCGCAGCCGCGCCGCGAGATTTTGCCATCCGCCAAAGGGGTCGTGGGAGCACAACTTATGGCGGAGAAATTGGCACCAGAGAAGCGCCACAGCTTCTTCAATGGCGGTGAAACCTCGATTTTCTCCTCGGAATACTTGTGTTCTTGCTCCGGTTTTTTTCCATTGATTCCGAATGCCTTTCTCATCTGGTGCTGATTTTGATCCTTTAGAGCAGAAGGTTTTCGAATGGGATCAAACCCTAGACGAGGTCAACATGTACATCGACCTCCCTCCGAACGTTCCCAAGAAGCTTTTTTACTGCAAGATCCAGTCCGGACACGTCGAAGTGGGGATCAAGGGGAATCCTCCTTATCTCAATGTATGTATTTTATCTTGTTTTCATGAGATTGACCATCGTTTCCACACTTTTTTGGATCAATGAACTGGTTGCTCTCCAGCACGATCTCGCCTGCCCTGTGAAGACTGATTCGTCTTTCTGGACCCTTGGTAATACATCCATGTTCTTCTTCAATCTCGATATTGTTTTCTGCAAGTTTCTTTTTTATCACCACTTCCAATTTTCGTAATGATTATTAATATTCTAGGGTGATTTGAAGTTGATTTGTTGGACATTATTTAGTAACACAATGCATGCATTCAAACATGCGTGAACTAGAAATCACTAGAATAGGAACAAATGGTATTTAGAGTGTGCGATGTGTTAGTATAATGGTAGTTAATTTTCAGAAGTGCGGGATACATTCATCTTATGAAAGCTACTATTCAGTTTACAGGTAAGCTCAAGGATGTCAGTCATCAGCGCAGTCAAAACTTTTAGGATTCATGCTTCATTGCATTGCTTCTTGTATCCTTGTAATATTTGGATCCTGACAGCACATAGAACAATAAAATCATCATTAGTTATGATATTATGGAGCTAAGTTCAATTGATACATATATCACGAGGGCATTCTCAAAAGAAGTCTGACCTTTCTCTTTTAACTTGGGTGTCTCAGCTTGGATTGTGGACAGATAGATCTCACAACTTGTCCTCTTAACATATTTGTTTGGTTGGGCATGATCATGCAAATATAAATATATGGAAGATGTTTTTAAGATTATTGATGTTTATAATTATTGATGCAATTATAAATTGTAACTCACAACTTGTCCGATTGTCGTCTGAACACCTCCGGTTGCCTTCGGCCGCCGCCTCGAACCAAACTATATCCTGGGGGACACGGTGAACCCGTCGGGGATCGTTGCAATTGGAGTGTCACGTCATTCACGTTGAGTTTCATACTACAAATTCACGTTGTGTATCATTTTTGTTGAAATAATTCAGCACAAGCTACACTTTTGTTGTAGGACACTAAAGTTATCTACATTAATGAACTCCCACATAATTTATAAATACCCAAAGATGACAGTCTTATTCCGATGCACAAAAAGGATATTTCAGATGCTAACCATGAGATTCAGGTTGACAGTGATCCATCAATGCAAAATATCCTCCCTGAACAGAGGAAGCCTAGTTTAAGAGATTTCTTCCTTAATACTTGTATGAACACCTCACTATATTGCCATGCTCTCCTTGTTACAAAAAGCCAAATGCTTTTGAATAAAATCTTTGTGCCATTAATTTTTGGGCGAGAGAGAGACAAAATCCAACTGTTGTTTGATCTAGTGGTAAGCTAGTTGATTTGGAGGGATTTCCATCGAGCCAAAGGTTGGGTTCGAATTTGTATAACAGCGATACTGGGAATGGTTTAGTCGCGCCTCTTCCACTTGGATAATTATGAGCTTTCCGAAAGCCAAATAGTTGCAAACTTATGAAATGTTGGAAAAGCCAACTAAGTTGGTTCTGAATTTAGACTGTTGGCTTTGGTTGAGCTAAGCAAGATATTAGTGATGTCATGAGGGCAGTAGATAAAGCTCCAAGAAATATTTTTAGATGCAGCAGCAAGCTATGAATTAGTGTTATATGTTTAATTGGTGACATAAATCCTCTGTTGTTTGACCATCTTCTTCTCTAAATGTCTGCATTCGCTATCAAAATTAATAGTCGTTTTTGTTGCCTTCGAAAAAATAGAGGACGAAATCATGCACGTAACACTACAGAAAAGGGACAAAGGAAAAACTTGGTCATCTCCCATACTCGGTCAAGGTTTGCTGGATCCATATGCAGCGGATCTGGAACAGAAGCGCCTTATGCTGCAGAGGTTTCAAGAAGAGGTAAAAGCCTTGTTTTGTTGATTATTTATGTTGGAAATGGGCATGATTTTTTCACAGCAATTTTTGGTAATCCTCTAAATATTGTCGTGGGTTTCCATATGTATGTTTACTATGATCTTGATTCCTGGTAATACATATTGTGTTGGCTGGTGGATAAACTAAAATGCAGAGCACCTACCTTACTGTAGTATTTACTCCATTCAACGATAGTTAAAAGTATAAATATCATGGAAAGAAATTCAATCTTTAATATCTTTCATTTCTTTTATATTTATTTATTTTCAATTTGCAGAACCCTGGTTTTGATTTTTCCCAAGCTCAGTTCAGTGGGACCTGCCCTGATCCGAGGAGCTTCATGGGTGGCATTAGCTAAGCATACTATGGAGGTGATTCCTCTTGCTTCTTCTTTCTTGTTTTTAGACAACCATGTGTGACCCCTTGAACTTTGCCATGGTGGCGAAGATTCAACAACGGCACTAATGATATGATGAATGGTTCATCAAAATTATTGTGTATGACACTAGATTGCGTTAATAGTTTCAAAGTTATTTCTCTTTGCATCTTACAATTTGAGCCTACCATCAAATTTGTGTGGATTTTATTGCATGTTGATGGTTTACTATTGCAGCATATATTAAGTATATAAAATTACAAGCACGATCAAAATAATTTACACATTACACTTAAACATAAAGATGGAAAAAGAGACAAATATAATTATATTAAGCTTTTTTTAAAAAATAATTTACTTAGTAAATAGGTTAATTTGTTTATATATTTGAGTTATATTATTATTGTTGTTGTATTTATTAATCATATTGTAAGTCCAACTAACTAGTGTCTTTGAGGAAAACCTATCTAAATCTTTCTGTTGATTTTACTATTTAATTTTCTTATAATTCTTTTAATCAATTAGTTTTCAAATTTTAAATCTTTCAAAAAAAAAATTCCCTGCAAGGAAAAAAAAAGGGGAAGCGAAACTCGTGCTCTTTCTCTCCCTCAAATGAAATATAAATTAGGAAAATGTTTTCTAGCCATAAGGTCTGTTTTCTTTTTTTCGAAACACAGAATTAATTACTTCACACTCAAATTTGCATGACTCTGATTGGATGGGGGTAAGCTGAGTAAAGTTTAGCAATATCAGTGCAACTAAGAGTAGGTTTGATTTGCTTTTTTTTTTTTATATTTTAAAAAATCATATTTTTTTTATTTTTTATTTCATTTTTTAATTTTTCAGTAAAGAATATTAAAATTATACATATATAATTCTAATTTTTAAGTAAAAGATTTATATTTTTTTTTTTTTCTTTTTTTAAAAAAAAAATAAAAATATATTTTTCAAAAAATTATATTTTTTACATAAAATAAAAATAAAAAACAACACAGCTAAACAATCTTAAAGTTTAGAGTGATATTTTATTAAATAAATAAATTTCGAGAAGCATTTGAATTCTGAAGGATGTTATTAGTAAGACTGCTGTAACCCTGCAGAACAATTTCATACGAGGAGAAAATAGATGAAGGATCCATCAGGGAGATCGGGAGATCATGATTCATTAATATCATCAAGTAAAAGATTTATAACAGTGATATTGATTAATGGATACATAAAATTATTAAATACAGATAATTAAGCTTCACTACTTTCTTACATAACACGAAAGCTATCATATACAAACTCTTAAATTAGTCACTTTAGCATAACTACTTCAAGCAGATCATATAAAGCCGTTAAAGTAAGCATGGAAGAGGTTAGTCACTGTTCTCTGCTGGCCTCAAACAGCCACAGGAAGCACCTTCCTTCTGTCTCCTGCTGTTTCTCCTTCCATAGATGTATTCCCTTAAACGAATTCCGGTTCTTCGTTTGATCATTCTCATTCTTTTATTTGCATTTCCATCCTCAGATTTCAGCAGACCATATTGAATTTTCTTCATCTCCAATTCCAACCTTCCAATTTTTTGGGATACCTTTTCTACCCAGTCAGAGATCTGCTTCTGCCTTCTGCTGCCGCTAACCTTTTTCTCCGGCTCATTGGCAGGAGATGCAGAAAAGTCCTCCACTTTCTTCATCAAATTACCATTCACTTCAATGAGCTCCAAGATGGTTCCCTCAGCACCTTTCAACTGTGCGTCGCGAGCATTGAACTCTGATCTAGTAGGCTGGTTGATCTTTTCAGATTCCTCCATGTTCTTCTGCAATTCTTTTATGCTTGCTTGCAGAAGCAACAACCTCTGAGCATCAGAAAAGAGTCTATCTAAAACCTTTCTGTGCCAGTCACGGCGAGATTCTACCTTCTTTGGGAGCTCTAGCTTGTCGAGGCAGTCTTTCTCAAATACCAGCCGATCTGAATGTGTGTACTTTCCTTCCACTTCTTCAGTTTGGCAGCATGTCATGTCCTTGATTAGAACAGGACCTTTCTGATTCCGGGTGTTGCACCCCTCTTCGTATTTACCCCAAAGTTCTGTGGATTCACCAGCCTCTTTAGAGTTTCTTGGGCCATGAGAAAGAAAATCCTTCTTGTATCGTGGAGAATTCAAAATAATATCGAGCTGTATGTCACTCATGTATTGCTTATATTTTGATCTAGCAGTGTCATTGTTGGACACTCTCTTCATTTTTAACGCTTCAATCTCTTTCCATGCAGCATCCAAACTAGCACTTGAATCTAATCGTTCGAGCACTACAACATTTCCCGTATCCATCACCGCCTCCTGCAGCAGTTTCACCTTGTTGTGCAAATCTTGCAGTTTTTGAGTTCCTATAGGCCCAGCGACACCATATCCTTCCTTATGTTCTTCTTGGCCCCTCTTGGTACTAGGAGAAGACTGATACTGATCATCCTGAATACACGATTGTATCATCAGAAATCCAGAATCTATTTTGCTTAGTTCTTAGAAATCTTACTGCAGTATAATGGACACATCAAAGAACATTGTTTAACTAATAATACATTTTTCACTTTGTCAAAGGAAAGAGTGAAGATACCTCCTCTTTTGTCAGATTTATTGAAGTAGAATATCGCTTCACAAGGGAAAGTGTAAGATCTTCTAGGATAGTAATGTCATCCCATAGAGACTCCAAAAATAGTGAATACTCATTCAAGTCGGTTCTTAGTCGAGTGCTTTCTCCTTCAAGGATATAAATCTTTTTCTCCAGCTCCTGAATGGTTGAATCTTTTATTGTGATTTCCTCTTTAAAAATTTCCATTTGTTCTTTTGCAGTATCAATTCTAGCATGATTGACCTCATACTGGACTTCTAGCGAATCTCCTCTGCACTCTTTCCAGTTAGAGGAAAAATCCTTCAGATGTGTGTTTTCATCTTCAAGAATTACTATTTTCTCATTGACAATCTTGTTCTCCGCTTCAAGCTTGCTGTTCATGAAGCAGAGATTGCGGTTTTCAGTACTCAATAGATTGATTGCTGAATCTCTCTCCGAGATAAGACTCCTACACACCACAGAAAAGCAGGCCAGAGGGATAAACTCCATAAGAACATTGTTCTCCTCTTCCAGTTTGCCATCATCATCTATCAAGTTATGCAGCTTCATGCAAAGAGAATTATTTTCCTCCACTACTTTAAAGGAATTAGTTTGTAATGTACTGTGAGATTCTTGTAGACAAGTAAGCTGTCTGAATAGCAAATCCACTTCAACTTTCAATGCTTCCTCTCGTTGGTTGCTTGTCTGCACCTCCTTCTTCAAAAGTTTGCTCATCTCAAGGATCATTCTTGCATATTATCTGGGTAAAATTTTCTGCTCTTACTTCAGATTCTCTCTCAAGAAGAGTCTTTTCTTCTCTTATATCTGTTACATACTTCCCTAACTGCTGTAGAAGGTTGACGGCAATGGATTTCTCCTGAAACAATTGCTGCTTTTCATCCTGGACCTCTGAAATAGTCTGTTGCATTTGCTTCAATTCATGCAAAATAAGCTGTAAAACTAATTCATCTTCGCTATCGTCTAAACCAGCATGCTCCAGATCCATCTTCAGTGATCTTATTATCACATGTATCCAGTCCCTTACTTTCCTGTTATGCTCTGTTAAAGATGTTATCTTTCTCTCCGGTGTCGAGCATTCCTGCTCAAGCTTTGAGATGAGCTTCTCTGCACATCTCAAGTCATATTCCTGTTGTTGAGATGCACATGATAAATTGGAGTTCTCCTTTCTCATGTCACATAAGCATCTCTGTAATATGAAAACTTCAATCTGAGCACTAACGATTTGGTGTTGTTCCACTTGGAAATTCTCCTCCCATCCCCTAGCTTGTTCATGGAGGGTTGATACCTGATTTTCTAATGCACTCTGCTGAATTTTGCTAGACTGAAGATTGGTATTGTGTTCATTTTTCTCCATGATTAATAACTCTTGCAGTTTTGACATTTGTTGAAGGATTGAATCCTTTTCCCTCCCTAGGTTAGAGCCATTTTTCTCCATCTCAGAATACCGGCCTTTCAAGCTCTGTAGATTATGTTTAAAGCTTTCCACCTGATACAGTGAAAATAGTGGCAACAAATTGTATTAGTCTCAACTATCTGTAATCGGTTTTATGGATCTTATCCCTCATTTAAGTTCATACAAGCCTATATCACCAATTATACTCAACCTGTTTAAGCTATTTTTTTCACGTGTTCAGAATATCCAAATCTCTTAAATTAATTTTAGTAACATTAAATAGAGTTTTCTTTGGTCTCTGTTTCTCACACCATCGAGTCTAATTGATCAACTTGCCTAACTATTGAATTTGTTTAAGTGCCTTTGAGCAACACCTAATTTTTCAGTAATCCCACATCAATCTTACCATTTTTCATATTTATTACATTATTTTCTGTACATGTTTCTACATGATGCAAACAAATTTTGGTATTAAACTGCTGTTGGCATAGCCACAAAATCAATCAAGAAATAATTCCAGACTAGGAGTGGAAAAAAGGATTGGTATGTTTAGATACCTTAATCAGCTTCCTGAAGATATGTTTACCTGTGTTATGAGAGTACTCTTCTCAAAAAGAAGACATGATTTCTCATCGTCAAGAGTCTTGCAGGATTCTTTTACAATCCTCAACTTTCTTCTCAAATCCTCAAGTTCAACATTCGTATCAGATAGAGAGATCTCTAAGAACGCATTTTTCTTTGAAAGCTTCTCTATTTTCTGATTAGCAGCCTCCAAGTGTGACAAAATTGATGCCTTTTCAGCAAGATGAATAGATATCCTACCTCGCAGATGAGCAGAGATATCTTCTAATTTGTTTACCTTCGTTCTTACTCTCTCCAATTCACCATTTGCATCCAAAAGTGTATCTTCCAGTACTTGAATCTTCTTCGACATTGTTTGCATATTGTTTAGATTAAGCAAGTAAAGATTTATTTTATCCTCATTTTCCATGATTGTGTCCCTCAGTTTAAGGTTTGCATCCTTCAAATCCTTTATCAATGTCTGAAGGGATTCTACATTTAAACTAACCGCTTGAAGTTCATCTGTAAGTGCATGACACTTATATACCAAATCATCTCTTTCTTGTGTAAGACAATCAAGTTGTATCTGAAGAGCCTCCTTTTCATCAATATGAAGATCAGCTTCATCTTCAAGTTTCCTTTTCAAATCCATCAAGAATATTATTTCATCCTCTAGACTCATTATTTTAAGAGAAGATGAAAACTGCTCTTCACACAATCTGACATTCTCCTCACTGATCTTCTTAAGTTCTTCACCCATATCCTTCAGTTTCTTAACTTCAATTTCGAGCTCCAGTTCAAGATACCTCATAGCTTCAAGTGTATCAATATGCTTCCTTTTAATTGATTGACAAGCAAGCTCAGCCTCCACTTTTCTTTGATCTGTATCTTGTAGGGAGGTATTCAGGATTTTCAGCTCCATACCCTTTTTGTCGTGCTCCTCCTGTTGATGCTCTATTTTCTTCTTTAGGATGTCAGCTTCTGAATGTAACGATCGATTAGCCTTCTCCAAAGCAAGCCTCTGTTCCTCAGCACTGTTTAAACTTGCAGTTCCCAAGATCATCTCATCATTAAGTTTCTTAAGATCAGCTTTGGTGCGAGATATTTCATCTTCCAAATCAGATACTCTTGTCATGGATTCCAGATATCGAGTAAGTGATTCTTCTTTCTCAGATTTTATCTTGGAGTAGGTCTCTTTTAGGCACTGAACTTCACCTTCATTTTTGTCGGCACGTGCTGATTCCAAGCTAATTTGCTTCTTCAGCTCCTGGTTTTCATTCGACAACCTCATTATTTCTTTCTGGAGTAATTTGTACTCTGAAATTTTGCTTTCGCCATTCTCTGTAAAAGTTGTGTCATGATGCAATGACAGTCCAAAAAGATCATTGTCCACGTCATGTGAATTCAAATTTCCTCGAGTCATTTCAGGAATATTTGTGTCTGCATACAGGGATAGACACTCATCAAACAAGTCAAGTGGAATTTGGTTAGGAAATGCTTCAGCTATAGTTTGTTGAGCTTGACGAAGTGCCCCAGTCGCATGGTCATATCGTTCTGCCAATGCACGGTAGGCACGGTAAAATTCTTCAACCAGTTTCATTAGCTCAGGACGTTTCTTGAAATACATTTCTGCTTTTTTCGCAAACGAATCAGCATCTTCTTCTATAAGCATGATCATGGCTTTCACCTTGTCATCTATATCTGCACAGGTAAGTGTAAATGGTGTTCATCATTAGCATTGGACTATGAATCCGAAATGGACACAAAAACTCAAATGATCTTCTCGGGAAACTATTTTTTCTATTACTGAATTTTAAGAAGGATAATATTTCAATATCCATTTTGTAATATAATACAGTAGGAATAGTTATCCTCACACTCACTTATGCAAATATATGGATAACAGTCTTTTAAATCGTGCTGGTCTTCGCAAAACTTGCAGTTCTTGTTTGGTCTTTGTATACTGTACCCGATCAATTCACTGTTTTACAATTCAGGGGCGCCCTGACCAAAGTGCCCAGGAAGCACGTCAACTATACCAATAGTTCAAGTGGAGAGGCAACCGTTGTCTGGCCATCTCCATATGTCAATCCCTTTTCTTCCCCTCTTGTTCAACCGTCTTCTCCAAGATCTAGTGCCTATAGTAACTGCCTTCCTCACTGAGTGAGAAGCCGCACGCTAGATCCCTTGTTGCACCTGGTCTCCTTCTCTCGCTCATCCATCCCAAATGATGGTGCCGCGAGTCCCAACTCTAACACCAGCTCGATTGATCTACCCTCCCCCTTGTTCACTAACACCCCACCCATATGTCCTTGTTCATTGCTGACACGGACTCCGCCCTCCCTACCTTGTTCTTGTCTTCACTCGAGATCCCAGGCTACTAGAAGATATTCTATCATATACTACATCGAGCGGGCTCTTAAATGCTCCTAAATCAAATCATGCTCCAATACTTTTGGAAATTTATCATTATACAAAGCTCGATTATCAATGAACATAGCTTGACTATCAATAAATATAGCTCGATTCAATAACGTATAAAATGCATCAAGTCTCACTCAACCAAGACAAAGAAGAGAATCAAAAACCTTACCTGCAAGATTATCCTGCAACCATTTGGAGTGCTTGGGGATGATATGGCTATCCCACCACCATGAATACAGGCGTCTGGATTCAGTATTTGCCAATGCTGCCATGATGACAGTCACCAAGGCAACTATTATCTTACCCTATCTTCTTCAATCTCACAAATGTTCACGTCTTCAAAAGATTTCCAACTCCGAAGAAGATCAGTTTCATAGCACAAAGTCAATCATACAACATTTTGATGAAGCAAGCACATGCTCTTCCAATTTCATGGCTTTATAGAACCACCTGAGTAAAACATAATAGAAAACAGTTGATTAGGGAGCAACAAAAAAAAAAAAAAAATAGTATCAGTTGCAAGAGATTGAGACAAAGTTGAGTTTGAGTTGATTCTTAAAAACAATAGATTAATTCATCAACACCAACCATAAAAGTAAATGCACAGATCAGTAACGTAAAAGATATCAATCATAGATAGAAAAGAAACGAAAATGATGAAAATGATTTGTTCTCTAACTTTGAAGTTGCACACTAGTTTTCGGCAACAAATAATGAACACATTGGGAAAACATTTGTTTGTTTCATATAAAATGTTTGATGGAAAAGTTTTTTTTCGCTTAACATGGTTTGACCCCCTTTGCCTGATCTGGCAATCATCATAGCCAAATGAACAAAAATGTAATCTATCTTCCTGTAAAATTCGTCTCAAGAAATATTTTTACACAAATAAATAATTTTCCAACTTTTAAGATTATGCAATGAAGTCAGATAGTCTACTTGATCTTGCTCTGCAACTTTGTAAACTCTTAATCATGGAATTAAATCACTAATCGAGAAAAAAAACTTGCAATTTTTTTTTTTGCAAAAATAAAAAATAAAAATACGCAAATCAAAGCTCCCAGAAATCGAGGAAAGATGATCAGCTGTTGGAAACACCAAAAATGCTCGTCCGAGACTGGAGATCTAGGCCAACTTTATCTAAGAACTCGATCACAGAGGAGGAGAAGTAGCCATTCCTTTTTTCTTCAAAAGATAAAAGGACGTCAGCATCAGAGAAAGCCAAAACCCTCGAATACAAATCGATAACCGACCGAAAAGAAGGGGAAGAAAAACGCAAGCTCAAATCACACAATAAACGCAAGTTAACATGATCATACCATAAGCAAAAACCGCACTCCTCCCCAAAGCTAATCATCCAGCAGATATTCTTCCAGATCCGGCTGCTTTTTCCATCCAGATTCATCCCACCTCTCTGCTGCTCATCTTCCAAACAAAAGACAAAAAAAAAAAAAAAGCGAAAGAGACAAAAACAAAAACAAAAAAAAAAAACAGTGGTGGATAGAGTCGACGAATCGTCGAGGAAATGCCGAAGGATTTGGTAGGCGAGTTCGGTGGATTTGCTGGAGATGCGATTGCGATCACTGCTTAGAACAGCCTAACGACGCGGTGAGTGAAGAAGCATCCACCATTTTCGCATTCATGGAGCATTTTTTTTTCCACGCCGGGTTGCAAGAACGCCACTGCAAGTCAATGAGCGTGATAAAGCAGCGGCAAAAGAGAAGCGTGGGCCGTCTGTGCCTTCCCCCGCTACACGGATCGTGCCCATCCGCGATCCGGTTCGGTGCTTGCTAATCGGATTAGATTGTTTTTAATCCGTCTATCGAATTCTAATCTTCTAATCCTCCTGAAGATGACCTATTCCAAGTTTCCGTACATTTCGACATATTTTATAGATTTTTATTTGTAGATTTTTTTCAAATAAAAAATAAAATCATAAAATAATGGACTTCTAAATCATCCACTATAAATATTTTCTGATTTATTTTAATAAAAATTTATGTAGAATTAGATCAATCATCCTGTATGTCTCATTCAGGGCGCCCAGAAGAGATAAATAGTCTTATAAATTAAATATTAGATCTTTTGCTCTTTTTTAACAAAGATAGAAGTTAGTTTACGCAATTTATAAAAAACATTAACATAAAAAAATAGTAAGAGACTAGACAGGAGGAATTTACTTGGTTGCAACCAGGATGGTTGTTAATCCAAAGCAATAGCAGCGCACTAGAAAACTCTCCTTCATTATAGGCGGAGAAGCCTCTTACAATCTTAGAAAACTAGAAAAAAAAATTAGAAAAATGATTACAAGTTATTCTTGTCGCTTATTATTATAATTGTTTGCACTGATCTGTTATCTTTGTAAAGAGTTAGCAAAAAATATAGTTTTTATTTGCATGACTATTCATCTCCCTCTAGCCTACCTGCACGGGACCTACAATTAGTATCAGAGCCTAACCGCTTTGGGAGAATTAACCGCCGCCTAAAACTATAAGATGAAGGCCAGATCGAAAATTTATCCAGGGCCGGCTTAAGGCATAGGCCATTAAGGCCTAAGCCTAGGGCCCAATAAAATTAGGGCCCATTATCAGTAATGAAATTTTTTTATATATCTACATCACGCACGCTTTACATCTTCCTCTCAATTGCTGCGCCATTTTCGCTGTTCCCACTGCAATCTGCATCACGCTGCAATCACGCCAGCCTGGGATTGCATTCTCACTCATTTTATTGCATTAAACAGCCTCTATACTATGGGATGGGATAATGGTAATGACGTAATGTGCATGGGAAAGGAAACCATCCATGAGAATTGAGAAATCATTTCCAAAATTCACACCTACATGAAAAAGTGATAGGATATTTAATAATTAAAAATAACAATCAAATAATAATTAATTTCATATTAATTATAATTATTATATTACCATAAAATTTTATTTAAAACTATAATATGTATCCTATTTTATACTCATTGACTCAATCTTCTCAAAAACCAACCAGCATTAATATTCAATACCGACTACTAAGTACTGTGTAGTTTTTTTCCTCATTTCTAAGAAGGCTTCCTTCTCCTCAGGGCTCAGTTTTCTCTCGTTTGATATTCGGTAATATTTTTTCGCTCTTTTCTTCTTTCAATCTTCTTTAATATAATTTTTATTATTCTGTATAAATAATAAATTCTAGTTGGAATGCATAGATTTTTTTTCTTATTTTTTATGCAAGTAAATTATTAAATCTGATTTATGCACTTAATATAGTTTCTTATTTTCTTATATTTTCTTTATAATTATTATTTTTATTTGAATATGTCAACTAAAAAATATGATTCCGGTTATACAAAACGTATGAAGAAAAGAAAGATAAAAGAATTTATTCAATCTCAAAAAGGTGCACTTGATAGGTTTATTATTAATAATCAAAATCAAAATTTAGAAAATAATATAATTGAAAATTTAAATGGAAAACTAATTGAATTTTTACCTGAAGACAATCTTTTAGGACAAAAAGAAATCTGTCAAGAACTTTCTAATGATCACAAATCTAATTTATCAAATATTAATATTAACGAAGAAGATAATAAAAATTCAAAACATAAAGACGACTTAATAGATCATGAAGATAATTTTTTTAATAATATTGATGAAACAATTATTCAAAATATATATGATCCAGCACAATGAAAAATATAAATGCAAATTTAATAGATTTATTAGTTGAAAAAGGTCCAATTAGAAAAATTAATATTTCTTTTCCAAATGATGAAAATTCTAGACATTTTTCTATGATTCATTACATTCGAAAATTACCAAATGGAGAAAAACATGATAGAAAATGGTTAATATATTCTAAAGAATTAGATAAAGTATTTTGCTTTTGTTTTAAATTATTTAGTCAAAAATCAATTGCAATTCAATTAGCAAACGAAGGATGTCGAGATTGGAAAAATCTTAGTGCAAAGATTAAAAGTCATGAAATAAGCAATGAACATATTATAAATATGAATATTTGGTTTGATATTGAAATGAGGTTACTTAAAAAGAAAACTATTGATCAAAATTTACAAGAAAAAATAAATAAGGAAAAAGAACATTGGAAGAATGTATTAATATGAATTATTGCTATAGTTAAAAATCTTGCAAAAAATAATTTAGCATTTCATGGTACAAATGAGAAAATTTATCAAGATAATAATGAAAATTTTTTAGGTTTAATTGAAATGATTGCAGAATTTGATCCTATAATGCAAGAACACCTTAAACGTATTCAAAATGGTACAATTCATTATCATTATCTTGGTCATAATATACAAAATGAGTTAATAAATGTATTAGGAAAAGAAGTAAAAAATATTATAATTAAAAAAATAAAAGAAGCAAAATATTTTTCAGTTATACTTGATTGTACTCCCGATATAAGTCATCAAGAACAAATGTCTCTTATATTAAGATGTGTAGATATTTCAACAAGTCCAATTAAAATAGAAGAATATTTTATAGAATTTTTAAAAATAGATGATACATCAGGAAAAGATCTTTTTGATACGCTTATTAATATAATAAAAAAAATTGAACTTGATGTAAATGACATAAGAGGACAAGGATATGATAATGAGGCTAATATGAAAGGTAAACAACAAGGCGTACAAAAGTGTTTGTTAGATATAAATTCTAGAGCTTTTTATACACCATGAAGTTTTCATAGTCTTAATTTAGTACTTTGTGATATGGCTAATTCTTGTCCTAGTGCTATAACATTTTTTGGTGTGATACAACGTACTTATTCATTATTTTCTTCTTCTACAAAAAGATGAAAAATTTTACAAAATCATGTTTCTAATTTAACTCTTAAACCATTATCACAAACACGTTGGGAAAGTCATCTTGAAAGTGTTAAAGCAATAAAATATCAAGCTCCACAAATAAGAGAAGCTTTATATCAACTTACAGAAATTAGTGATGATCCTAAAACAAAAAGTGAAGCAAATTCTTTAGCAATATATGAATTCGAAAATTTTAAATTTTTATTAGGTATGGTTATTTGGTATGATATATTATTTGCAGTTAATACTGTTAGTAAATTTTTACAATATAAAGATATGAACATTGCTATTGCATTAGATCAGTTAAAAGGTCTTATTTCTTTTTTCAATGATTACAGAGAAAATGGATTCATATCTGCTATAATTTCTGTCAAAGAGATTGCAAATGAAATGAATATAGAACCAAAATTTCGTGAAAAACGTATAATTAGAAGAAATAAATGATTTGATGAGAATAAAATTAATGAGGTGAAACTTTCACCTGAAGAATCTTTTAAAATTAATTACTTTAATTATATTATTGATTATGCTATTTCTTCACTTCAAAGTAGGTTTGAACAATTTAAAATATATGAAGATAATTTTAATTTTTTATATGAAGTAGAAAAGTTAAAATTGCTTGATGATAATTTTTTAAAAATAAAATGTTTAAATCTTGAAAAAATTTTAAGACAGGACATGTTATCTGATATTGATGGTTTAGATTTATTTTCATAATTAAAAGTTTTAAAAGAAATAATAAATCTAGAATTGAGGTATTGAATCTTATACAAAAATTAAATTCTTTTCCTAATGCATGGATAGCTTATAGAATATTATTAACTATACCTGTTAGTGTAGCTTTAGCAGAAAGAAGTTTTTCAAAATTAAAATTAATAAAGTCTTATTTACATTCAACAATTTCTCAAGAAAGATTAAATAATCTAGCAATTTTATCAATTGAAAAAAAATTATTATCAAAACTTGAATATAAAAATTTAATTAATAATTTTGCATCTCAAAATGCTAGGAAACTAAATTTTATATAAAAATTTATTTTTAAATTAATATTTTATTTTTCAAAAAAATTTAAACCCGCCATTGTCGGTCCCAAGTTTGAATGAAAAAGGGTGAGGGAAAATTTTAATTTTTAAAAAAATTATTAAAAGTCTATAAAATAATTTAGCCTAGGGCCTAATAGAACCTTGAGACGACCCTGAATTTATCCATCGAAGTTCAAGGGAGAATTTGAGTTTTGGAAATGCCGATGGAGATATTCTTCAAAATATTTTAATATTTTACTAACTATTAAATATGGGTTTAAAGTACCCAATGATAGAAATGGAGAAGAACTCGAAGAATACTATTGGACTGAAAGACAGCACAATGAGTTCATAACAAATGAGAAGGTCGAGTTCCATCTTTTGAGCGTACTACCAGCTAAGGAACTAGAAAGGATCGAATCTTACACATTAGCGAAAGCCCTTTGGACTAAGCTTCTAGAAGTCCAGAAGAATCGAAGGAAACAGAATCTGACACCTCGATGGACACCGCTCGTCTTCAGAAGAGTCTGAGACCGAGGAAACTACTGGACTAGTGTTGATAGCCGAATACCTACCGAACGATGACATAACCTCCAAGATGAGCATTGACGAAGGGGAGATTCGACAGAAAAAGGCAGTGATGAAAGGGGAGCATCTAGTTTCACAAATGATAATATGGTAAGTGAAATATGCAGCCTTCCTCCCAATAAACTTCATTTTGGTATAAGGTTCGTGCTTAGGACTTAGTGTAAATTTAGACTCAAAAATATTGAATTGAAAAAGAAGTTAGTCCTTGCATGCCCTACAGAACTATATGATCAATTAAGAAATGAAAATACAAAACTGAAAGAAAAGATAGAGAAATTAGAAAAAGATTTTACATGCTCATATATTTTTTCTCCTAAGAGGAATATTAAGTACACAGAGGACTTAACGAGTATTTAAGGAATCATAAGGGTCAAATCATAAAAGTATTCAAAAATTATGTTCCAACCAAATTTTTGATAAATTCAGTATGTAGAAACTTATATTGAATTCCAAAATTTTGCTTATCCTATTGAAATTATTTGAATGCTATAATTTAGATTTTTTTGAATACGTTATTTTTAGAATTTCAATTACTTGAAAATTCTATTAAAAGCATGTCTGATCATATTTAAATTGTTTAAAATTTTTCTATGATAGATAATCATGTTATCTACTTGCAGAATTCTTTTCGATTTTTTTTACCAGATGAATTTTTAAGAATTAATGTTCGAAACTCAAACTTCTAAATTAAAAAATACTTAGAAAATTATTTGTTAAAAAAACTAATTTTTTGGGAAGTGTATTTTATATTTTGATCGTTGAAAAAAATTTTCAAGATTTTTTATGTAAAAATTCTATTTTTTTTAAAAAATTATTTTTCAAAATTTCTAAATTTTGTGATAAAAATTATTTTTTCAATACTTATAAAATCTATTTTATTTTGAAAATTTTTATAGTATTGGATTTATGCATTTGACACTTTGATAAAAATTTTGGGAATTTTTTGATAGTTAGTTAATTTTTTATGAATTTTCAATAAAAAATTATATTTTTAATTTTATAAATACTGAGAAAATTATTTTTGTTAATTCCAATTTTTTGAGATCTTACGTTGTATTTTGTATGTTAAAAAAATTATCAGAATTTTTTAAATCCAAAATCTAATTTTGAAAATATTTTTCAAAAATTATCAAATTTTACAATGAAAATTATTTGTTTATTTACCCCTTAGAATGATTTTTACTATTCATGATTTTTTTTGCTCTATTTTTTTTATGTGATCAAAGGGAGAGTAGTGAGGATTAAGTTAAGGAGAGGTCAATTTGAAATTTAATTGCATATTTCTTGTACTTAATTGCATATTTTATTTTATTGCTTAAAAAATATTATGTGTTTTTCCTGTTGTATTTATCCTAACTTAACTTGAGTTGATGCACATCAAAAAGAGGGATATTGTAAATAATCTATGATAGTTTTAATGTGATCAACTAAGTCAAGTTAGGTCATGCTTGTATTTGATCTCTATGTCTAAGTGTGCAGGAGCTTGAAGCATGGGAAGTCGAACGGAAGATGCAACAGTCGAGAAGGATGACACGAGAAAAGAGCCGACAGACTCGGTGCATCCGAGGGACGCAAAGTCTATAGAAGAGTTCACCGATGGACGAAAAGGGCGTATGCAACGTCTGAAGGACAAGAAGCCTAGTAGGAAGCCCATTCGAGGTGAAAGGTAAGAGTCGGGTTATGGTGAGCCTAACTCTAGTTAGCCAAAAATCATCCAAGTGGACGAAAGGCGAAAAAGTCAACGTGTCTGTTGACTTTGACTAGATGATCAATTGAGACGCTTAGTTGCCTTGGGAGGCACCTTAGTTGAGAAAATCAGTTCTACGCAAGAATTGAACTAATGCGCCTCGAATCAGAACTGAGACGTCTCAGTTCAAAAGTTATGGACAACTTACCATGTTGGTAGCGTGGATAAAAATTTATTCATCTGAGACATCTCAAATCATAACAGAAGCACCTCAGGTCCACATCAACACAACGGTAACTTTAATTTTCGAGCTATAAATAGCTCCTTACACCTAGAAAGAATCAATAACAACTTGTAATCATATTCCTAGTCTTTTTGTGAGCTTTCCAAGATTGTAAGAGTCTTCTTCGCTTACAACGAAGGAGATTTTTCTAATGTGCTGTTTTTGTCTTGAATTAGTAATCTTCCCAGTTGCAACCAAGTAAATTTGATTGTCTAAGTCTCTTGTTTTATTTTAAGTTGTTGATGTTGTTTATTATTGATCCTGTCGCGAAGTGAGTCAGACGCCCCTACAGCTGGACGAGTCTCCGAGGAGGGCAAGGTCGCTGAAGTGGCGTGACGAGCTGGGTCGCTCCCAACCTGTAAGACAGAGACCGTTAGAACTCGCCGGGAAAAATCTCCGGCCAGGCACTCCGACGGTCAAGTCAGTACACGACAGTGGCGATGGAAAACAATAGAACAGTAGTAGAATTGCACTATCGAGCGTACCTGGGAAATGCGGAGTGAGAAGTATATGTAGCCGGGGAAGCTGACAGGTTCTGCCTCCCCTGCCACCCACTGTCGCGTAGCGAGGACAGGGTAATGGACGCCTAGGGGTGACAGGGTAAAGTGGCACATGCTGCATTAAGGAAAGAGGCCCTGTCAACTTAAGAGTTGGCGCCGTTGGACACCGCTCAGCCTGACACCAGGGCATGTGGTCGAAGTACGGGGGACAAGATGTGGCAGACATATCAATACCTCGGCGAGATATCCGCTGTTGGTGGCCAGGATGGCCAAGGCCCCGCGCCGACCCCGTACAGCTTCTGGTAATCCGGTGTCAGGGAGTGGTTGTGCCGACTGGGGGCACCGAGATACTGAGGCCGGCTAAGGGCCTGTGAGGGTGCCGACTGAGGGCACTGAGGTAATGAGGCCGGTTGAGGGCCTATGAGAGTGCCGGCTGGGGCACTGAGGTAATGAGGCCGGCTGAGGGCCTATGAGGGTGCCGGCTGGGGGCACTAAGGTAATGAGGCCGGCTGAGAGCCTATGAGGGTGCCGACTGGGGGCACTGAGGTGATAACTCCTTCAGTATGAGCTTATCCCTAGAGTGTGGGCCGCCGCGCGCTGGTGGGCCTCAATCTTGGATAAGCCCCAAGCCATCCGATTCAGGAGACAGCTATTATAAACCTGTATGGGCCTTGACACGGGAACCCAGGGGGCCTAAGCCCGCGCGCCTCTTATCTAGCGGGATCGTCCCGATCACTAGCCACTTTCCTCCTGACTGGGCGCCAGGCTGCCGGGCCAGGCTACACGCAAGCTGGCCCGGGATCATAAGCATCTCCCTCAAGTCTAGTCGAAGGAGGTACGCAGTCCGACTGACTGGACCTCAAGTCTGGTCCGAGCCTGGCGCACCCATCGGAAGGGCAGGCCGTCATTTATTGCGGCATTTCTAATGCACGCGTACCCCGTTGCTTCGAGTACTGCCCGGGTCCGATCGGACGGCTTCGGCCGGATCACACGCTTCTTCCAATCGCTCATCAGACGACTGGCACACCCTGCCTATTCCCATAAAGCGAGCCACCTCGCCTGCTTGCTCTTCTTCACGCATTCGAAGTTGCCCCTTGTCCTCCGCCGCCTTGAGTATCATTAGGGTTACGCCAGCTGCCTCGTCTCGACTTTTCCTTGGCCACCCCCTTTTGCCGATTAGCTTCTCGCCTCCTCCTTCTCCGATGGCCTCCTCTTCCTCATCTCCATCTCCGCCTAAGCCCTGGTACTCCACCCTGATCACCACCCTTACTACTCATGACCTGCTCCAAATACAATCGGACTTCCTAATCCCTGCCGACCTCCGCCCGCTTCTTCCTAAGTCGCACGAGCGTCCAAACTCCGCTCCCTTGGGCTACATTACCTTATCTCGGGACCATCTTCAAGCGGGCCTCCGCTTCCCCGTCCACCCTTTCATTGCCGCCGTCTGTAAATACTTCCAGCTTCCCCTATCTCAGCTAGCCCCCAACTCCATACGTCTGATATGTGGCTCCGCCATCGTCTTCTCACTTCTCAAGATTCCCCTGATACTGGAGAACTTTCACTACTTCTTTTACCCCAAACAGCAAGAAGTGGGTGACTTCTTTTTCCAGGCCCGAGCCAAAACCTCCTTCCTCTTGAACCTGCCTACTTCAAATAAGGGTTGGAAGGAGCGATACTTCTTTGTTGGGCTGATTGCCGACCCGAGCTGGCCTACCGCCTGGGTCGAGGGGCTTCCCGTTTCTGAGACGTTCCCTCGACACTATCGTACTTCCGCCGCCTATTTGGAGGTCGTCGCTGAACTGGAGGACAGGCACTTCCACGGCGGGCTTTTGCTAAAGGAGGGATTCTTTCCACATTCAGTCTTAGCCCGAGCCCCGCCCCTCCTCTACCCCACGCTGGTGAGCCCCCTTGTGTCTGCCAAGTATACCTCTTAGTCATGCATGAACCTGTTTTGCTTCCACAGTTTCCTTGCTGCTATCTACGGCCCTGAAGGGAGGATTCAGGCTAGAGAGGGCCGAGCTACAGACTCGAATTGCCTCCACGTTGGCCGCCAGAGGAGGCTCTACGGCCGAGGTCGCCCCAACCAACCCGACCCCGACTATACAGGGGTCGGTTCCCTCTGCCTCAGAGGCGGCTCCGTCCACAGCTGCCCAACCGCGTCTTCTTGCCATACGCCGATGAGCATCCTCCCCCACAGGGGACTCGTCCCGTCCTTCTTCCAGTAAACATCTGGAGAAAAGGAAGAGGAGAGCGGTCCTTGAGCCGGCAGTCCGCCTTGCTTCCTCGGAGAGGAAGAAAAAGAAAAAGAAGAGAGTGGCTTTCGAGCCAGATGTCTGCTCTGCTTCTTTGGCCATCGTTCCATACATGGCTCCCGCGGTTGCTCCTCCGATTGTCGCCTCTGTGGCAGACTCCCCAGTTTGCCTACCGGTGACTACCTCCGCCATTTCCCCTAACCCCCACGCTTCGGCTGATCTTTCCGTCCCCCCATCGCCCGCCGACCTTTCTGCCACTTCCCCCACTTCCGACACCTTGATGTCTACCCGACCAGGAACCCCATCCGCCGAGGGTCCGCCTGAGGACCCAACGATGCACCTCTTGGTACCCTCTCGGGCAGATCGTTATCTAAAGATGCCCCAGGTGAGCTGCCCGAACCCCACCAGGATCTGCGCCTCTATGGGTCAGTAGCCGATCGTTACGCCCAAGGGTTCGAGGAGTCCTACTTTCGGGGCTCTCGTGACAAAGCCGACGCCTTCTTCCTTAAGGCCACGCAGGTATATGCAGACGACTCAGGTCTGATATTGCGCCTTTCACTTCTAACTCTTCAGAACGTCGCTTCCTCCCGCAGTTCGCAGGAGACTGCCACGGCGTCTCTATGTTGCTCCTAGCCCAGGGCTCAGCCCGGGCTAAGGCCGAGAGGGAGGTGAAGCGCCTGCGCACGCAGTTGGCGCACTCCCAACTAGTCGCTGACGAGCCCACGCTGAACCACCTACGAGAGGAAGTTCAGGCTTTACAGGATCAGCTGGCCCACTCCAGGGAACAACTTGAGGCAGCGCGCGGCCAAATCGAGACGGCGCAACAAACCACCTCTCAGACAAACATCAGGCTCTCCACCCTGAAGCATGCAGAGCGGAAAGCACGAGCTTTACAAGCGGAAGCCCAAGCCGAGTCAGCCCAGGCGAAGTCTGATCTTCAGAGGGCGTCAGTTGCCCTCGACTCTCTTCAGGCCCAACTGGAGACCCGGGAGGCTGAATCTCTGGCCCAGTCTCAAAGGATGACGGAGCTGTCTAAGGAGCTCTCTTCTAAAGACCAAGAGCTTGAGCGACTTCGGGAGGAGAAATCTGAGTGGGAATCAGCCAAATCGGAATTGACCAAGCTTCAAGCCCACAGGGCAATTGAACAGTCCGAGCGGGAAGCAACCAGGTCGGAGCTGATGACGCTCCGATCTTATAAGGAAACTGAAGAGTCCCGACGGGAGGAGCATAGGCTTGAGTGCATCAACGACCTGGCCCACAAGGCCGAAATCGCCAAACGGTTTATGGATGTCATGGAGCTGCAAGGGCTGAACATAATCTGTCGATTCAAGTTGGGCGGGTATCTGTCTCCTGATATGCCTCCCACGGCAGCAAGCCTCGAGGACATGTGTGAGGGCCTGCCCAGTGTGACCGACGCGCCCTTCAAGTGAGGATCAAGCCATTTGCCTCTCTCGCCTCTCTTTCGCCTTTCTTTTTTGATGTGCTAGCGAGGGTTACGGGTTCGGAGTGATGTAATTTGTGCACCCTGCTGACTAGGGCCTCTTCGTTCCTTCTTAAAGCACTTACGGCCGGTTCCTGTTGTCAAACTGTTATCGATCTTCAAGGCTACCGAGCGGAGCGCTCTGAGCGGGGCGCCTCCTGTCACCGTGTAGGTCGCTAAACTAGCGGGGCCGAACACGTTCACGAGGGTTTGCCCGCTCAGTTGGGTCGAAGACCGGGAGACGTGGGTCGCCACACAACCAGCCAGGCCCAAAGCCCAAGGATTGGAGGGAGCTTGCCCATTTATGAAGACCTCCGTGCGCCCGTCTCATCGGGACGATTCGTATCTCCGTCTCTGACACCTGCCTTAATGAGTGATGGAACAGGGCTTGAGCGACACGACGTATCGGCCGGCGAAACGTCCATCACTAGTCATAAGCACCTCGGGCATCGGACAGCCCTTTCCCATTTACTCTGGCTCTACCACTTCTTCACGCCTTCCCCTCGTACGCCTGGCCGTTCGATCATTCGGCTTACCGAGGTCCTTCGCGAACGGCTGGGATACGTTTCCTCCTCCTATACATAGGCGACCTCTGTCGCCACCGCTTCCAGAGAAAACTCACGAAACCGAACTCCTTGTTCATCTCCCATCATGGCTACCGACTCCTCTGAAGAAGTTCCTTCTCTGGGAGGACTATGTGCTCTTTCGGACGACTCGCATTCCCCTCCCTCGGAGGAGATTGACCAGGAGTATTTTGAAATAATGCTTCCTCCTGATTCACCCCTTTCGCCTCAGCCATTCAAACCCACCTTTTCCCCTTGCGAAGGTACTTCACGTAAAGGGAAAGAGCCCCTCAAAACGGGCTCCTCCCTCCGTAAGGGAGTGTTTGATACGAGTGGCTCTTCACTAAAATCTTGTTCTCAGGCACCTCGTTCGGCTGACTTTTCATCTCCATATAGCACTCCTGCTCTTCCCCGCCGAGCGAAGCGAGCCAGGGTGCCAGCTTCTGCAGAACTTGCTGTCGCGGCACCCTCATCTTCCCGTGTGACCTCCCTTCCTGGGCACACTCCTCCTCTGCTCGGCCCCGAGGTATCGCCTTCTCCAGCACCTCCCAAGCTTGCCCCTTCGCTTTCTCCAGCGCCTCCAGTGCTCGTCCCTTCTCCATCGAGAAGTTCCTCTTGGGTGCTCTCTTCAACTCTGTTGGGGAGGGTTTGGGCGCTTGCGCTGGCGGGGGCTCCGAAGGGAGGTGTTCATACTGTCCTTCGTCATTCAACTCGTCGCGTTTCTCTATGCCGACCGGCTGGCCCCACTGGCTTAACGAATGTTAGAGGGGGTACTATCATATGCCCCCTATCAAAGCAAAAGCCAGGCCTGGGAGGCTCATTGCTTGCATGCTCCTTGCCCCTTTGCAAACTATGGGTCTCCGTGGGTGAGGACGCTGCAGCCGGCTCTCCTGGGCCAGTCTCTCCGCCTGCTGCCACCCCCTGGACACCATCTAGTGACTCGTGTTCAAGTGGTGGTCCGGACGGGAAGTCTGCAAACTTCGTCCATCCGAGAGTCTGGAAACCCTGCTCGGGTGCAAGCTCTTAGGCCCGACCCGCAAAACTGTAGCTTACGGAAGGTGTTGTTTTTATTCTTCTTTTCTTCTGCGTCTGATTTTTGCCTTCTTTGGCTGACAGACAGTGCCACCCGCTTGGATTTCGGGGGAGTGGTCTGCGCTCAGAGCGCAACCTTTCGAAGCACAACACCTCATCTCTATCTTGCGGGCCGATCTGAGGGCCCAAGAGGCGGAGCGGGCCACTGGTGCCGCGGAGCTCAGCGAGCTGAAGCAGAAGTACGAGGTTCAAACGTCCGTGCTGAAGGCCGTCCAGCGGCGCCTTCGGCACCTCAAAGACTACACTGACTCCTTGCTCCAAGGTTGGGCCCTGAAGAAGATCGGTCGAGCACCGTGAGTTAAGGTCGGGCATTACTGAAACTCGACCAATTTTGTTCTGATTAGCCAAAGAGAGACTAAGCCTCTACTTTGTAATTGCCCTGGATAATAAAATGCTACTTTTCCGTATATGTGTGATGTTTGTGAGTCAGTAATCCAAACGACGTTAATAACCGGCACGAGGGCTTCCCTTACCTAAGTCTCACCCGCTCCTAGTGTTTATGATCGTTGCGGGCATTAGGTTTTCCCTCTGTGGGGGTTGCCCTAACCAGAAGATGTTGTGCTCCCGTGTTGGGACGGGGTACTTTCGAGCGTAATGCGGGCGTGGTTCGAGGCAAGGAGAACACCTAAGTGTTGATTGAGGGACATAACCATTATCCGGGGCCATTTGCAGCATTATGGCCGGGCCGCAGATTTCGAGCGGCCTTATCGGGCCCCGCGTCTTACAATTACGCTTGACCTATGAAACACCCGAGCCGGGGGGCTGTTTACAGAGTGTTTCTTGTCTTCGTACTTCAAGGATTTTGCCCCCTTGGCGGGATAATAAGAGGGAAACTTGGGTTGCCCTACGTTGGGTCAAGGACCGAGCCGGAGGAGTAACGTGACTCGCTAAAAGATGGGAGTTCGACCACCAACTCAGGCCAATTCTCAAGAGCATGGGCCGTCACGCGTCCGATCGAAGCCACGGAGCCAGATGGGGCGTGGAAGCTGGCGTACTTATAACTTGCTGGTGATGCAAGAGTTTGCACACACGGTCGGGCAGAACTCAGGGAGTGTGGGACGCCACACCTCTTACTGAGCGGCCGAGCCGCGGAAAATATGGCACACACAGTCGGACGGGCCGAGCTGCGGGATAATAGCGCACACAGTCGGGCAAGACTCAGGGAGCGTGGGACGCCACGCGTCTTACTGAGCCACCGAGCTGCGGGAAATATGGCACACACAGTCGGACGGGCCGAGCTGCGGGATAATAGCACACACAGTCGGGCAGACTCAGGGAGCGTGGGACGCCACGCGTCTTACTGAGCAGCCGAGCAGCGGGAAATATGGCACACCGGTCGGACGGGCCTGAGCTGCGGGATAATAGCGCACACAGTCGGCAGGATCAGGGAGCGTGGACGCACGGTCTTACGAGCGGAGCTGCGGAAATATGCACACACAGTCGGACGGGCCGAGCTGCGGGATAATAGCGCACACAGTTGGGCAGGACTCAGGGAGCGTGGGACGCTACGTGTCTTACTGAGCAGCCGAGCTGCGGGAAAGCACACACGGTCAGGCAGGCTGAACCGCGGGATAATAGCGCTCACAGTCGGGCAGGACTCAGGGAGCGTTGGACGCCACGTGTCTTACTGAGAGGCCGAGCTACGGGAAATATGGCACACACAGTCAGACGGGCCGAGCTGCGGGATAATAGCGCACACAGTCGGGCAGGACTCAGGGAGCGTGGGACGCCATGCATCTTACTGAGCAGCCGAGCTGCGGGAAAGCACACTCGGTCAGGCAGGCTGAACCGCGGGATAATAGCGCACACAGTCGGGCAGGACTCAGGGAGCGTGGAACGCCACGCGTCTTACTGAGCAGCCGAGCTGCGGGAAATATGGCACACACAGTCGGACGGGCCGAGCTGCGGGATAATAGCGCACACAGTCGGGCAAGACTCAGGGAGCGTGGGAGTCACGGGTCTTACTGAGCAGCCCAGCTGCGGGA